>OU452317.1:28086874-28091952 GCA_911728475.2 Pterostichus madidus | reverse complement strand
ACCTAACCTAACCTAACCTAACCTAACTAACCTAACCTACCTAACCTAACCTAACCTAACCTAACCTAACCTAACCTAACCTAACCTAACCTAACCTAACCTAACCTAACCTAACCTAACCTAACCTAACCTACCTAACCTAACCTAACCTAACCTAACCTAACCTAACCTAACCTACCTAACCTAACCTAACTAACCTAAACCTAACCTAACCTAACTAACCTAACCTAACCTAACCTAACCTAACCTAACCTAACCTAACCTAACCTAACAACCTAACCTAACCTAACCTAACTAACCTAACTAACCTAACCTAACCTACAAACCTAACCTAACCTAACCTAACCTAACCTAACTAACCTAACCACCTAACCTAACCAAACCTAACAACCTAACCTAACCTACCTAACCTAACCTAACCTAACCAACCTAACCTAACCTAACCTAACCTAACCTAACCTAACCTAACCTAACCTAACCTAACCTAACCTAACCTAACCTAACCTAACCTAACCTAACCTAACCTAACCTAACCTAACCTAACCTAACCTAACCTAACCTAACCTAACCTAACCTAACCTAACCAAACCTAACCTAACCTAACCTAACAACCTAACCTAACCTAACCTAACCTAACCTAACCTAACCTAACCTACCTAACCTAACCTAACCTAACCTACCTAACCTACCTAACCTAACCTAACCAACCTAACCTAACCTAACCTAACCTAACCTAACCTAACCTAACCTAACCTAACCTAACCTAACCTAACCTAACCTAACCTAACCTACCTAACCTAACCTAACCTAACCTAACCTAACCTACTAACCTACCTAACCTAACCTAACCTAACTAACCTAACCTAACCTAACCTAACCTAACCTAACCTAACCTAACCTAACCTAACCTAACCTAACCTAACCTAACCTAACCTAACCTAACCTAACCTAACCTAACCTAACCTAACCTAACCTAACCTAACCTAACCTAACCTCACCTAACCTAACCTAACCTAACCTAACCTAACCTAACCTACCTAACCTAACCTAACCTAACCTAACTAACCTAAACCTAACCTAACCTAACCTAACCTAACCTAACCTAACCTAACCTAACCTAACCTAACCTAACCTAACCTAACCTAACCTAACCTAACCTAACCTAACCTAACCTAACCTACCCTAACCTAACCTAACCTAACCTAACCTAACCTAACCTAACCTAACCCTAACCTAACCACCTAACCTAACCTAACCTAACCTAACCTAACCTACCTAACCTAACCTAACCTACCTTACCCTAACCTAACCTAACCTAAACCTAACCTACCAACCTAACCTAACCTAACCTACCCTTTTTTTTTTTTTTTTTTTTTTTTTTTGAAGTGGAAATCTTCATAAGAGCCCCTGCTGAACGTAACAAGGGACTGTTCCAGATTCTTACTGACTAAAACCACTCCCCCCTATTCCAGCACAATGCCTCGGAACCGCATACGCATTACTTCAAGGCACTGTCTGTTTTGGGCGCGAAAATGCCCCCCCTCACTTAATAACCTTATTAAGGTTGACTACTGATAATGTTTTTTCTTTCATCATCTTCTTTAATCCTCATGATTTTTCTAATATACATTTGGATAGCACTCCATGTTTCATTTGTCTCTAACATTTTTTTCAACTAAACACTCAGGATTAATAGTTCCAACCATCATTTCCAAAGAATCTCTGAGTGGCTTCCATCTTTCACATTTGAAAATTGTATGTTCTGAAGTGTCTTCCTCCATTCCACAATACTTACAACAAGCATCTTTAATTTTTCCAATTCGTTTGAGATAACTTCCAAAACAACCATGACCTGTTAAAACCTGTGTTAAATGGAAGCATAACTCCCCATTTTTTCTTAAAACCCATGGTCTTATCTCGGGTAATATCCGCTTAGTCCATAATCCTTTTTCACTCATACTCCAACGTACTTGCCATTCCTCTAAAATTTCCTGATCAATTTCCGCCTAACTCCAAGATATTTTAATGAATTTTTAGGAGTGAGGACAATCCCTTTTATATTGAATGCAACATTTGAACATCTTCTGCTGCCTGTCAAAATACACGCTTCCGTCTTCTCTGGAGCTAGTTCTAGTCCCGTATTCGCAATCCACTCCTGAATCATATTTATGCACCTATTTGTAGTATCTATGAGAACTTTACTTGATTTTGCTATAACAGTGAGTGCTAGGTCATCTGCATATGCTGTGACTGCAGCCCCTTCTGGAAGTTTTAAACAAAGAACCCCATCATATATGATGTTCCACAGGAATGGACCCAAAACAGACCCTTGTGGAACACCACACGTCACTTTTTTCTTTTCAATTCCTTCATCACTTTCAACAATAATCCATCTATCTTGTAAATAAGACATGATAATTCTAACAAGATAAGGTGCTACCCGACGTTCCTTTAAATTTTTAATTATCCTTCTCCAGCAGGCCGAATTAAATGCATTACGTATATCAAATGTAATTAGAACACAGAGTTTTCTTGTCTTATATGATCCTTTTTTAGCTTCATCTACTGCATTTAAAACCCGTCGAATCGCCATTTCAGTGCAGCGCCCCGTCCTAAAACCAAACTGATAATCAGATAAATTTCCCTTCGTTTGCAGTTCTTTTTGAAGTCTTAATAAGAGGATTTGTTCCAATAATTTCCCCATAGTGTCTAATAAGCATAGTGGCCTGTAAGAAGATGGACTTCCCAATGTTTTTCCTGGTTTCTTTAATAATACTAATTTTCCTGTTTTCCAACATTTCGGAAAATTCCCCTCCTGCATAATATCACTTAGAATCTTAACAACTACTGTAGAATGTTCCCATAACCAGCAGTTTAACAACCTCTGCTGGTATTCCATCTGGACCAGGTGCTTTCTTATTCTTGAGTTTAATTGCTGCTTGTAAAAGTTCATCTTCTGTTATTAATGGTATCTCTTCCTTTATAACCATCGGCATTAACCAATTAACCACTCTCATTTTCGGAAATAAAGTCTTAATAACTTCATCCATCTTATTCCTTGGCAAAATCTGTGGTGGTTCTCTTGCTCGTAATCTTTTGTAATTATGCGATAAACCTTCCCCCATATATCAGCATCTACTTCATTACAAAGATTCTGCCAACATTTCTGTCGTGATTTAGCAATAGCATTTCTTAATATTTTTCTCGCTTCTTTAGCATTACATCTTTCCACTATACATTCTTCTTCCTGTACTCTTTTACGCTTTCTTTGATAAATTCTTCTTTTTGCTAATGCTATACGCCTTAACTCTGCAATTTCATCATTCCACCAGTACACTGATAAACGTTTATTACACCCTTTTTTTGGGAGACACATATCACATGCATTTGTAATTGCAGCTTTTAATTGTTTAACATTAGACGGTTTAGCTACCATTGCTTTATTAAGGCCCCAACAAAAATATTCTTTATCAAGTTGTTTTATTGACCAACCTACTTTATTTTCTATCTTATAAATTGGTTTTTCTACCATCTTGATAATAATATATTTATGTAAACTAAGGGTTTCATCATCTAGAACCTTCCAATCAATCACTTTCTTTTCTAGTTCTGAAGTGGCCCATGTTAGATCTAAAATTGATTCTGATGCACCTCTAGTAAATGTTGGTTTTTTCCCTTTATTTACAATGATTAAATTAAGACTAGCTGCCCAATCATTTATTATGTTACCTCTTATATCCGAGTATGGACTCCCCCATTCTATAGATTTAGCATTAAAATCACCCGTAACTAAAATTTCATCAGTACATCTTCCTCTAATACATCCTTCTAAGTTTAATAAGAAAATCTCATATTCCTGAATTGTCCTATTTGGTGAAAAATAGCAGCTGAACAATGTAAGTTTACCAAGTGCTATCCAAACAAAACCTTCCCCTGAGCCCATTTGTGTAACCGTCTTACTACCCAAATTTTTAATAGCTGCATCACATCTCAGATCCACAAACCAATCACCACTTAGTGGACTTGCTGGTTCACTAACCAGTAAAACCTCCACATTTTGCATCTTAGCAGTCTGATACATCAAATTATGCGCTGCCCAACTTCTACCAGCATTAAATTGTAAGACATTGAATGTTAATTATTTCGCACTACCTCCAGCGCGCTCTTAAATGCAGGGCAACGTAGAGTTCCTTGTCTATGTCCTGCACTATTACATGTTATACAATATGGATTATTCATACACCTAGTAGGAATAAACGCCTTATGACCTGCTTCACCACAGTTCATACATAATTTTGACTTATCTTCTCCCTTACAATCTTTAGCTATATGATGAAAACCAAAACATCTATAGCACATTGGAACAAATTCACGTTCTTTAATTATACACTTCTTTAATCTATTTTTATTTTACCTTCATTTTGCATTAATTTGTCAGCAACTTGCTTATTTACATTAATTGTTGCTGGTACATGTACCATAAATTGAAGTCTTCATACTCTTAATAATAATGTTTTCATCATCTCCCGTCAAAAGCTTTACAGCTTCCTGTATTTCTTCAACTGTATTACCATCCATCAAATTTCTTATTTGTAAAGTTACCAATTTTTCCTTTATCAGTTACTACTCTAAAGCTTTCTGGTTTACCTATTTTCTCAATAAGAATATCTTTAATTTGTTCTGTCTCTCTAAGCGTTTTGTTCCTATCAACTTCCAAAATTAAATCACCAGTCCTTGCTTTTCTTATATTAGAAATATCCGTTGTCATAACTTTCTTAAGATTTGCAATTATTATTCATATTCTTCACTAGATCAGCATATGTCGTCCCTGGACCAGATTTAATAATTATTGCATCTGGTCCTATTTTTTTTTCTTTCTACCCTTGTCATCTATATTTCCTATAGTTTTATTTTTTTCTTCTGCCTTTTTTTTATTGTGTTTCACTAAAGTCCACTGCCCCCTATCCTCATCTTTCTGCTGCCCTTGTAATTCACCTAGCTTATTCTTATTAATGATTGTTCCCCTATATGCAATAATGTCAATATCTGTATCATTAAAATTGTTTCAATCATTTTTT
>OU452317.1:27539374-28081874 GCA_911728475.2 Pterostichus madidus | reverse complement strand
CTAGATCTGTTTGAAACGGCATATGGAATGCGCCTATTGGTAACATACATCTTTCACACTGGCTGGCCAGCCATACATACATACATACATACTCAGACACACACAAAGCTGCTGCTGCTGCAACCCTGGAAAAAAAAATTAATATTAATATATATTCCATACAGGCGCAGTTTCAAAAAACGGATTAGCGCTAACACTGTTTTTATTATTATCTATATTTCTAATTCAGATTTCAACTAATTAAATAACTTGTTGTACATTGCAAATAAAAACGACAATAAAATTTGGTGTTAACGCTATACCGATAGTTTTAGTAATTAATATATAATTCATAATTCATTCATGAATGTCTTATTAATCTTTTATATTCGTTACAAGTTAACCACACTAATTCAAGCAATATTAAATCGTGATGGACTGAACTAGAAGTTCTTGGATTTAATAAGATCTCCATTGTTCTTACACTATTTATTAATTCATTTATTGACGACAAGTAACCGCTCTTCAGTTACTACAGACAACGCATACTGAGTTCTGCTTCGGCAGAGTGCCACACCCAGTACTGGGTAGATGGCGTATTGATAAATTTATTACTTCATTTTATTTCATAATACATCGTGATGGATTGAATTATAAGTTCTTTGATTTAATTATAATTTCATAGTTCCTATTCTACTTATTATTTCATTTATTTGACAACAAGCTCTTCTGTTACTACAGATGAAATTTACTGAGTTCTGCTTCGACAGAGTGCCACACCCAGTATTGGGTAGAAGGCGTATATATATATTTATTTTATTTATTTATTAACACGTGCATAAATATATCATTTACCAAGTTCTGTTACTACAGAGTACCACATCCAGTAATGGATAGAAGACATGTTGATATATTTATTTATCTAGCTACAATTACAGAATATGCACAGAAACGCGGTAAGTGTTTCAAACAGGATTTTAATATTATGTTCCGGATTTGTCTCTATTAAATATTTTAATCATTAACACTTTCACCACTAAGAGGGAGCTGTGATTTGACGAATGGTAACTGCACTTCACGCACATAAATATATCACTTATTGAGATCTGCTTCGGCAGAGTGCCACACCCAGTACTGGGTAGATGGCGTGATGAGTGATGATAAATTTATTAGTTCATTTTATTTTAATAATACAATGTTTTACCTTATGGTGATGGTGCTGCATTTGCTCGAGCTGCCCACATGTCTACTTGGATGTCATCGTCAGCGCGCCTTGGACCCTGTAAACATAAAACAAACAATCTTAATATTGAGATTTAAAGATTTCCAACACATAGTTTTTCAAACTAAGCGGCTTCCGCCGAAACCAACATCTCTGAGACGGCTGGTTACACCCTTCTGGCGCAAAATAACAACATTACGATATCTGCTACGGCAGAGCGCTAATACACCCAGTAACGGGTAGAAAGCGTGATGATAAATTCATTTATTTATTTACCTTCAGATGAGGGTGCTGCATTTGCCCGTGATGGCCGCATGACTACTTCGGTATCGGCCTGGTTAAGCTCTGTCACCTCAGCAAGGTCGTACACCACGTACACAGACATTCACCAGGATGGTCAAAGGAAAGGATAATTACAAGACGTATTCCATTTGCCGCTTAGATCAGTTCAGATAAATTAAATTGGAATATTAAAAAATTAAGAAATATAACAAATTTAAAAAAAGGAAAAACCATTAAAAATTTAAATTAAATGAAAAAATAAAATTAAATGAAAAAATAAAATTAAATGAAAAAAACAAATATTTAAAAAAAAGTAGTAATAAATTAACTTTTAATTAATTAATTTTAATTAACTTTTCATTAATTAACTTTAATTAATTAACTTTCCGTTAATTAGCTTTTAATTAACTTTTAATCAATTAACTTTATATTAATTAACTTTTCCTTAATTAACTTTTCAATAATTAAAAATTAAACATTTCAATGCAAATAAAAAGTTAAATAAAATTGTAAAGTGAAAATTTAAATTTTCATTTAAATAAACACTTTACAATTTTATTGTACTGGAAATAAATTTAACGAATTAATCCTACAACATAAATAAATGATCTGGTTCAGATGAAAATTAGATCTGTTCGAAACGGCATATGAACTGCATCTATAGGTAACATACAAGATTCACACCGGCTGGCCAGCCATACATTCACACACATACACACAAAGTTACTGCTGCTGCAGCAGCAGTAACAACCCTGGACCTCGAACCTGAAACATCAAAATTAATTAATATGTATTCCAATACAGGCGCAGCTTCAAAAATCGGATTAGCGCTAACACCGTTTTTATTGTTATCTATATTTCAGATTACATCAGATTACTAATATATACACTAAATTTGATGCTAGTTATCTGAATATTTAACTCAAGTTAAAATAAACTTGTTTAGTACATTGAAAAAAAAATGATAATAAAAATTGGTGTTAGCGCTATTCCGCTGATAGTTTTGGTAATTAATAAATAACATTACTGAATATAATGATATAAAGATCATTCATTCATGATTTTTACAACAAAGAACCGCTCTTCAGTTACAACAGATAACATTTTCTGAGTTCTGCTTTGACAGAGTACCACACCCAGTATTGGGTAGAGGGCATAAAGATATACTTATTTTATTTCTTTTTGACGGTTTTAAAGAGCACAAATATATCATTAACCAAGTTCTGTTACTTCAGAGTGCCACATCCAGTAATGGATAGAAAGCATGCTGATATATTTATTTATTAAGCTAAAATTACTATTAATTACCAAATATACAAGATATACACAGAAACACGGTACATTTGACGACTAGTAACTGCACTTCACGCACATAAATATATCACTTATTGAGATCTGCTTCGACAGAGTGCCACACCCAGTATTGGATAGAAGGCGTCAAGATATACTTATTTTATTTCTTTTCGACGGTTTTAAAGTGCTTAAATATATCATTAACCAAGTTCTGTTACTACAGAGTGCCACATCCAGTAATGAATAAAAGGCGTGGTGATATATTTATTTATTAAGCTAATATTACTATTAATTACCAAATACACAAGGTATACACAGAAACGCGGTACATTTGACAACTGGTAACTGCACTTCACGCACATAAATATATCTCTTACTGAGTTCTGCTTCGGCAGAGTGCCACACCCAGTACTGGGTAGATGGCGGGATGATAAATTTATTAATTCATTTTATTTTATTAATATAATGTTTTACCTTTAGATGATGGTTCTGCTATTGCTCGAGCTACCCACATGTCTACTTGGGTATTGTCAATGGGCCCTAGGACCCTGTGAACAAAAAACAAACAATGTTAATATGGAGGCGCTCACTAGTATTGAAAGATTTCCAACAAATTGGTTTTCAAACTAAGCACCTCCAGCTCAAAACAACATCTCTGAGACGGCTAGTACACCCTTCTAGCACAAAATAACAACTTTACGATATCTGCTACGGCAGAGCGCTAATACACCCAGTAACGAGTAGATAGCGTGTTGATAAATGTATTTATTTACTTACCATCAGTTGAAGGTACTGCATTTGCCCGTGATGACTGCATGACTACTTGGGTATCTTCGTCAATGCTGTAAACATAAAACAAACGATCTTTATTTGGAGCCGCCCACTAATATTGAACACTTTCCAACAATAAATTTAAAACACATTTAAACTAACCCCAAACCAATCTGGGATACATGTTTTGACGGCTAATATCATACTTTTAGAGCAAATTAACAACTTTACGAGATCTGCTACGGCAGAGCGCAACTACACCCAGTAACGAGTGAAAAGCGTGAGTGATGTTTATTTAAAAACTACGTACGAAAATGGTGTCTTAAAAGCGAACATTATCTGAATATTCACTACAACTCTGTCTTGCACGTGACGTCATTTTCATAACTATTCACGGCCCGGCGAGCTCCAGACAAAGAGCCACCACAAACTGTACCATCTCCGCACAAAGTTGCAGAGATAAAAATGGCATATTGAAAATGACAACAGTGACATATATATTACTTACCATTCTGGTAGAGTTCCTGCGCGACAGTACTCAACTGCAGCTGTAGCTCCCTCGCCGAATCCAGCGTTGCTCTCCTGCCCCATACTCCAATTTACCATCAATTACGTTAACCAACTTCCATGTAATCTCCTCCAGTTTTCACCGTCTCAGAGTGCTAATTGACGATACTAGTTCAATTAAGAACCGACACGCCTTTGTTCCAAACTAAGATTCATGGCCAATAAATCTTAACTTGGAACGTTTCGCACCAGGGGAGACCCCAAGACCTAACTAATAACAGCAAAATAAAATCAGAAACGGATCACATTTACTTTGCTGTTTATAGTTAGGGGCATTGACTATTACCCTCACCTGGGCCCAGGTAAGGATAATAGATAATGATGCATCTAACGACAGTGACATATATAAATAACAATATATCAACTGCTGATATACACCGGTTTGAGACATGGCTAGTTCCATGTTTGTTCCCCACACATACATCTATAGAATTTATGTAAATCTCAATATGCAGATTTACTCTAAAGACATATTGCAGAGATCGTCATGGTATGTGGAGGAAATCTGGTACCATGGCTGGAGCTGGAAATTGCCTGGTAAATTGAAGTTTGCTGGCTGCTCAGGCCGGTCCTGGCAGATGTTGCGCGTAGAGTAGAAAAATTGTTGAGCACTTATCGGTCTTCGACGACGTCGTTGTGAATGTGTGTACCAGCAGAGGTTGCTGTTAAGACTAACTGAGCTCTACCTCGGACCTCGATTCTTCGACACGGGTTAAACTCCGGGCTTCTTCGGATTATTACGATAACACACGAAGTAGTTTTCTAGCGGCCAGTACATTTTTATAATCGGTAATATAGGCAAATGCCATGGGCGTCCGCAGGGGGAGGCAAGGAGGGGCGCGCTCCCGCCTGGATATTAACTAGGGTGGTGACCACGACTCTCGAACAGAGGACTTTAACATGTAAAATTATAATTTTGTAATTTCCTGCTTCCTTAAATATATTAAGCAAAAATGCTTGATATAGTAATTCTAGGGCATAAAATTCTGGGCGAGAACCAATAAACAAAATTAATTTTGCATACTATGAAACGACACAAATTATATTTGAAAATGACGAAAATTGCCTCAAAACTATCGATAGGCTTAAAATTGAAACAAAATTAAACAAAAGTTTGACGTTTTATTTGTCAAAATAAGTGAAATAATAAATGAAGAATTTATTTTGACAGTTTTGCCAGATTGAACGTCAAACATTTGTTTAATTTTGTTTGTATTTTATTGCTATCGATAGTTTTGACACAATTTTAGTCATTTTCAGATCTAATTTGTGCCGATACAAAGCATGCAAAATTAATATATATATAAATTAAATAAATATTAAATTATAAGTTTAAAGAAATATTAGAAAATAATAACTGTAAAACTGCTAAATCAGAATTTATTGAAAAAAAAATTATGGAAGAGTTATTAGAAAATTGTCCATCTTCTTCAATTCAACCCAGACGACGAAGACCAGTAATTTATAATTTAAATATTTTTTTATCTATTTGTTATTTGTATGTAAAAAAAAATTTAAGAAATTTATGTTTTTTGCGATCCGTCGCCTCTGGAAAAATATCTGTGGACGCCCATGGCAAATACAGCTACGCGTTACACCATCTAGCGATAATTTTCAAAACTACTGTCTCCAGCGCTCATTTTGAACTGTATTACATATTAGATACAGATATAAGAAACAATCTATTTGTTATGAGGTTCGTTGAAAACAAAATAAACATTTGTTCCGGGCTCCGGGAGGGGAGGGAGAAATTTAGATATCAAATAATCAATTTGTTATGTTCTTCGTAAATAAAATAAACATTTGTTCCGGGCTCCGGACACGAAAATTAAATTTCAAATACTCATTTTGTTATTTTCATCGTAAACAAAATAAACGTTTGTTCCGGACTCCGGGGGCCGAGGAGCGGCTCCGGGGGAGAAAATTAGTTTCAATTTACTCAAAAAATATCCAAAATTTTACATTGAAATACTAGCCACAACTAGGTATGCTGCTGTGTTTTGTGATTGCCTGTCATCGATGATGCAGCAAGATAAAATTGGATGATTTCAAAGGATTTTTAAACACAACTGGCTATATTTACTTTATTATATTAATAGTATTACACATAATGAAATAGATAACATAGAGATTGACACTTTGCTTCCCTAAACACAATACAATACTTGTTACTTTAGTGGGACGCAACCTGTGCCTTGTCTGTGAATAATAATCATTTGAGTTTAAATCGGACAGTAAAGTGTACGAATAACAATATTAGTAGTATACAGAATATAGACATGAATCTAGTTGTAAATAAATAAAAAATAACTATTCCTTCTTCATATAAATGTAAAAAATGTACAACTAGTTCTCGATTAATCAATGACTGATGGATGATGATGTTATGGGTCTCAATTATGATTTGAAGGCGTGTGGTCCTGTACTTACGCTTCTCTAACTACTTAATTACGGAATGTACAAACTTAATATTAAATTCTTTGGTTTCAGGAAACAACAAAATTTACATCATGTACAAAACAATATTTGCGTAATTAAAAATAAACTGTGTTCATCTAACTACTAACGATTCCTATGTTTGGTGGATGTTGGTAATAAACGGACACCATTATGATGTGTTGGCAACGTGGTGTGCGCCCTAGGATACATATGGCAGCTAGCGCCGCTTCCCATATGTCCCACTGGTGCTGCGCCTGCTCCACCCTGCGGCAGTGGCATCGTCGAACAGTGTGGGTACGACGCCATGGCTTGCACCTGGGTGGGTTAATGTGGCAACGTGGCCGAGGAGGATGCCTGCACGTGTTTCGAGTCATTGTGTTCAGTGAAACTTGTCATCTTCATATTAGTAGACCTGCTGAACGGTTACTCTGTTCTCACTGGTATCTGCTGTTGATCTAAAATAGGCATTGCAGTTTTCCTTCTAATGACGACAGTGTTCTCACTTTCTAGTATCACAGCTGGTATTCCATGCTATGTCATCACCTCAGTAGCCACCGGTTGTTTCGTTGTGTATCCGTACAGACCGCTACTCTGTTTCGGGGTGGAGGATCCACTAGGTCCAACCTTTACTACCACGGCGGCGGTTGTACGAGCCCTAACAACTATATGTTCGTACACTTCATAATTTCTATTTCAATATTTCTTTAGTATCCCATTACTCGCTAAATATATATTTGATTAATATTTTTATTTCGATTTTGGATTTAACCCTTATTTGGCTACTAAATGATAATAAAATGGAATTTAAATGATAATTTAATTAGGCTTTAACATTTATTTAAACTAAACGCATTTGACAAATAAATGTTCGGACAAAACTGTAGATATTTTATATATGCCTGATAAAATTGTAGGTAGCGTTGAATTATTATTTTTCTAATTCTACAACAAATCCGACGTATTTCTATTTTCATATTTTAATAGTTTATTAATTTTGTACGAACGTGTTATTTTAAAATGACTAGAGGTGTTGCAACTCTACAGGAAGTGAGAGAATTAATTTTTCTATGGAAAATAAAATTAATGTAATTGCTAAAGACATAAAAATGTCCAAATCGATTGTTTTTGACATCATAAAGTCGTATGGTGAAAACGGTACCATCGATACAGGGGGAAAAGTCCAGGACGTCCGACTTTAGTATAAAATCGACAAAGAGGAGATCTTATAAAAACTTGTAAAAATAACAGAAGGGCTACTGTTAGGGAAATAACGATTGAGTGAAATGAAGCTGGATGAGCTACATTTTCCTAAGAAACATGTAGAAAGTGGATTTATAAAAGTAGTCTTAGTTTTAATAAGGTAATCATACGAATGTAATTTTTTCAGTATTTTATTGAAACTCAAATTCAACACTTTAGGCAAAAGAAAAACCGTTGTTGACTGAACGGCAGAAAAAACCGCTTAAGTTGGTGTCAAGAATGAAGCGCATGGACACAAGACCAGTGGAATTTGATTATTCTCAGCGACAACTCCAAATTTGATTTAAGTGTAGGTAATAACAGAAAACGAGTGATTCGGAGCTAAAATAAAGCGTTTCATAAAGATTGTTTGAAACGCCCTCCTAGGATATGATTTGGGGCTGCACGTCTGCAAGAGGAGTAGGAAGTATACAGTTTTTTAATAGTATGATCAACGCAGTTAAATATTAAGATATGCTGGACCATAATTTAAAGCCCAGTGTCGAAAAATTGTATCCTGGGGAACAATTTCTTTTTCAACAGGATAGCCCCCACCTGTCACACGGCCAAAAGTACTCAAAACTGATTCGAAAAGATTCATATAATCGTATTTGATTGACTATCCAGCAGTCCTGATTTAAATTTTATTTAACGTTTTTGGTAAAATGAAACAAAAAATTAAAAACAATCCACAGAGAACTCTGAAAGGTACGAAGGTCAAAATTTAAAAAGTATGTGACTCAGTAACAGTAAAAAAGTTGCCGGTCCTACTATAATCAATGCCTAAAAGAATTGATGCAGTAATTAAAGAAAAAGACGTAACGCCTCATTAAATATATAAATGATTTCTATTTATTTTTTAATATTAATTTGTCCGAATCTTTAATTGACAAGAGAGATTAGTTAAAATAAATATTTAAACAAAACAATTATATTTTTATTATTGTTTTATATCATAATATAGTCGCTAAAATAGGATTAAATCTAAAATCGAAGTCAAAAAAATAATCAAAAATATATTTAGTGAGCAACGATATAATAAAGAAATATTTTGATAGAAATTATGAATTGTCCGAACAAATAGTTGTCAGGGCTCGTATAACCACGTACAACTCCCACAGACTGTTGCTGAGGTTGCAGTTCTCTACCACTACTAGCTGTGCTATGAACGCCAGACGATGTCTCACTATGGTTCGGTGGCGGTGAGGACGAGGCCACTGTCGACAAACTATCAGATCTCGGAGTGAGTTCTTCTGGTGGCATACCAGAGTCAGCTCGTCTTAGACACCTGGGGGTCATCGATACCGTAGACATCTACACAGACACATTCATTTAGGTCAAAAATAAATAACTACTACGTGCTGCTGGTACATTAAGCACCTGCGGATTGTGGATGAGACGTGCGTCAGCCAACGGTTCTGGTATAAGTAAAGGCGACGGATCTTCGTAATCTACAGGTGGGATTAAATATCGGCTGGTACTCGCATACGTTACATTGTCGTCGTGAACGCTCGCCAGTAACTACATCAAAAAAATAAAAAACCATTTTAAACACCACATTACGTACACCATAAACTCATACAATACAATTAAATAGAAACAATTTTTACAACTATACCTACAGTTTTACTAGTAATTCATAATTTTAATAACAATATAGATAATTGATAATATTTAAGATTATTAAAACTCAGTATATTTTTCTAAATATACCGATTTTAACTTTCCAACTACAAATAATAATTAGTAACAATAATAAAGTTTATATTAAAAGAAAATTAAATTACGTACGTACTTGTACAAATGCGCCAATTTAAATTTAATACTAACCAATAATAATAAAAATATTTAAATAAAAACATTTACAGGCAGATTCATAAAACGGATTAGCGCTAACGCCGTTTTTTATATTCTCTATAAATTTGTATCAAATTCAAGAAATTAATTAAATTTGATGTTAATTAACATTCTTTTTAACTCAAGTTACAATAATCTTGTTCAAAGCATTGCAAAGAGAGTTGAAAACGAAATAAAAAATGGTGTTAGCGCTAACCCGCTTCATGATTCTGCCTATTAAATTTTATATCAAATATACTAACAATATTTCAATAAAAAAAGTTTTCCTTTTATACATCTTCAAGCAGTTACATAAAACGGATTAGCGCTAACATCGTTTTTAATATTATCTATAACTCAGTTTCAAATTAAAACAGATTCAAGATATGAACTAAATTTGATGTTAATTAACTTTCTTTTCAACTCAAGTTAAAATAAACTTATTTCGTAAATTGAAAAGAGAGTTAAAAACAAAAAAAAACAAAACTGATGTGGTCACCACACAATTTTCTTATAAACAGCATATTTAATATGTAGAGTATATAGCTGTTATATAATATTATTAAACATGTAATTCAGTTTTTAAGTAATTCAGCATTTATCTGTTTGAAACATATAAAATAACAAATTACTTTACGTATAATTTTTCATTAATGTTGACTTCTTTATGTCTAACTTTACTGAATGAGGCATATACAGGATGTCCGTTGTTCGAGCCTAACCATTGATATCTCAAGAACAGTGAGATACGAAGTCGATTAAATTGTGGCAAACTTGCCAAATTAGTTGACCATTTTAATGATGTATTTGCTTTTCCGAAACCAGACATAGATAGCTAGATAAAGCGATAATTAAAATTCTAGTCGATTTAAAATTATTTACTATTTGATCAATAAATTGATATAGCATCAAAAACTCTGAATTGAACACTAATGACTTGCTCCTTGCGTTTGCCAATTATTAATTGCCTTATAAATGTTAAACTTGTTTATGTTTTCTGTTTCTATTGCTACTTTGATTATTGGAATATATTATTGAATATATAAATTAGTTTTTTTTTTTTCAAAATTAGACGCATATACAGGAAAATTGCAAAAACATTTTATGTTCCGAATATTTCTGCAATTTACAATACTTCCTTATACTGTGTATAAAAAGTACAAATGGTGTTAGCGATAATCCGCTTTATGTATCTGCCTGCTTGGTAAAGAAAAATAACTTTGAATTAAATGACAGTATCAGTTTTAAAGTATGTTCCAATTACTTTTATCTCATCCTCGTCGTCTGGGGGTGTTCGGTGGGCCCCCGGCAACAAGGGTAGTTCCCTCAACGTTGCGTAGTCTCCGTCATCCTCATCAGGTCCTGGTGTTCGGCTCTTGAGGCATAAACTACAATCAAACACATCATCACATACTATTAAATACATTTCACACACCCTCTCACACACACTCTTACATCATTTCCACATCATGCATCGTACTGGTTACATACATTCACAACACACACAAAGAAGCAAGTTAGTATTGATATGCGTTACCGTTTTGACGTACTCGTATCCTCATTGAAGGTTATTTTCTTGGTAGCTGCCCTACTAGAGCTGGTGGACAGAGTGCGTCCGCGCCAACACAACGGCCCCACGGATAAGCTATCGTGCGACCGTTGAGGTGCCACACCAGCTGAACGCAGCCAATAAATTTGTTCATCATCGTGTGTAGAGGTTGGTGTTGCTGTATTGGTGTTGTGGATGTTTTGGGTATTGTTGGTATTCTCGCTGGTAGTATTGTCAGTGGTTGTTGTTGATGATACTGCTCGGCTGGCTTGTTGAGTTTTCTGAACAACAATCATAATGGCTTTCCGGCTTTGTGGTTCTGAGACAGCGTAAGCGCGTCCGTTTCCTACAACTAGCAGAGGCTGCGATAATGGACAGGGGCCCTGACCTCCTAGTTCTAGATCTGTCACTAGGCGAACGCTGCGTGCAGAACGCACTGATGCTCGACCAACCTACAACATCGTACATATTAGTACATATTACTACATAAATACTATAATAAAATGCTCAAGTGCTACTTGTTGTAGTCAATCTGTGTGTTTGCGAGTTACACAAATGACACACAAAACGTCACTTTACCTTCCTATAAACTATGCTAGTTCATCTACAAAAGCAGATATCTTATCATAAAATATTCTCAAAACAATTTTGTAAACAATCAATTTAACATAAATTACATAAACACATTTAAGGCGTTTATATAATTTCCATGTTTTTATATACTAATTAGAAGGTCTATTATAAATATTTACAATTGTATTACAGTTTTTCATCAAATATCATCATCTACACATTATATTATAGAGGCGGCCAGAGCGCACAGTCGGTCAAATCGAAATTTTATTGTTCAAAAATCGGTGGAGACATTAATATCCATCGGATCTGGATAATTTTTTAAGAAAATTAAAGGTAATTAAATTATCTACACATTACATAATAAACTGCCAAAAAACTGTAAAAAATATTAAAAATTTAGACAATGAAATTATTTATTCTTATATTATTTTTATATACTACAGCAACATGACAGATTTTACAAAGCTATTGACAGATGTCAACTTTATATTATGTTGAGAATAATTACAATATGGTTTTAATGAATAGATTAGAAATTTAATGAATAGATTAGAGATTTAATTAGGGTATCTTAAAACTGGGATTCCGTATTGTAATTATTCTCAACATAATATAAAGTTGACATCTGTCAACAGCTTTGTAAAATCTGTCATGTTGCTTTAATATATAAAAATAATATAAGAATACATAATTTTCATTATTTAAATTTTTAATATTTTTTTACAGTTTTTCGACAGTTTATTATGTAATTAATCAAATTGGACATAGTTATTTAAAATTCTGCCCCAACAGATGTGTTTTAATTAAATTTAATTAGAAGAAAAAATTATCCTAATGCAATGGATATTAAGGTCTCCATCGATTTTTGAACAGTAAAATCCCGATTTGACCCACTGTGGAGCGCCGGTTCACGATCAACTGTCAACCAATATTTAAAAAATTTAAATAGATCCTTGTTGTTTACCGATGTGGCTACCGTGGCAACAGTGCCTACATCAATTAGCATTGATTGATGTGACAATACACATATCTAATACAAAATGTTTACAATACTACAGAAACATTTAGGTAATTTCTTTACTTTAATTTTAGTCGTATAATTTAAGATGAAAAGTTGTGTACAATTATAAACGGTTTAAAGTTCCCGAGTCTCACTTCCGGTTTCAGCAGAAACAATTTCATTAATACTATTTCAAATGTAATGATATAAAGTATCTTCATTTTAAAATTAAACATAATAGAAACAATGTTATAGTTTCATATGTTCCATTGCCTAAAGGAGACTTACAATAGAAGTGGCAATGTAAGAGAGTCAATCAAAATAATTTAATTTTACGTCAATACGTCAGTTTCACGTAACTATTGTTTTATTATTTTCTCCGCAACTTTGATGAAAATTCATCTTATATCAAATTAACATGTAACAGGCAGTTTCACAAAACGGATTAACGCTAACACCGTTTTTAAAATAATTATTTACAACTCTGTTTCAAATTAAAAAAATTTGATGCTAAATGAACTCCCTTTTTAACTCAAGTTAAAATAAACTTGTTTCGTACATTGAAAAGAGAGTTAAAAATGATATAATTATGGCGTTAGCGCTATTCCGCTTGTCAAGATTAACTATTTTTTCTAAGTTAGCGTTGTACTAATTTGTTACTGTGACAACTTAATGTTTATGTTTATATAGTAATGTCAAGTTGTATGTTTTTGTACATACGTACATAAAACATACTGTTCTTTGTTATTTATTATTCAGTGTCTCTGCAATTTTGACAAAACTGTACTACATGTCTTTCGATTAATTTCATATCTTTGTTTCTTTATACCTGGAATCCTGAGCCGACAATTCTATGTAAATATAATTACTACAGGTAGAACGAATGTACATGGTCATACATTCCATTGTTCTATTATTAAACTGAGTTTTCACCCAAACCTATCTCACTTTAGGATTAAAACTAACAGACGGTCAGCGTTGCCAGACAAGACATAATTATCGAAAAAGCGACATATTTTTGAATTAGCTACCATAAAAATTATTAGGATACATTCATAATAAATGATAACACTATAATTTCTGATATTGTAGCATTAATTTAACTATTTCATAAATATTTAAAACATCAATATTGTTTCGATAAAGATCTACTAGATTTTCATGTAAAGCCATGAGCAAAAAAATTTCTAATAAATTGGTACTTTTGCTACTTATCATATTCGCAGTTTTTATAAAATAATATACTTATTCCAATGTGGTTTATGAACAAGTATTCAATAAAATAATTTCATTAAAAATGGGAAAATACATATTAGTCAATGGTTATAAAGGGATTAAAGCGGGCGTATTAACGGTGAACGGTACAGATCAATTTGTTCGTTCATTAAAGTTTTCTGGTAATTCATAGCATTCTGAGTTTCCAATGATTCTGAGAAGTCCAGCTTCAATCCCTTTCCACAGATATGTTTAACGGACAAAATATTATTGTGTAAATTATGATTATTATCAAGACAATGTTTAGCAACGTTTGAGGTCAATTAATTACTTAATATAGCTTTTTTAAGTTCGTTGAATCTAATATTGAAATTACGACTGGTCTGACTTATATAGATCGCTTGACAATCACTACAATTAATTCCATATACATCACTGTTTTGAAGAACATCGTTTTTATAATTGTTGTCATTACATGTACTATCCCTTTTCTGTCTATAATTTACTTATTTCTATTCTTTATAAGCCTGTCACACATATGTACGAACTTATTATTCTTTACAACTCAAACGACATATCGCTATATGAAAAGAAAAACACTGTACTTACTATATTGCATAAATAATTCTACCATCCTCTATATTAATTTAATTATTAGTTAAAAATAATGTTTCACTATAAACATATAAATGATTTAATTTATATAGTAACATCACAAGCAAAAAAAAGCATCCTAATTGGCCATATTTTATTAGCGCGGATAATAAGGATCTGGTGCAGAATAACTATTTTCATTGAACTGTCAAAACTACCCTTGAACCCCCTTCCCCTCTAACATCTTCGTTGCCAGTGATTTGCTACAGTAGAATGCCGCCACACTCGTAAAAGGTGTTTAGTTATATTTAATTTAATTCATTATTTATTTGCAACAACATTTATGACATTATAACTACAATACAAAACTTCTAACATTCGAATCGCTTGTTATAAAACGAATTTTATACCTTCGCTTTCATTGATAGTGGCTAGCTCAGTGGTATGAAGTCGGCCTGCGGATCCTGAGAACCCTGGTTCGATTCCCACAGGCGACAACCAATTTTCATAATTTCAAAAGCTACCCCTGTGGCTCCTCCACCACTGACATCTTTGGGGGCCGTGATTTGACGGCTGGTAACCGCACTTCACGCGCAAAATATATCACTAACCGAGAACTGCATCGGCAGAGTGCCACACCCAGTAATGGGTAGAAGGCGTGATGATATATTTACTTTTTTTTGTTTTCACTGATCGTTATTTTAAAAACAAATATATATAGGCGCCCATCATCTATCTAAAAGTTTTAATTTAATTATTTACTTAAAAACATTTCAATTTTAAATAGGCAACATATGTTTCTGATATGGAATTAAAAGGTCGCTAAACTACACATAAAACCTACATACAGGCAACAAAATCAATGTATTATTATTATAAATCAATTATATGTCCCCTACATACGCCTAATTTCATCGTTATAAAATAGTTTCAATTTTTACTGTAAACAAAACATCCTCAACAATCCTAAGACTTTGCTGTGTCAGATGTGGACGACGAAACAAAAAATTCCAGATTATAAATATTACAGCAGGTACTGGTATACTCGTATGTATCTACCAGAGATACAAACATATCATATGTCCAATGTGTGATACAACGTATTGTACACAGTGCAAGAGAAAAGTTATTGTCGAGTACTTCATATCCGCAAAAAGGACGGACAGTAACAGCGTGTACTTCCGTCTCCTTCTAACGCGCGCACAGAAATCAATAACAACTTGAGGTTCGTACACACAAATGTCCAACCGAACCGCGAATTATTGCAATTCAACATTGCGCCCATCTACTTTTATACGAGACATTTTATACTACTATCTCCAATCAATATATTTCCTAATTATAATTATTTTATGGGGTAGTGGCTCAGTGGTATCGAGTCGACCTGTGTATCATAACAACCCTGGTTCGATCCCACAGCCGGCAAACACTTTTACCAATAACCCCTGAGGTTTTCTCCACCCCGAAACGCCGTAGGGAGCCGTGATTTGACAGCTGGTAACCTAACTTTAAGTGCATAAATGTATCACTTAACGAGATCAGCTTCAGCAGAATGCCACACCCAGTAGTGGGTAAAAGGCGTGATGATATATTTATATTTTTATTTATCAAATCAATATATTTCTCAATTATTATTATTTAATGGGGTGGTGGCTCAGTGGTACCGAAAAACGGACATCCGTTAGACATAAAGTATTCAATATTACTCACAAATTATACGTAAACAAATTTGATATTTTATATGTTTCAAACAGATAAATGCTAAATTATATAACATTCATATATTCTAAATATTAAATATGCTGTGTATAAGAAAGTCGTGTGGTGACCACACCAGATTTTTTGTTTGTGTTATCATCGTTTAATAATAATAATATTGTATTATACCTGGGCGATATTTATATGCTACAAAGATTTTATTCTCCTATTCTATTACACGATTATTAACTGTTACCGATCGATAAATTACTTTCAACCCTTATTTTTCATGGTTACGCTATAGATTAGATCCATTTTTGAATTCTGTTCTGTTCATAATAAATTTAAAATCGTTATTCTATATTAATCATATAAATACCTTTTAATTATAAATGGAAAGTATTATAAGAAAAATAGGTATCCTGCGATTAATTGTAAATTAGAGAAAAGTAAAAGGCAAATTTCAAATAAATATCTATTAAGATAGAGCTACTCGTACTTGTATTTAAATATCCATTAATTATTGTGATATTGAATAAAATATACAAATTAATTATAAGTTTATAATGCTACTTATTATAATTAGTCGGTATACTTTTTTAAATGGTTTCTGATATTTTTCTAATTGAATCTATTATCAAAATAAAAATACAAACTCCAAATTCAAGTGTTTGTTAAAAACCGTTAAAATTATGATAATAACGTTAAAAAGTCATTAGACAGGTACTTAAGGTAATTAAGCCGCGATAAATTAAAAAATGTGTATCAAATTTAATCGTCAGCAATTAATCTAAAGTCTAAAAAGGATTATGTACGACTATTGTTATTCATCATGAACAATTCATGTTTTGATACAATGAACTGTCCATACTTCATTGTTGGAAATAATTGCTGTTAATTACACCTGTTAGTTTTTATATTAAATAGTTTTACATTAAATTGAATTCTTAAATATGTTCCTGTACATTATAATCAATGAGGAAAATATAAATTAATTCATTTATAATAAAGTGTATTGTCTGAAATCACACAAATAAAAATACCATTTCGCCACTTACAGACAATATATTTAAAACCACACATTCATTTCCCGTATTATCATGGGACACACTTAAAACTAGTGGCTGACATTTACATAATATGTACACTAAAGTGCATTTGTTCTACACAAACCAAGAAATTAAAACTCTGACAAACAGCAGGGGTAAATAAAGGAAATTCATTTAATTTATTTTTTATACAAATTTTATTCATTATGATTCTAAATCATCGTCGATCATGACATCATCCGGTTGATGTTTTTTCGATTTTTTAGTCTTTTATCCATCACTCTAATTATTTAGTACTAAAATCAGTTTGCTATATCTGCAAATATACAATAATGTTATTTGACAGTGCGATTTGTCACAATTTGCATTTACCATCAACGTACACTATTAACATTTGTTTAATATCTGCTACAGAAAAAATACAACATTATACACGACGATAAATAGCCATTATCGTATTGTATAATAAAGAATTAATTTTTTAACTAGATCTATTGACATTACCACAAATATAACTTTCAAAGCAATGCATTCTCTAACATATATTCTTCTATTGTCATTATCCATCGCTCTAACGCACCCAACTACTATTAGTTAACTATCATAGTATAAGTTAGACAATGAATCAAAAAATTTGTTTAAATTATTTTAAAATATACAATTACATCTTAAGAAACTACAAGAGCTATCTTGTACGTCTTATCGATGGCGATGATGGGATTAGGTCCCAAGATCCCTAAAAGGGCAATAAACCGTGTCTATTGTTCAACAGACCTTTTGTTAAACTTTAAAAGGAGGTATCATAAAGAAATAAAATGTTCCACGCTTATTACACTAAAGTAACACCCTTAAATCATAAACAGTTTAATGTAAAGATAAGATCCATCTTGAAAACAGATTGTTATTGTTCTGTTCAAGGCCTATCTCAGCGCAAGAGAGGTTTGTAAGTGTTAGAAAGAGATACATATTGCTATTACACTTTATTATGCTTTCAAGTTTTAACGGACATTCGTCTTTCATTATTTTGTGTATCTTAGATATTAAATAACAAAATATAAAATTTTATTTCTACACCGTGTGTTTACTATGTCAATTTGGTGCAACTGCTTTTCTGAAAAACAGTGTCATAAAACTCATTTCTGTACAACTATGTATTCAGGGACATTTTTTTGTGATATTGTTGCGTTGTCTAGTTGTAAAAATGTTGAACATATAAAATTATTGCCATTAATTTCTCTTTATAATATAGTTTATTTATGTACCAAGAGTGAAAACAAACGTTTCTGGACCTTGAGCGTGTTATTAGCCTTCGCCGCTTAGCGCCTCGTGCTAATAATCTTGCCACGGTCCAGAATCGCTGGTTTCACCCATGGTACATACAATATTTTATGCACCACTAAATAACATTTAATTATATGTTCACCAGATAAACATATGTACATAGATTATATGTCAAAATGACATTTTTTAAAATCAAGTTTTCACATTAAACATAAATTGTCATTTTATTTATGTATCCATAGGATTTATTTTTTTAAGAACCATAGACCAAAACCATGTCTAATACATTAGATCAAAGTTCTATACATAACAACTATTTCATGAAATTTTTTAATAAAGTTACTTTTGAAACGGAAAAATAAATAATGGAAAAACTTTGCAAAGTTAATGCAAAATAGACATTTTTTAATTTCATTATTAGAGTGGAATGTTCCAAAGTTTAAATAAATATAAGTAAGGGACTTCATGCATTTAATTTAAAATAAGAGGTATTAAAGTGCTGTACATTCAGAGTAAAAAATTGAATTTACCAATTGATAAAAAATTAAAATGTACAAAACTATTATATAAACAAATTATAGATAATTTATGATTAAACTATAGTTTCAATTAATATAATACGTTCTAATAATATTTAGTTATTTGATTTGGGGTAGATGGCTCGGTGGTACCTGAGTAGCCTGATTCGATTCCCACTGCCGATAAACATTTTTACCACATTAAAATTACCCCTGTGGCACTCCCACCATTAACATCTTTGGGTGGCGTAATTTGACGGCTGGTAACTGCACTTTACGTACATAAAAATATCACTTAACAAGATCTGCTTCGGCAGAGTGCCACACCCAGTAATGGGTAGAATGCGTGATGATATATTTATTTATTTATTTATATTTCTAATACAATTTACTTCGAAATATACCTGATCAGTTCAGTAATTGTACTTTGTTCTCTATTTCAAATATACTACTACTATATTGTAAAACGATGATCACTATATATAATTTTTTGCGTAGTAGGAGTCGGGATATTTCTTATTGATATGATGTTATCTTTCAGTGGTGTAACTCTATTTTCTCCTATTACGTGTCCTAAATATATATTTTATTATTATTATTATTATTTAATAGAAATTTCGATACTAAATAAAACGATTTCGATATAGGATATATAGTATGAAACACATCATATGTTACAATAAGGATCATTGTTGAACTTCTTTCTCAATAAACTATAAACTATTATTAAACATGTATTCAAGTTTGAAGATTAAACTCGTTTCAAAAATAAAACTTCTAGAATATAAATGAGAATAATTTACGAACCGTTGCACTTTTAAAATCAGTTCTAGACAATCTACAGACTTTATACACCGGATATATTTGCAAAAAGTCTACCGGAAGTTACCGGAAACGACCTAAAATTCGGTGCAACCCAACTAAGAAACCTACAATTATTTATTTGCATGAGCAAACATATTGCAATATTTATAAAACTGTTTAATTTAACTCTGTTCACTGTTAAACGGTTTCTTTTCGGTTATTTATTGCAGATGACGCTGGCATAGAAACTGCGCACACGGCGACTTGCAACAAAATAATAAGAATGTGTCTGTTGCCAAATACAGCATACACACATACATACATACATATCATCACGCTATATCCCATCAAATGGGGTAGCACGAACCCTAAAATCACGCATAAAACAGTCACTCTTCACACTCATCAAACAATCAGTCCTCGTCAAACATTATCATCCAAACACACCACCCTCACTTTAACCACATTCATAGATCCATATAAACTCATTTATTTATTACACTCGAAATCATTTATCACACAACTAACCTTCAATCACATCATTCCTATTCACTTATCATTCATTTTCTATCTTCGACGTACATAACATATGCATAAAACAAATTGCTCACGCTTACTCCTAACACCGATTCTAATAACGAATATAACAACAAATCTACAAAGATTAGAAAATATGGAAGCAACACTTGTACATAAAAGAAAATACCACACACTGCAGAAACTGAAAATGATACAGATAAGAAAGGAAGAGAGCGCCGCCCTGCGCTTGTTTTCGACAGTGAATTCAACACAATTGCAGTTAAACAATTTATGAAATAGTATATTACGTAACAAACAACAATAGTGTAAGATAACGTGCGACTGTACAAATTGAAAAACGAGGCACGAAGCGCCGAATGATTTAAGTACACGAGCACAGTTATCACACTTTCGAGCTATCTACACTATTTTTCAGACGACCATAAAATATTTCTAAAAAAGTTTACAAGAGCAATGTTGTTACACTTTGACAGCTGATGCGTTTTTGTAGATGAGCGTTGACGTTTAACGTTTAAGGTTAGGTATTATACAACTGTATTAACCAGAATGTCAAAATATTAAATAATGCTAAAATATTAGTAAATAAGTCATTATTAATTTTAAAAAATAAATTTATCAGTGCAAATGTGTTGAAAAATCTGCAAAAACTTTAATCCAAATAATAATACAAATTCTTTGCATTTATTTTATGATTTTCTTTCATCGTAACGCCTTCTATTGTCAATCAGGAGATCTTCACATGATATGTTAGAAGTGTACGTTATGCTAACATATCAGTGTATGCTATGTTCAACTTTCCGTAGTAGTTTATGCTGTTGTTATTGTTACTTTTATAAGTGGTCGTCTGAAGAAAATTTAAACCAATTATAAGATAACAAAAGAAGTGTCGCCCTGTGCCTGTTTTTGAAAGTGAACTCCATACAATTACAATTTAACACTTTATGTCATATCAGAAGACAAATAAAATAGATAAGAAACGAGGAGAGTGTTACCCTGCGCTTGTTTTTGAAGCTGAATTTCACACAATTGCAGGTAAACACTGATATAAAAGTAAAATAAATATATCATCACACCTTCTACCCATTACTGGGTGTGGCACTCTGCCGAAGCAGATCTCGGTAAGTGATATATTTTGCGCGTGAAGTGCGGTTACCAGTCGTCAAATCACGGCCCCCAAAGATGTTAGTGGTGGAGGAGCCACGGGGGTAAACACTAATATGATATTACTAAACAACAAAACTAAATTCAAGAATTATAAACTTATCTTAATCACCAATCAGATTCATCCCACAATTAAACTAGATATACTAAACGCTCCTATCCTGACACACCACTTTATCGCGTCAACCATATTCATAATTCTTTTCATACATGTTCGTTTATTTCCCATACTCAGCAACTCACATTATATATATATATATATATATATATATATATATATATATATATATATATATATATATATATATATATATAACATTATTTTATAAAATGATTCATTCTATGAGTTCTGCCTATGTTTTTATTAAAATGTAAAAATTCAAATCAAAGTCAGTTGCGATCTAATTAATTTTCAGTATTTTTTTGCAATGCAGACATACGTTGTCGCTTTTTACTTTCTTATACACAGTATAAGGAAGTACTGGATTCGAGAAAAAAATCGTTGACGAGATTTTCGCGGAAATATATGTTTCGAGGTCCACTGAATCCGTTTTGATCATTTTCTCAATGATGTGTGTGTGTGGATGGATGTGTGTCTGAGTGTGCAATATCTCATGAACGAGATAAGATTTGTTAACGAAACTTGATAATTATAATTTTAATGAAAATACGAAGAGCTGAGTTGATTTTGAATGAAATTGAAAAACCGGAAGAGGAAGTTTATTGGACACACCAATCAATAATTTCCATTTATATCAAAAATGGAATCAGTTACGAAAAAAGGTACAAAAATATTTGAAACATAAAATGATATTTGCAATTTGCCTGTATATGCGTCTAATTTTGAGCAAAACTAATTTTTATATTTATCAATATATTTCAATAACCATAGTAGCAATAGAAACAAAAAACATAAATTTTAATTTTCGCTTTATCTAGTTATCTATGTCTTTTTTCGGAAAAACAAATACATCATTATAATGGTCGTCTAATTTGGCAACTTTGCCTCAATTTAATCGACTTCGTATTTCACGGTTCTTGAGATACCAATGGTTAGGTTCGAAAAACGGACATTCTGTATATGCCTCATCAGTAAAGTTAGACATTAAGTAGTCAACATTACTAAAAAATTATACGTAAACAAATTTGATATTTGATATGTTTCAAACAGATAAAAGCTGAATTACTGAAAATCTAAATTACATGTTTAATAATATTATATATTCTAAATATTAAATATGCTGTGTATAAGAAAGTCGTGTGCTGCCCACATCAGATCAGTGTATTACTTGTCAAAAAATAATCCAAAACTATAAATAACATTTTATAGTAGATACGCGCCAACCTACATATGTATAGAAACCATATTGTCAAAAAAAATATTTTATTGACACCATATTTTGGGCCCCCAATTAAATAAAAACGTCCTGCGGCCTTTGCTTCTCTAACCCATCCATTGTTAAAAGGTTTCTTTACAGTTATTTATTGCAGATGACGCTGGCATAGAAACTGCGCACACATCGACTTGCAACAAAATAATAAGAATGTGTCTGTTGCCAAATACAGCATACATGCATACATACATATCATATCATTACGCTTTATCCCATCATATGGGGTAGCACGAGCCCTAAAATCTTTCATAAAACATTCACTCATTAAATTCATCAAATAATCAAAACATTCTCATCCAAACACACCACCCACACTTCAACCACATTCATAGATCACTCCATATAAACTCATTCATTTATTATACTCGAAATCATTTATCACACAACAAACTGTCAATCACATCTATCCAATCACTCCGATTCACTTATCACTCATCTTCTTTCTATAACAATTTACAAAAATACATAAATATTGAAATTACAACTCAAACAAATAAAACTAAATATTAGTATTCATGTACATTTAAATTGTTGTCACAAGGCGTTCTCATATTTCCAATATATCCAACACCAGGTAGCGCATACCAATTGTAATGAATCCTGGGGCACAAATATTAACAGCGCACATTTAAAATATTAATTTCATGGAATATAGCATGATGGTATTCATGCAAACATAAAGGTAAGTGCCACAAGGTCATGCGAAATTATTCACCAACAACAATCGATTAAGGATCAATAACAATTGCTCTACATTATTTATTTACACAACAAAATATTTCATAAAAATTTCTCGCCAAGTTTAAGTGACGGTCAGTTAAAATCACATAAAGATATAGAAATTCTCATTTTATTTACATTTTTGTCTAAATATTGAACCGCCGTTGAAAAAAGTTAAAATAAACTTGTTCGAACATTGAAAAGAGAGTTAAAAATGACATATAAAATGGTGTTAGCGCTAATCCGCTTTACGTTTCTGCCTATAAATTTTTGACATTGCATATGTAGCAATAAAAAAACCCCTTACAAAATTAGCTCACTAAAGCTTACAACGGTCTCAAATACAAAGTTTTATTAAATAATAATTTCTCGAAATTTGGAATCTTTTACAATCTGTATGCCATGGTGGACATTTCTAATTTTGCATAAGTTTTCATTTGAAGAATTACTTCTTGTTTTAAGGATGTAAACCTAGTCCGCTACTAATAACACATACGCACACATACACACACACACACACCATCTCTGATATACAATATTACATACATATCAACATGTTACTTATTATTTTGTGTACATAGATACATAACACATACTGTTCTTTGTTATTTATTATTCAGTGTCTCTGCAATTTTGACAAAACTGTACTACATGTCTTTCGTTTAATTTCATGTCTTTGTTTCTCTATACCTATACTTACTACAAGTAGAAAGAAAGTACATGGTCATAAAACAAATTCCATTGTTCTATTATTGAACTAAATTTTCACCCAAACCTCTCCCACTTTAGGATTAAAACAAACAGACGGTCAGCGTTGCCCGACAAGACATAATTATCGAAAAAGCGACATATTTTTGAATTAGCTACCATAAAAATTAATAGGATACACATCCATAATCAATGATGACACTATAATTTCTGATATTGTAGCATTAATTTAACTATTTCACAAATATTTCAAACATCAATTTCGATAAACAACTTCTAGATTTTCATGCAAAGCCATGAGCAAAAAAAATTCCTAATAAATTGGTACTTTTGTTACTTATCATATACGTAGTTTTTATAGTATAAAGTACATAATATACTTATTTCAATGGGGTTCGTGAACAAGTATTCAATAAAATAATTTAATTAAATATGATACAGGACTTCGTCCGTGAATTATTATTGTGTAATTTATGATTAATATCAAGACAATGTTTAGCAACGTTTCAGGTCAATTTATTATTAAATATAGCTTTTTTATGTTCGTTTGTTTCTACAACTAATTTGATATACCCCACTGTTTTGAAGAACATCTTTTTTATAATTGTTGTCATTATATTCCCTTTCCTATCTATAATTTACTTTTTTCTACTATTTATAAGACTCACACAAATGTACAAACTTATTATTCTACAATAATCATTACCTGATGATGGTCTACTCGACCGACATACGTATAATGAATAAACTTATATATATATATATATATTTGAAACCTACCTAGTGTAGATTTTTTAAGTTTATTATTATGATAAAATGGGGTGGCTACCTCAGTGGTATGAAGTCGGCCTGTGGATCCTGAGAATCCTGGTTCGATTCCCACAGGCGACAAACAATTTTCATAATTTCAAAAAATCTACCCCTGTGGCTCCTCCACCACTAACATATTTGGGGGCCGTGATTTGACGACTGGTAACCGCACTTCACGCGCAAAATATATCACTTACCGAGATCTGCTTCAGCAGAGTGCCACACTCAGTAATGGGTAGAAGGCGAGATGATATATTTTTTATTTATTTATAAAAATAAGTAAAAATACATATAATTTTGATCCAACTAAAATATAATAAATACTTTAAATAAATATGACGAGGATGAGATTTGTAACATAACATTTGGAGACATAAGGTGTCAGTACAATCAATTTTTAATTATTTTAAAATATTTTTTCCTTTGTTCCTTCACATTGTAATTAAACACGTCATGTGTTCATGTCACAAATAAATTATATAGTATTGTTATAAGAGTGACACTAAATACCAATATTTAAATGAATACTAAAATAAGGCGTTAAAAGTATATATTTCCAAAAAAACACCAAAATTTTTACCCAATAATTTTGATACCCTGTTTCGATAATCAATTACATTTGATCATGCAACATTGCAGCCGGTAAATCTTGCATCCACAAAACCACATCATCACATCATTTCATCACCTAAACTATATCACTTCACACAACATTCGTATTTTATTTAATACAAATACTCACTAGCACACGACCTCACGAAAGTATAATTTGTTTCAGATAATTTCCGTGCTAATTATTACAAAGATATCAGAGCAATAAGTGTATCATTACATTTCAAACAAACAATATTATTGAAATCGTTTCCCAAATGTAAAAATTTTTGTACAAAATTGTAAGTTTCAAACTATATTTTGTCCCTATTATTATAATCAGCTTGTAGAATAGCATATCGGAAGTGTTCTGTTACCCTTTAATTTTTAATAGGACGTAGAACCTAATTCAACGATCATATTTATTTATAAACCTTTTTCAGCCGGCGCAGTGGGTCAAATTGGGATTTTACTGTTCAAAAATATGTGCAGACCTTACTATACATCGGATCTGGATAATTTTTTTTTAAATTACAGATAATTAAATTCCCTACACATCTGTCGAGGCAGATTTTTAAATGACTCTGTCACATTTTATTAATTACATAATAAACTGTCAAAAAACTGGAAAAAATATTAAAAATTTAAATAATGAAAATTATTTATTCTTATATTATTTTTATATATTAAGGCAACATGACAGATTTTACAAAACTATTGACAGTTGTCAACATTATATTATGTTGATTATTTTTTGACGTTTCTCAAAACCAATGAAATGCTTCATTGTATGTCACGTGTCTGCGTTTTAACCAATCCTGTTATTATTATACTGAGAATTTGCTCTTGTGTTTATTCCCGAGAATTATCTCTGTAGATGCTTTTTTGTTTCTGACAAATGATAAGTAGTTGTCAAATAATTATTTAAAACTGTCAACGCGTCAAGTAAAATGTGTGAAAAAAAACAGATTTAGTTTCATTTCAGATACATAAATACACCAACAAATTTTGGAAAAAACTTCCAAGAATATGTTAATAAGTAATCAATCGATATGAACCCAGTTCAAAATCTTTTAAGTTGTATGAATCGACCTTAACAGCTAAGTCAAAAAATAATCTAATTAAATATAACTCGAGAGTTGGATAAATTAGAAAATAATTCTCCAGTATCTTTCTCAAACTTGTTGCCATTTGGCAATAGCCACTCAAGCACTACGGGCTCTCATGACTATTTCCTGGCAACAAGTTTTCGAAAGATCTGTCAAATTATTTTCAATTTATTCTCACTCGCTTGTTATATTATTACTGAGAATAATTACAATGGATTTAATGAATAGATTACAAATTTAGTTAGGGTATCTTAAGAGAAAGCATCCGTATTATAATTATTCTCAACATAATATAAAGTTGACATCTGTCAATAGCTTTGTAAAATCTGTCATGTTGCGTTAATATATAAAAATAATATAAGAATACACAATTTTCATTATTTAAATTTTTAATATTTTTTACAGTTTTTCGACAGTTTATTATGTATCAAATTTGACAGATTTATTTAAAAATTTGCCTCGACAGATATGTAGGGAATCCCGATTTGACCCACTGTGCGGCGGCAAAAGAATATTCCTGTGATTTAAGTCACATGATATGCCACTTTTATGACGTTTGAAGATAAGCATAATATCTATATTTTTAACAACAACTTACTGTAATAGTAACGTAAAACGTCCATCTGTATTTACAACAGCGGTGCTTGTGCTGCAGCAGAGGCGATGAGTGCTACAAGTGCAGCCCCATGTGTCCTGTAGCCCCAACCTGAACCCGTGGACTCCATCGACGTGATATGAGCACTTCTGTCTTTGTATGTTGTCAGAAACGAGTTGTATCTACAAGTACACACATACACACAACAATACACTCCATATTTGTTCAACTCACCTCGCATGGCCGTACAAGTACAAAATGTTACTAGTACATAACACTAAGAAGCTTGATAAAGCAAAAAACGTTAATGAAACACTTGTGGATTCGGAAGGAATGGTGTTCCAAGAGGCAACGCACTATTTGGGTAATGTTTTAATAATGGTAGTGCCCTGTATGCCCCCAATATTTGCACTTTATACAATACGCTCATCCCTGCGAACGCCAATAGACTCTGAATACTGTTAGCTAATAGTTGTATTGAGAAAATAAGCGAAATGTATTTGTTGGTTCGCCAAAAAACTGCAGAATACCTGACGGCATAGACCAACAAAGCTATGGCATAATTTAAGTATTCCACGCTGACTGTACTTCCGAAACCGGGCTCTGAAATTCATACATAATTAAGAAAGTTTGCATAAGCGTAAAAATAGATAAATAGGTATATAAACAAATCGCAGGCTAATAAATGTACAACAAATTCTTTACTTTGTTGTCACAAAGCTTTCAATAAATTAAAAAAAAATAACTACTAACTAATGGAAAATATATTATTAACGTTAACAGTTTGCATTGTATTTTAACAATGTAACAAGTCAAAGTCAGCACATTCTTAGTGAATACAATTAAGTAAAGTAGAGCAAGATGTAATGAGGTCAAGTATTCTAAATAGTATTGTTTGACGTAAGTAGCTAACTATTTGCTGACTTAGTACTTTTGTAATTAGATATATAGTAGCGTTAGGTCAGTTATAAGATAGTCAGACAGGCAGATACAGTCAGATGCAGTCAGATGCAGTCAATACGAGAGTTCAGTAGGAACTCGACAACTCCAACCATGTAGTAAGTGTGAATAAATCTTTGTTATTTGTTGAACCAAATTGTAAGTACAAACTTATTTACAACAACCCTAGTACTTGTCCTTTCTCCGGTCTGACAAGAACCCATATAAATTATTTGTTAATTCTCCTTTAAATAAAGGTCTGGGTCACAACAATAAGAAAAATTGGGACAGCCGGACAGCCCTATAATATTATTCGTATTGCTATTTTTAATGTGCTATACATGCATTTTATCTGAATAAAAATATGTGTGTATTGACAACTCAAATCAACTATAGAGGCGCTGCGTTCGCCTAGCTGTGGTAGGATAAATGTTTTTTTTTACATTAGAATACATATGTTAATGTAGAGCTCGTTTCGCCAATTTTGACGATGAAATAAGTATTGTGAATTTGTTTCAAGTCTTGGACGTCTACACACCTATAAAGGAATTATGAATGCAATGATGATTGAATAAAGCAAAACGTTTTCATGCTTTGTGGTAGGGTTGTTGATATCCACCGAATTTCGAATTTCTGAACATTCGAATTTTTTTAACTTCGTCAAAAAAACTTCGAATCTTCGAATTTTTTAATTTTTTGAACTTTTCGTATTTTCGAATTTTCTGAAGCTTAGAATTTTCGAATTTTTTGCCAATTAATTAACACCATGTCATCTCCAAGTACGCTCACGCATAATTCGTGAAAAGTCGGACACGAATTAAATAATAAATTCGGCGAAGTATTCTGCAAAAACTCTGTAAGGTTAGGCGTCTTAATTAAGCCATCTACTCTCTTAACCGCCCATCTAAATGCTATGGATTTTTAGTAAAACGTTTTAAAATGACAATAAAAAGAATACAAAAACGTCTTAAATATAACGTTTTTGACAGTGTAACGAAATTTTAAATCTAAATTGAATTAATTTGGCAAACAATAATAATTAATAGAAATTACTTACGAATTAATACAAAACTCTGCAATTGAGTTTATTCTGAAAATAATTCATACCACGTTAAGATCTAGAACATTTCAAATAATTCGCTAAATTCGAAAAATTCGAAAATACGAATATTCAAAAAATTCAAAATTTCAAAAAATTCGCAATTTCGAAATATTCGAAAGTTCGAATTTAAATTCGAATGTTCAAAAAATCCGAACATTCGAATTCTCGAATATTCGTAAAATCAACAACCCTACTTTATAGACGCCAGTCAAATTCTGAAACCACTATACTATATTCTAAAGTTCAATTACATTTTTTACGGTAATGAGATAAAAAAAAAACAACTAAAACGTTCGATTTTGCTATGTGCCTTACCAATATGACTGCCTATAGCCCTTGGTTCATCCTCACTCATCTTCCGCCAGACCTGGTGCACTAGCATTGAATGCGCTGAGCGCCATGGCCATGGCATCAAATGCACCAGGTGTACTAGTGCAGTTGTGCACTTCCGACGAGGTTGTTGTAGTGATGTTTCGTCCATGGGATACACAAGGAGGCGAAACGGCCGTCATGCAACTGAGCGCTACTAGGCGATCCTGGTGCACCACCATAAAGTCTAGGTCTGTGCACCACAAGGCGTCTACAAATGTTTTACATTAAAATACCATCATCGATATTACAACTAATGATAAAAACAACATCCCCAGTATCTTTCTCAAACTTGTTGGCATTTGGCAATAGCCACTCAAGCCCTACGGGCTTTCATGACTATTTCCTGGCAACAAGTTTTCGATAGATCTGTCAAATTATTTTCAATTTATTCTCACTCTCTTGTTATATTATTGCTGAATATTGTTTTTGTGGAGGCATTATGCTAGTGATCAAATCGTAACTCAATAAACTATAGTAACTATGACTACCTATAACTACATAGAAACTAGTATCTGAGAGCTCTTGTTACATGATGAACTAGTTCATCGTAACCTCAATTCAAATAAAAAACGATATTTCACATTGTAACTTGCCAAACAATTAGTTTTAAAATGTTGTCAAACATCTTAATAAGGATTCTTGTCACTTAAATGATGAGGAACTAGTTTTTTAAATCCAATGCTCGGTCCAGAAACGCAGCTAGCAGCCGAAACCAATGCAACACTTGAAACAATAATAAATCTTCGGATCACTGAACTTGGAATAACATGAATTTGGCCCATGAAATAAGCCAAATTTTTGTTGAAAAACGATCCCAACTAAGGTATACATTCGATTGACGAATCCTAAAATGTTTAAAATGTATTATTTACTGTAATAATGTAAACTGCAAAGTTATACGTACCTAACCTATATACTGAATTAATTAAAAATTCTTTCTGGTAGAAATTTTTGATTGTGAGTAAGTTCATTATGTAACACAACAAATCTTAATTTGGTTATTGAAGTCACAACCTTATCACAATACCAAATACCATCAACACATTCAAATTAACAAAACAAAGCATTCTCAAATGTCAAAGCAAGCAGGGCGAAAGTAGTTACAATTCAGAGACCAGGGTTACCAACTCTCAAAAATTTATCTCCCTAAAGCTCAACTCAAAAACCCCTAAAACTCCCACAATTACTCAGAAAACCCCCTAAAAAATATATTTAAAAAATAAATAAATAAATATTATTAAATAAATAATAAATAAATATACATTCATATCTTCACGCTATATCCCAACAAATGGGGTAGCACGAACCCTGAAATCACTCAAAAACATTCATTAAATAAATATTAAAGTAATAATACTTAATAAATAATAAATAACAATCTGTATTACTTTTTAATATTTTTTTTATTTACAAATTATTTAATACTTCAAATATAACTTCGTTTTCTTCTGGTTCAGAAGACTTTTTGAAATCATACATGTTGACATTAAATAAACTTAAAATCTTTGTGGATGGATCAAATGTTGTGCAAGATCCACCATTTCGTTGCAATGTGAATCGGACCATTATCATACTCATTTTTTTAATAAACAAAAATAAATAAATATTCTAAATAAAAAAACCCTAAAAATACCCCTAAAAATATAACCCCCCTAAAAAAATCCCATCTCACTTTATTATCCCCTAAATTTAGGGGGAAAACCCCTAAGTTGGGAACCCTGTCAGAGACGCGCGAAATTTGTTGTCTTCTTATTGGCTCTTATTTCAAACATATCCCCGTTTTGATTTGGATAACTCAACCTTTATGATTGAAGCACAAGTCAGCTGTCATCAAATGTCACAATATAGCATAGAGTTAGTTATAAAATAAAATAGAGGGAGTCTGAAGTACGAATGTAGGCAAACGAATTGTGGGCATGGAACGGAAGGGGGATGTAACTGGCGGCCATCTTGAAATGAACCAGTTAAAATATGTAATGCTGGTAAATGTTAATTTTGTTATTGTTTTTATTACACATGTTATAAAAGTAACAATAATATATAAAAAAAACATAAGTACATAACTATTACTATATTATAATATTACTATATTATAATATTAATAGCTGGAAATGCTTCTATCGTGAATCCATCAATTGAACTATACCACCTAGAAATGGTCTTGGGGTGAGGAAGACAAGAATTAAATGCAGTACGCACATATTTGTAAGCAGCTGGTGAATAATAGTGCAGTGTTACTGCAAAGTTTCGCAACTCTGCATTATACTGACAAGTTGTCGCTTCAAAATGTCTGCATTCGGGCTGCCAATATTCTTTAAAACTTGTAATTGTTCTTCCTGCCCTCCTCTCTTACTATTAATAACAAAACAATAGTTAATCTTTATATTTATATGAAAGCGCTATAGCCAACTAAAATGTCAATAAACCTAAAACTGATAAAATATTAGTACATACATGAAATAATAAAACAATGCCGGCTCCAATAATTTATATAGCGCTATAGTTATCACCTAAGACAGAAAAAAATATTAGTACATACATCATACTCGTAAATAATAATAAATAATAGTTATGCTTACCAATAGTGCTTTCATATTTATTCTCGGAATATAATAATAAATAAATATATAATATTTTAGTCAGATATAGCGCTTTCATATAAACACTAACAAATAAAAGTTAGTACATACATAAATAAATAAATACGTAATAAATGATCCGGCTATAGCGCTTTAACCCCTGAAACAGACAAAAAAATAAAGATTAGTATATTCATAAATAAATATATAATAGTTTAGCTGGCTATAGTGGCATAAAATAAACCCTGGTCCTGTATCCTCCAGTTCTTGAAGATCTTCGGTGCGCACCAATCCTGAAGATCTTGCATAAATATACAATTATTTGGAGAAACAAATCAGTTTAAAGAAAGAACCCCTGCGAACAACTACTAGAATAAAAGTTTGTGATGTGTGTATTAATATATTTTTTAAATCGATCTATTGAAATGTTCTTCTAGCTGTATTCATTTTAAATATTTCTCTCAATTAACTTACAATTTATTTACCTACTTTTACAATTTTTACAAGTACAATTTTATATTTTATTTTTATCATATAGCTAAAGATTAATATTAAATACTTTGTTACATTCAAGACAAATAAATATTTAGTTTGAACAAATGAGAATGGGAATGCACAACTAGTTATAAGTTAGTTTAGTTATAAGTTCGGTCGTTTAGATTTAAGTCGGGTCGTTTAGTTATAAGTCGGGCGTTAGATATTAAGTCGGGTCGTAGGATAAGTACAGTGCATTTCTATTTTCATTTTCTTGGTTTAATTCGACACTTAACACTCGAAAGAGTAAAAGAAATGTAAATGATATAAGAAGTAGTTTACATTTATAAAAATTGTATTTAATTTCATTTATATAATTATTAGTAGGTATTATACAATTCTTCACCCTAAAATGAGAAATTTTTATTTTGCTTACACTATTAAGAACATTTCAATGATTGAACTATAAATATAAATATTTAATAAAAGTGAGTGACAGTGAAAAGTGAAGTAGTGTGAGTGTGTTGAAGAGCAAAGGATGGAGGACTCGGCTTCAAGATCTGCAGGATTGTTGCGCACCGAAGATCTTCAAGAATTGGAGAATACAGGACCAGGGTTTATTTTATGCCACTATAGCCAGCTAAACTATTATATATTTATTTATGAATATACTAATCTTAATTTTTTTGTCTGTTTCAGGGATTAAAGCGCTATAGCCGGATCATTTATTATGTATGTATTTATTTATTTATGTATGTACTAACTTTAATTTGTTTTAGTGTTTATATGAAAGCGCTATAGCTGCCTAAAATATTATATATTTATTTATTATCATATTCCGAGGATAAACAAGAAAGCACTATTGGTAAGCATAACTATTATTTATTATTATTTACGAGTATGATGTATGTACTAATATTTTTTCTGTTTTAGGTGATAACTATAGCGCTATATAAATTATTGGAGCCGGCATTGTTTTATTATTTCATGTATGTACTAATGTTTGATCTGTTTTAGGTTTATTGACATTCTTCTTTGGCTATATCACTTTCATATAAATATAAAGATTAACTATTGTTTTCTTGTTAATAGTAAGAGAGGTGGAAGGAAGGTCCTTGCCGAAGGAGCTCACCTTGTCGTGGTGGCGAGGCTTAACCAACCTTTTATTAAATTCTACTCGTATCAAAGAATAATGAATAACAGTTTATTTTTGCATATTATTTTATTAATAAAAGGATGGAACTAAGAAGCTCCACAATACTTATATATTTTGTTTTGTATTTATGATTATTGAATAAAACATATTGCCAATATTTATTTATTTATTTATTTATCCTATTCTGTACAACAGGAATCGGGCGCTGCTCCAATTGTTGCAGAGGTTTCAGAAGCGTTCCACCTTTATTTTCAAGGTTATTTCCTGCTTTTAAATATATTGTACCTCTCAGAATTATTTAACAGATTATCCCTAATTAAAATTATATTATAACTCGAGTTATTTGAAGATCTGTTGCGTATGTAGCACTCACAGAGAGGGTAAGCTTAAGGTCCACCCTTTTTTTAGGGAGCGGTCTCAGATGTACACCATGGCAAAATATATTTTCAAAATGGACATATTTAGTTGAGAAAAATACTTTATTTTGACTATTATAAATAGATTTGATTAAAAGTTGGTTTTTGGAAAACGTAGTTTTGAATATAATTTGTCTGAAAATCACCCAAAATTCCTGAAACTCTCGAGTTTTACATTCGAGCTCTTGATGATCCTTTCAATTCGCAATGTATCTAACATATTCAACATATAGGTACATAACACATATTTCTACATATTATTTAATAAAATAAGATAAAATGAATTTGTATGAATATGGATGAAGCGTGCTGTGTCTTGGCACGAATATTTGTCAAATAATAATTTTTACCAGGGTATGAGATTATTCAGTAACGTATTGATTAATTGTATATTTTTGTAGTTTCTTCTATACTATATAATTAATACAATGTTTGCTTATAGTTGACTCAAAGTTTATATTTTCATTTTATAAATCAGTTATGATATTAATGTATCACTGAAAAGCGTCGTAACGATTTCAAATTTTTGGTTTTGTGTTTTAAAAATTCTTTCTAAAATATAAGGACGTACTTTTTTTATAGCCGAATAAAATCTTGAAATACTTATTAATTTTATAAGCTAACATTAATTCTGTATTAATTTTAAGCCGTACATACAATGCAACATGTAGACAGAGATCGGCAAAAATTCAATTTATATTGTGTCAATTGTCTCTAACAAAAGTAAATCCTAGTTCGGTGTCCGCGGCGCCTAAATAAATTAACGATCTGTAATAAAACACAATTAACAAAAAAGATAGACAAGGCAAGTAATCTAAGAGATGATAATTTATTATTACAGATTACACAAAAAATCACATTAATTTTGATTACATGTCTAAGAATTAAATTGAAAAGTAGTGAAAATACATAATTAGCGACCTTTCCATTGTTTATTCAAAAGTACTAATTTCCTAATTTAATGATTATAATATTAATTGATTTAAAGATATGTTTATTTTTATTAAATATTTAATATTAGGACAATAATTATAATATTATTCCTGCCATACAAAATTTACAATATATTCATGTTACCAAGTCGACTTGTTATGTTTTACAAGATTTTGATAATGATTAAATCATCAAATTACTAAAATATAGCAACATAAAAAAGAAAAAACATTGCTGTAATATTTTGTTGACAAATTTCATATACAGCCTGTTCAGAAAATGGGTGACAAGCTTCAGGTAGAACGATTCTGAGTAAAAAAATTCAAAAATTGTGAAACGTTATATTCAAGCAGCCTTAGATATTATTAGAGGGTAATTTTTTTTTTCATCAATACCATGATTCACCTGAATAAAATGCTAATTGTAATTTAATTTCAATAATTGTCAAATTCTTGTTGTTCTTTTCTGAGTTAATTAAGTATTCAGCTCGTCTCAAATGTAAAGTTAAAGTAGATATATTGTTAATTGCTATTCCAGTGAAGTTATATTTTAGCTATTACATTTTTTAGGGTGTTATATTTATCAAATTATTGATGAACGTATTAGTAAATAAATTATTATTTTTTATTTAACACTAAAAAGAGAAAAATAATACAGAGTAATCAAATTAAGTGTTTTTTAGTTGGCAAATACTATTTGACATGTGATTTTGATAATAAATACAAATAGATTGAGTGATAGAAATACTTTAGATTATTGCTCTGCAAGTATTGTTAAGACAAAAAAGGATGTGTTTTTTTTTTATTGCCAACTGAAACATTTACTCTATAAGCATTGTAATGTATCATATTACAATATGAGATGGGAATAATTATCGAATAAGGCCGTAGGCCCAGTTTGACAATTCATTGAGTGACAATGTGACGTAAAAACAGCTGTTTGGACTGCGATCACTGCGCCACTTTTGAAAAGATTTGTTCTTAGTTCTATGCTTTGGTTGTAAACAATTATTTAAAGTTTTCTGTGTTGAATTTATCGTTTGTATATAATAATATACATGTCTGTTTATTTATTATTAATTTTATTAATTATGAAGTATAATTATATTAGGTTGTGCATCAACTTCAGATCGGTCACATGTCTGCCCACAACCCATTAGATTTGTCATAAATAATAAATAAACTATAAACTCGACACAGAAAACTTTAAATAATTGTTTACAACCGAAGCGTATAACTGAGAACTAACCTTTTCAAATTTCGTTCCAAAAAAAATTATTAATTTTGTTGGTGGTGCAGTGATCGCAACCCAAACAGCTGTTTTTACGTCACTTTGTCACGTGAATGCCCTAATCCTATCGTACAATACTTACAATACGTATATCGTACAATTTTTTGCCTAATTTCATGATACGAAAAAATTCTCGCAAACTGACATTTTTTAAATTTGTCAATTTTCTTTTTTGTTCTAATTTGAGGCGTCAATAAAATCTAGATTACATTGTTTGTTTGTGTCTCTTGGCGACCTAAAAGAATCACTTACAGTTCGACGTTAGTAAGTTATTTTTTACAATACTTGCACAAATAGAGAAGGAAAAGAAAAATCAGTTTTAAAATTGTCAGCTAATATTTACGTACTGTCCACGGTAGACGGTAAGTAAATATTAAAGTCCTGATGTAACCATGGCAACCACTTATTGTGTTTAAATTTTGTCATTACCTACAGTACAAGTATTGTAAAAAATTCATTACTACACGTTTTTTTAGTACTGTATTATTGATATTACATTATGAAATTAGGTAAAAATAATCATTTATTTTATTTCTGCACATTAGCTTTCAACAACATCTAATTATAACATATATTTAACTTTAATTTTGACACTTTTAATTTGCTGTAAAAAAATTGCATGTCAGTACAATAACGGTTTTTAAGCTCGTTTTATAGACCAATTACAATGTTTTTTCTGGTTAAACTGGACTTAAATCCGCTTTTAGCAATATTTTATAATTTCTACTTAATTAAGATTTGTTGACTGATAAATTGGTACACAGGTGAATTTGCGTTATAATCTCACGAAAGCTGGATGATTCACCCCTCAAACTTTCCTACTTTAAATTCACCTTTATGTATTTTTATCTGAATCCTGTTACTCATTTCATTATTTCTATCTTAACACACTACAAGTTATGAATAAATATGATGACTGTAATATTTACTCAAACTAAATACATTTTATTTAAATATTAGGTGGACGAAAAAAGAGTATTTGTCAGTTTTACAATGTATGGATCTCTTGGCATAAAATGTTAAGGTATTGATTTAAAATGTATATTTCAGTTATTAAAACTTTGAATTAATGCAAGATTCTTTTATTATAACGTATTTTCATAAATGTTTAAATATCAAAAGTAATTCTTATTAATATAGTGTTATGTAAGTGTACCGCCAATGCTTAACTGCTAAGTCAAAAGATAAGCAGTAATTAATTCACTGTTGTTTAAGGTAGTACTAGTGTGACGGTGGCGCCATCGGTTGTCGAGTGGCGAAACTGACGCTCAAAATAATATAAAAATTGAATAAAATAAGTGTTTTATACCTATTATGATTTGAATATCATGAATTGTTAACAGGTTGTTGGTCTAGTGAATTTTCAAATACCGTACCACCGTGTGGTGTTGCCATTATAAATTGGGATTCTTAATTTTTCGTTAAAAACAAGGCTTTGCATGGCTATATATCCATTACTAAACGATAACAAACTTCCTCCTTCTGATACAATATACAGGGATAAATCTAGAACATCCTACTAGTTTTTCAAATGAAACTGCAAAATTTTAGAGGTACACAAACCAAATATGTGCGATTCTGAGTGATGATCGCCATAAGCCCCGTGTATAAGATCTCAACTTTACAAGCGAATATATTTATTCACAGACGATGAATGTGTTTCATATTTTAACAGGATACGTATGACTATCCAATGTTTACCTGCGCCAAATTTCATTCAGATCTGCACAAAATTTTTTCTCGCTAGTACTACCTTAAATACAAAGAAATCTATTAGTAAATATCTATGGTGATGTAATTTTGATAAAATTTTAAAAAAAACTATAAAATTTAGTTAAAATATTGATTAAAAGTTGTTGTATTTAACATGAAATCATAAAATTGTAATTTCCTGCTCTCCTAACTATTTTAAACAAAAAGCTCCAAATAAAACATTTAGGATATACAATTCTGCATGTAAATCAGTAAATAAAATTAATTTCTCATGCGTTGAAAAGATTAAATTGCCTCAAAACTATCGATAGCCATGGAATTGAAACAAAATTAAACAAATGTTTGACGTTTTATCTGTCAAAACTATCAAAATAAATGAAGGTAATAATATAAAGAAATTTCTATAATTGTAAACTGTTTTATTTTGTATAATTTTTGTTGTAAAGAAAACGTATTTAATTATTCGGCTTGTAAATGAACCAAACCAAGGTTCGAAACATCGCCATGTACACGTAATTAGTAAATAAAAACCAGGAAATCCAAACAATGAGAAAATTGTATTATCATTTTTCCCATTTTACAATATTCTTCGCGATTTAACTAATCCTCTATAAAACAATAAAAATTAATCGGCATCTTTGCGAAGAAATGTTACTATTTTGTACGTTTTTTATTTATTGAGTAAATATCAAGTCATCATATTTTCCTATAACCTGCACTCTGTTCACTGAAACTTTGCAGTGACAGCAATTCCGATTTACAATGGCCATCACATTGTAAATATTAACTATCATTATCTGTGTTACCCAGCAATAAATTACTGACAACCCCCTTATTTTTCACAATTACTCTATAGATTACCATCCTTTAAATATTCTGTAACCAAAATCATTTATTCTCTTAGTTCTATTTTATTTTTATGCATTTTGTTTTCGTACAAAGATGCCAGTATAAAAATAAAAAAACACTTTGTACGCAGCTGTCTTTATATTTTACTTTATATTCCATATGTCATTTAGTTCACTTAAATCCATTGAAATAAATTAAACAACATGACTAAATGAACTGAACTAAACAAACTGATGCATTTATGTATTACTTTAAAAGTTAAATTCAAGTTTGTAAAAAATCTAGTATTAGGAATAAAGCGAGTAAAGTATTCTAGTGAAATAAATAAATGATCTAGTTAAATAAATATAAATTAGACCTGAGCCTAATGGCAAATGGAATATGCTTAATAACATCTACAGGCTGATCAGAACTAAGTGTTTCCATTTGGCAATAAAGAAAAAAATATATTATTTGGAATTGGTAAAACTGATATACTGAAAACGTTATACACATTGACTGACGTCATCAATCCTGATAAAACTTAATAAAATCGTTAAAACTGGTGCAATATTTAAATGACAATTAAAAAAATGGAATTTAATTACAAATGTTATATAAGAATATTGAATAATAGCTATATTTACTATCGATTCATATATTGAAAATAATTCTTTTCCATTTATAATAATTATTTTAGATTTTGCATGTTTAAAAGACACAATTTTTGTCTATATCGAGTTGTTATTGGTCTGTTAGATTCATAATCTATTGTTTCAAACATCAAAATATCTGTTTAAGGACTTTGACTTTCACCTATAGTAGTTTTCAAAAGCTAGCTATGCCGAGTGAAAGAATTTTGTCAAAGAAATGTCAATTGCTGTTTCTTCATTTAATAATTTATTTTGAGCAAGAATAAGCAAATAGTGGACCGTTTTTACCCTTAAGTACTGTACGAGAGGTAAATTAGTATATATGTCATTAATATTCATTATTGATTTACAATTTATTAGAGAACACCAGACGCACTAAAAGTTAGTAGCTCCACGATCTCTAAAATATCTGTCAAGTCAAAGAAAAATGATTTCTTATCATATTCAAAAAAGTAAGGCGCAATAAAATTTAAAACCGATTACATGTAAACGTAGCAGTATCCTATGACATTCATCTAGTTATATATTTTACTTTATAAAATTTTCAGTATACATAATTTTATTTGCTGTTGTTGACATTGATGTTTGAAAATTGTTGTTTCCCTTACGCATGTCTTATTTTTTCTTGATATTACTCACAGAGCAATAATCTAAAGTATTTCTATCACTTTATACTAGTATTTTCACCTTTACCTGGCGTTGTGCCAACTGTGGAATAAAAAGATCCCCAGAATTGTGTTATCAACTGAAACACTTATTTCTGATTACTCTGTATGTGCATAAGTAAGCAAAATGCTAGAAAATAATAATAAAATGTCATAGTAAATTGTTCTGGCTACAGAATATTAAAACTATGATAATCTATAAATATAAAATGTCATTAACATATCAATCGTTTATAGATAACGATTCAGTTATAGAATAAAAAATATAATTCTTGTAGTAAAATTAGTCGTCAATAATTCACAAATAAATAAACACTAGTTTGTTAACAGTCATTTACACTGATTTCACATAAAACCAAATAAATTTAAAATGTCATAATATTTTTACCTGAGACCGGCTAGAAACAGCTTACTCTCCTCATAAATTTTAGTATGGAAAGTAAATTTTTATCAAAACAGTCAAATAAAGTACGTATGCAAAGTTACAACAAAAATGTACAGTCTGGTAAAGTACAAAACAGTCTGGTAAAGATTTTACCTGACTGTTATTTTTTTTTGTAACCTTGGATACCTAGCCTATTGTTAATGCAAATCATATGAAAAAAATGTAAATATTATGAATTATTTGTGATTGATTAAATTAAACGACTTCAGCAACGAATAGTATTCATAATACGTTAGAAAAGTGTTTTTACTTTTCTGACTTATTATGTAATACAAAATGTTCAATTTAATGGTGCCACCATTGCTATCTTAAGAACTATAAGAGCTACAAGGTTGGTTAAATTACTAAACAAATACCATGTGTATTACAAAACTATTAACAAACATTTTTTTCTACCAGTGGTTCTCAAAGTACAGGATGCAACTTTCTTATTTTAAATGAGAACCAATTTTTTTTTATTTGCTTATTCGGTACAGTATTCAACGACTACAAAGTTCGATACCCTCACATTACAAATATTTTGACAAAAATGCAGAAACAAATGAACAAATCATAATATTTTTGTTTGTATTATTCAATATTATACATCAATATAATTATTTTGTAAAAAAATAAATAAATAAATTTTATTAGTCATTTGTTTCTGTCATAGCACACTGATTCCTATGCGATTTTAATTAAATTAATGTAAATTTTTGTCAAAAGTTTTGTAATGTGAGAGTACTGAACTTTATAGACGTTGAATTCAGAAAAAAATCATAAATCGAACAAGCAAATAAAAAAATAGGTTTCCATTTCAAATAAGAAAGTTGGACGCCATGTTTGAGAACCACCAGTCGAAAAAAAATGTATTAATAGTTTTATAATAGACTTAGAAAATGGTATTTGTTTGTTAATTTAAGAGCAACCTTGTAGCTCTTATAGTTCTCGAGATAGCACTAAATTGAACATCCCTGTATACAATTAACAACAATATTTCATCACTTATTTGCCAGTTCATCTTGATCAGATATTGTTTGTTGATAAAGAAAACAGTTCAGCAGCATATATTTTGTTCCGTATATCTCGGCTGAACGCTGCAAACGTTTAGTGAACAGAGTATAGTATGTGACGCCCTACATGAATTGATAAGTTCATTCCACAACCCAGCTAGCGCTATAAAGTCATCACACATATCGTGTCCACGTCTACCATACACTACACTTATTCACCGGGTTCATAGCTGAACCAGGTTTGCAGCCGTACGCCTTGGCAAAGTCCCAGCTGTTGGAGAGCGGCCCCAGCACTCGGATGGGTCCTGGTGAGTGCACGGACGACCTGATCTTCGTCAGAGCGTCTTCTGGACGCATCGAGCCGCACCAGATTTGCGCGTAGTTGAGGAAGAAGAGCTGGTCGTGAGTGAGGTTGAGTCCTGGCAGGTCAGGTTCTTCACCGTGCACTGACACCCATTTCTTGTATGCCTGACAAACAATATTATTTTAAAATAATTGTGGATTTGAGAACACGACATCGATTCCCACAGCTGATCCAACACTATCAAATTAACCCTGTGGTTCTACCTACTATAACATATTTGTTATTTTACAGCTGGTAAACACAGTGATGGGTAGTTAAAGGTATAATGAAATACAGAGTGTCCTATTATAATTTGTTTCCCTGAATATCAGAACCTTCATAGTTTTGAGGTGGACATCCGATTCTGACAAAATGTTCCTCCTGAACCTGAGAACTCTGGTTCGATTCCCATAGCCGACAAACATTTTCACCACATTAATACTACCCCAATGGCTCCCCCTCCACTAACATCTTTGGAGGCCGTGATTTTACGGCTGGTAACCGCACTTTACGCGCATAAATATATCACTTACCGAGATCTGCTTCGACAGAGTGCCACACCCAGTAATGGGTAGAAAGCGTGATGATATATTTATATTCATTTATTTAAAAAAAAATCTTTTTAATGCAAAGAGATAATTTTTCTATTAATTTTACAGATGGGGTAATGGCACAGTCGTATCGTGTCGGCCTGTGGATCCTAAAAACCCTGGTTCGATCCTCACAGCCGACAAACATTTTCATCAATTTAAAAAATTACCCCTGTGACTCCCCCACCACTAACATCTTTGGGAGCCGTGATTTGACGATTGGTTAGCGCACTTCCGCAGAGTACCACACCCAGTAATGGGTAGAAGGCGTGATGATATATTTATTTTATTTTATTTATAATTTTACAGTATTCATTTGTTTCATTTAAACAATAAAGTTCTACGTAATTAACAAGTAAATTAGGTGACTATGAAGAAAAAAGACAAGAAACAATTTAACAATTGCAAAAATTTATAAAGTTACATAGCTAGAGATCTTGAATCCGGTTTGTTCATGATTTAAATTCTTTTGTAGTTTAGCAGTTGTTTCCTTACTTATTATTCCCTTTTGTCCAACAATGTAGAATCAAGAGGCAAAGTTTTCCGTCAAAGCGACCGCAGCAAAGTTACTAATTTATTCTCGAGAGCTGGAAAACGTAAATAATTAAACAAAAGAAGCTCAATATCTGCGACAAAAATCAATACTTTATAAAATATTGTGATAGCTTCTGTAAGCACTTTAATGTTAGCAAATGCACTTCCTTAATTAACTTAAAAAATTAATGATCCGATTTGAAAACTTGAGAGAAAAGTTGCGTCTCGTTCAAGAGTTCGCATAAATTAATTAAAGTTCTGATTGTCAGATACTCTTTATCGGGCAATGTTAGAATATCTCTATACGAGCTAAATTACTTTCATCGTAGCTACAATGAATACTTACTGTTTCTTAAATAACCTATAAAGTTAAGACATTAATTGTAATTACTAAGTAAGGGGTAGGTGATTTTCACCACATTCAAATTACTCTTATAGAAGTATGTAGGTAGCACAGTGGTATCGTGTCGGCCTGTGAACCCTGGGAACCCTAATTCGATTCCCACTGCCAACAAATATTTTCACCACATTAATGGGGTGGCTAGCACAGTGGTATGAAGTCGGCCTGTGGATCCTGAGAACCCTGGTTCGATTCCCACAGGCGACAAACAATTTTCATAATTTCAAAAACTACCCCTGTGGCTCCTCCACCACTAACATCTTTGGTGGCCGTGATTTAACGACTGGTAACCACACTCCACGCGCAAAAATATACCACTTACCGAGATTTGCTTCGGCAGAGTGCAGAGGGCGTGATGATATATTTATTTTATTTATTAATACTACTTCTGTGCCCCTCCCCGCCACCACTAACATCTTTGGGGGGAGTGATTTGACGGCTGGTAACCGCACTGCACGCGCATAAATATATCACTTACCGAGATCTGCTATAGCAAAGTGCTACAATAAGTAATGGGTGAAAAAGCGTGACGATATATTTATTTCATTTTTACTTAGTTTAAACTTTTTAATTACAACAGGATATGCCGCAAAAATTTGATTATTTTATATATAATCTACATACAAAAATTACATGACTGGGATGGCTAGCACAGTGGTATGAAGTCGGCCTGTGGATCCTGAAGTCCCTGGTTCGATTCCCACAGGCGACAAATTTTCATAATTTGAAAAAAGCTATCCCTGTGGCTCCTCCACCACTAACATGTTTGGGGGCCGTGATTTGACGACTGGTAACCGCACTTCACGCGCAAAAATATATCACTTACCGAGATCTGCTTTAGCAGAGTGCCACACCCAGTAATGGGTAGAAGGCGTGATGATATATTTATTTATTTTATTTTTACAAAAATAATTTTTCTCTATTTTTTTTGTATTTTGTTGTAAAGTTTCTACTAAGGAAAAAATATAATAATAACAATGTATTAATTAATTCTGACATCGGTAGCTCTTGGTGACAAATATAGTATTAATATTAAGATAGAAAGCATAATAATTAGAAAGAAGGCTTTCTTCTTTGAGAGAGATGAGTATACTTTGACAAGAGCGCGAAACATATCACGGAAATAAGTTCATGCTTGTCAACACTTGTTTTTGTCAATTTTTACTTATACGAAATTTGTAGAGAACTATATTATACTCATATTAATTGCATTCCAACTGATATTCATGTAATTATAAAAATAATGATTATTCTATACATTTAAGAAGTAAACATGTAAGTACATTTTTTAGGTTCAATTAAAATGGGAAAATTCGATGTAATAGGTTACTGTGCACATGTGTATTTTCTCACAATATGTGAAGTTGCAGTTGAATTGAACCAATAGCGATTGTTTTGAATAATTTACTTTTTAATTAAATATTTTAGATATTAATACCTTACTTTTATTTAGCATTATTGTAATACATTTATAACTAGAATCGATATGCATCAATTCAAATATTAGTTTAAACAGCGTACTATTAATGTAGCCTATTCTTTGCTAACCCTATTTTCAACAGTTTGACATGCACCGAACCGACAGCTAATTTCACGTCCATCGTTCCGTCGTCCCAATTTGTTGCTATTTTCGTATCGTGATCATAAATCCATCGTGCGGGATACGCGACCGCGTAGACACCATATTGGAGCTTTTCGATTTCGTTACTCAAGCGTACAGGGGTTACAGGATGTTGTATTTCACTGAGCGACGCTACATTGAACGGTAGAGCCAGTGATTGGTTGCTGTTCACCCGAGATGAACACGCACAGCTATCTATACACTTCAAAGACGTTATTTACATTTATTTGAATATGCTTATTAAAATTATATTATGAGGAAGGTGGTCGGCCTGTGATTCCCACAACCGACAAACAATTTTCAACACATTAACACTACATATTTGGAGGCCGTAATTTGACGACTGGTAACCGCACTTGATGCGCAAAATATATCACATATTGAGTTCTGGTACAGCAGTGTACCATATCCAGTAATGGATGAAAGGCGTTATGATATATTTATTTACATTTAAAATTATTATTATTTTATATGGGGTAGTGGCTCAGTGGTATCGAGTCGATCCTAAGAACTCTGGTTCGATTCCCACAGCCGACAAATATTTTCCCCAATTTAAAATTACCTCTGTGGCTCCCCCACCACTAACATCTTTGGGGGCCGTGACTTGACGGTTGGTAACCGCACTTGACGCGCATAAATATATCATTTAGCAAGATCTGCTTCGACAGAGTGCCACACTCAGTAATGGGTAAAAGGCGTGATGATGTATTTATTTATTTAAAATTATATTTTAGTATACACACAGGTATAGTGGTGTATTTACGAGGGGGGCACCCCCTGAAGTAAAATGTGTTATTTTATTAGGCGTTTTAACATCCATTTTTTCGACTTTCCCGCGGCCATATTTGGAAAACTAAACCAGACATAAAGATGCACTTACAAAGAACCCTGATAATGTATTAGTGTTTGTATTGTACTCACCCGGAAGGCCTGCTTGAGGCCGCCGTTGTCGGCGATGTTCTCGCCCTGGGTCATGCGTCCGTTGACGTAGAGGCCCACCTCGTCGATGCGATACCGTGAGTACTGGTCGATGATGCATTGAGCGCGCTCACGGAACGCTTTGATGGTGGCGTTGTTCCACCACTGCATCATGTTGCCGTCCTTGTCGAATTGACGACCTGGACACAAAATACTTCATTCATATAGTTTGCTGCCGATAGGAAAAATAATATAAGAAATACGTATTATAATAAACAATAATTGTAACACAACTGTACATGTACTGTGCATGATCTTGATTTTAGTTTTTGTTGTTCAGTAATTTGTTTATCTACAATTGTGTGAAATTCACTTTCAAAAACAAGTGTAGAGCGACACTCCCTTCCTTTCTTTTCTTTTAATTCGTTTTCAGTTCTTACGTAGAATGTTTAACTGCAATTGTGTGGAATTCACTTTCAAAAACAAGCGCAAAGCGACACTCCCTTTCTTTCTTATCTTTTTGTTTCATTTTCTTTCATATACAAGTGCAGGCTATCGCTTTCATCTTTTCTAATCTTTATAGATTCGTTGTTAAATTTGTTATTAGATTCATTGTTAGAGGAGTAAATGTGAGTAATTTGAGGTGTTTTGTGTATATGTTACATACATCGAAAAAGGACGAATAAAAAGTGTATATGAGTAACTGGATGGATGTGATTGAAGGTTTGTTGTGTGATAAATGTTTTGAAGTGTGATAAGTAAATGAGGTTATATGGAGGGATCTATGAATGTGGTTAAAGTGAGGGTGGTGTGTTTGGATCTAGAATGTTTGACGAGGACTGACTATTTGATGAATTTAATGGGTGAATGTTTTATGAATGATTTTGGGGTTCGTTCTATTCCAATTGATGTGATATAGCGTGATGATATGTATGTATTTCTATAGAGATTATACTTTAGATCACATACTTTTCATTAATTGCACTTTTGATTTACAAGAAACTTATCCCCTATATTAAACACTACACCTTCATCTCTATTTAAATAAGTTGCAAAGTAAAATAAACCTCATCCTCATCTTATTAGTGATTAAATGCAGGTAATGAACACGTCCACTGCCGTGTTGGCCCCAGGACATGAGGACACACTCGTGGAAGCGTGTTTCCGTGTTAGTGCCGAACGAGCGGACATATTGGAATCCGATAATGGGCAATGATGCGTGACGTGATGGAACTCGTGGAAAATCATACACACGGGGAAATTACCAAACCAGGATGAGGAAATGTGAAAATGTTCCACAACTATTTTCAAATTATAAAAATAAATATACCATCACGACTCTTACATCGATTACTTTTTGACGTTTCTCAGAACCAATGAAATGCTCCATTGTATATCACGTGTCTGCGTTTTAACCAATCCTGTCATTATTATACTGAGAATAAAGCTCTTGTGATTATTCTCGGGAATAATCTCTGTAGGTGCTTTTTTGTTTGTCACCAATGATAGGTAGTTGGCAAATAATTATTTAAAACTGTCAACGCGTCAAGTAAAATGTGTAAAAAAAAAACGATTTAGTTCCATTCCAGATACAGATATACACTAACAAATTTTGGAAACAACTTCCAAGAATACATTAATAAGTAATCAATCGATATGAACCCAGTTCAAAATCTTTGAAGTTGGATGAATCGACCTCAACAGCTAAGTCAAAAAATAATCTAATTAAATATAAGTCGAGAGTTGAATAAATTATAAAATAATTCTCCAGTATCTTTCTCAAACTTGTTGGCATTTGGCAATAGCCACTCAAGCCCTACGGGCTTTCGTAACTATTACCTGGCAACAAGTTTTCAAAAGATCTGTCAAATTATTTTCAATTTATTCTCACTCTCTTATATTTTTCACGTCCGTTCACTCACTCACGATATTTAAAAAAATATTCACGATGTACAATTTTAAATTTACTAACGATTGATCACATCGTGACCTAATCAAAATCACAGCTAAGCAAAAAAAAAAAACATTTTAAAAACCGAATATTTTAACATAAACATGTGTAAACATATGAAAAATATACAATCATATAATTTAATGAAACATATTAGAAATGTAAAGGAAATTATATTTTCGGATTGTATTTTAAATTTTGCTGTAAACTGGCAAATAGCATATTTTTTTCCAAAAACCCGCCCAGTTTTTAAACTTGTGATACGTAGGATAAATTGTCAAAATTCGGGACGGATGGCACTTTAATAATAATCGTATACGAATACAAATCCGTCATATTTGTTCGACTATTTCGGCTAACTTGCTTAAGAATAATAGAAATGTAATTACAAGTAAAAAATCGTACCTTTATCATCAAATCCGTGTGTGATTTCGTGTCCGATAACCACTCCAATCCCGCCATAGTTGAGAGATTTCGGAAAATGTTGACTATAAAAAAGTGGCTGCAGGATTCCTGCAGGAAATACTGAAAAAAAAACAGATATATTTTCTTATTCTTCTTATTCTCAAAAATGTTTTAGTTACTCCTGAATTTTGAATTAACTAACCTTATTCTAATCATACACTAAAAAGTTAATACAATTTTTTTTGTTTGAGGCACATCAGATCGGCGGTGAAGAAAAATAAATTTATATTGTCTTGCAAATGTTGAAGTCCAGACAATATTCAAGTAGCATTCCTTTAAAACGTATATAAAAATCAAAACATTCTAAAAATGAATTAAACGTATCCACTGAAAATTTTTATTTCAGAAAACTTTTTCTGTTTACCTAGGGCACAGTTCGTATGCCAACAGCAAATATTCTATATTTCTATTTGTTTTTAAGTTTTAATAGACTAAAATTCTATACAAACATATCGTAAAAATAAATGAAGAGTAGTTGTAAAATACAAAGGTAAGCATTGCATATACGCTCACACACGTACATACACATAGAGAACTCACCGATATCATTCTTGTTCGGGTTGTAGAAGGCGTTGACAACCGCTGGCTCCGTCGACCATTTGTCTTTGTCAACAGGTTGACGAAGTTTTTGTAAATTTTGTGCTGCGTCGTACTTTAACACGTTCAGTATATTTATCAGGAACTGGTCATCCGTTATATTTAACTGTGAAACAATCAGAGTTTTATTTCATTTCTTAATGGTTCTCTGTGTAACAAATACTTCTGAAAATTTGAAACTGGCAAGTGCTGTGCAAGGACACAGAAACGATGAATAAAATTCGTCGTTTCTTATCTGCGTCTACTGAGTGGATTCTCGTCATCTCGTTATTTTTTATGCTCTACATTTACTGCACATTTGATGCTGAGAATAAGTGTTTTTTAATATCGAACGTACTTTTTCAAATGTCTGCAATCTGTTCTTGCAAGTTCGATAAGAAAAGAATTCAAGGCATTTAGACTTTTTAGATTTTCATGAAAAATATAACCACTCGTTACATAGATGTACGGAATTATGCTCATATTTAAGTTACATTTATAGCTAATTAATTAGTAATTGTAATTAACAATTACAATTAGGGGTGTTTAGAACTAGACTAGGCATTGGGGTTGTTGATTTTACGAATATTCGAGACTTCGATTGTTCGGATTTATTGAACCTTCGAATTTAGATTCGAACTTTCGAATTTTGGAATATTCCGAATTTTCGAATTTTTCGAGTTGTGAATTTGGATCCTAACGTGAACACGGCATGTTGATATGAATTATTGTCAGAATAAACTCATTTGCTGAGTTTTGTATTAATTCGTAAATTATTATTATTATTTATTTGCCAAATTAATTCAATTTAGACTTAAAATTTCGCTACAGTGTCAAAAACGTTTTAATTAAGACGTTTTTGTATCCTTTTTATTGTCATTTTAAAACGTCTTACCAAAAGTAAATAGCATTTAGATGGGCGATAAGAGAGTAGATGGCTTAATTAAGACGCTTAACCTTTGCAGGATACTATTTAATTCGTGGTCGACTTTTCGCGAATTATGCGTGAGTGTGTTTGGACAGATGACGTTAATTCAGTGGCAAAAAATTCGAGAATTCGAAGCTTCGAAAAATTCGAAAATTCGTAAATTGGAAGCTTCAAAAAATTCGAAAGTTCGAAGCATCGAATTTCTGTTTACGACAAAAATAAAGTAGAAATAGACATTAAAACATAAAAATTATAACAATCCATAATAATTAATAGTCTTCAAATGAATGCCCAAAATACGTAAATTAAAACGGACTGAACTATTTTTATTTAACATTTATATCGAAACAAACAATTCGTTATTATGATAAATCAAACAAAAACTAACCACAGGAATCTATTAAAATTTGTATCCGTGCCAAAAAATATAAGAATTCTGATGGGTGTTTTTTATTGTCTTAAAATCCTAAATGCTATAATCATATAATTTGGTATAGTATGAATTTCCACATATCATGACACTTACTGCGACATATTCATTCACGAGTTCGTCACTGTTGGTGATGAGCTCCGGGTATCCGATCCTCTCGTTCATGGCGTCGGCTTTCTCTTTAGCCACGGCGCGAGTCTCGTCGTCCATCCAGTGGTTCTCGGCGAGCAGCTCGTTGAAAGCTTCGCGGATCGTGTGGATCATCTTCAGAGCTGTCTCCTACAGAACACACACGAGAAAGTTGAAGAGAATTAAACAGTTTGGTTAATTTGTATGTGTACACATGTAAACTAGATCTTATACGAGATGTGGCTATTAAATAACGAGACTGATGCTGTTTGAACATTTTATTTTGATGCCATACCTATTTACTTATCATCACTTTCAATTTACACCCCTCCTCTATCCCTACAATGCTCCATGCGAATCTTCTATTGTTCGAAACAGTGCTGGAAGTCTTCTTCTGTCAGCTCCTTCAGAACGTGTGTCGATTTCTCTTTCAAAGCTCAAATATTGTTGCTATTAAAGCAAATTTCACCTTAGGAAACAGCTAGAAGTTGCACGGTGCAAGATCTGGCGAATAAGGCGGACGCTCCAACACTGGGATGCTGTACTTGGCTAGAAATTTCTTGACAGACATTGCGGAATGAGCCAGCGCATTGTTTTCATGGAGAAACCATAACATGTCCTTCCACAATTCGGGTACTTTTTTCAACAAATTATAAATTTCAGTACCAGTTTTGCCAGGCCGAGTATGTTTTTGTCCGTTGAGTCAAGTAAAAACACTTTCCTGACATATTATGGATACTATTTTTCCTGAAACCGCTTAATTTAATCAATAATTAATAATAAATAATTCAGTATGTTTAAATTTTTTGATAAATATAATAAAAATGAATATATCATCACGCCTTCTACCCATTACTGGATGTAGCACTCTGCCGACGCAGATAAGTGATATATTTATGCGCGAGAAGTGTGGTTACTAGCCGTCAAATCACGGCCTCCAAAGATGTTAGTGGAGAGGGAAACACAGGAGTATTATTAATGTGGTGAAAATGTTTGTCGGCTATGGGAATCAAACTAGTGTTCGTAGGATCAACAGGCCGACACGATAACCACTGTGCCACCTACTCTACAATTATTTTTTTTTTTATAATAATCATATCAACAGCAGACTACGTGTCCAAAGTTACAATAACAAAAAAGACACTCAATTACCTAGTTTCGTTGACAAATCTTATCTCGTTCATGAGATATTGCACACTCGGGCACACATACACACACACACACACACACACAGGCATCATTGAGAAAATGATGAAAACGGATTCAGTGGATCTCAAAACACGTATTTCCACAAACATCTCGTCAACGATTTTTTTCACGATTCCAATACTTCCTTATTTATATAAGTATAAGAAAGTAAAATAATATTATTGCAATAATTTTACATAACCCAAGCACCGACAGCTAAAGTGACAGATTTATGTTTGAGATAGACAACCAGGGCCGGTTTTGTCATAAGGCGGGTGAGGCGACCGCCTCAGGCCTCCGATTTTAACCGGCCTCATACAAATTAGAATTTTTATACATAAAAAATGTATATGCAATAACTATGCAAAACAAAAATTTAATTGCACACAATCTCTCAGTACCAGCGACGTTCAAGAATATATATATATATATATATATATATATTGATTATTAAAAATAGATTACAAGCAACATTTTCAAATATAATGACTCTTCTACAAATATATTTAACGCATCCTTTATCAAATGCATCCGCATGCTTAAAAAGAGTAAAAAATTATCTACGCTCGACCATGGCCCAAGAGCGATTGCAATCACTAGCCATATTAAATATAGAGGCAAAGATTTTGAAATCCATTGATTGAAATGATGTAATTTCAAAGTTCACTGAAGAAAAATCCAAACAAAAAGAAATTACATTAATGTAAATTTTGCATTTTATAATTAATTTATAAATTTATGTTACTATAGTATGAGACTGTGATTTTGGCTACATGTAGGTACTGATTGAATAATCATAATTTTTTTAATCCTGTGTAGGTGCATTTTTTTTTAAATTTTTCGTTACGTGACTGTATTTTATGATATTTTTAAATATAAATATACATTTTATATACATTTATGTACTATTTTTATGCCGTATGATTCCTCTTCCCTCCCCGCCATTGGCCTCTAATTTCCTTCCGCCTTAGGCCTCCAAATTTGTAAAACCGGCACTGTAGACAACTCAACCTCACAACAACAACAAAATATCCCTTTTGAGAAAATCAATTACACAAAATTCACTTTGTACACGCGATATAGGAAAAATAAATTGTTGTAATTTATCGCTCATGAACTAATAAGCGACATTAGCGCTGCAATGCAGACTCGTCCAGAACTAGAAATGTCCTTAACAAGAAGCGTTACTGCCATGTGAATACATTTAGTAAGACGTGTATGTATTGTCTGTGCTTCTGTACACATATCTCTAAAAACGTATCAACATAGGAGCTAGCAATGGCATGCATCTGTCAGCCGATAGCCAGTCACCTCCATAACCGCTATCTTACGTAACGTTACGTAGTATTACGTCTTGCATTACGATTGTATGCACGTTTGTGTTCAGTGTTCAGATGCGATTGTGCTGCTGGCTGGCTGGCTGGCTGCTGCGTTGAACCTCGCGGTTCCTACGTTTCCTATCTTCTGTGTTTGTGCGTTTGTGGTTTACTCAATTTCCTCCGTGAATGCCGGGGTGGGTGCCCGTGTATTGTTGAAGATTTAAAGGGGTGTTTTGTGGCTGTCAACTTGAGAACAGGAATGGAGTTAGGAGGAATTTACGAACGGAGATATTTTACGAAGACGATTTTGTACTTTCTCAATCTATATTTACACGAACACAAATTAAAAAAATATATTGTTTCGGAAAAGTTAGTCTGTCGAGCTGTGTGCGATAAACATTTTTGATGGAATAATAGTATATTACATACTGATCCTGAAAATGCTTCATTACAGCCGAGCTGGAATGAGTATCTGATGAGGGGTGTATGCTGTTTTATTTACAATCAGTTAGACCTTCATTGTATTTATACTTTTTTCTCACAGATTTATTATTATTTGTTTAGTCTGCTTTAATATAGATATTTATGATAATAGGCGACAAACTATTTTCATAATTTCAAAAACTACCCTTGTGGCTCCTCCACCACTAACATCTTTGAGGGCCGTGATTTGACGGCTGGTAACCGCACTTCACGCGCAAAATATATCACTTACCGAGATCTGCTTCGGCAGAGTGCCACACCCAGTAATGGGTAGAAGGCGTGATGATATATTTCTTTTATTTTATTTATGATAATGTTGCTAGGTAACTTGACAAAATGTTTATTGAATCTGTCAGTTGAATAAAACAATTAATAAAAAAAATTTAAAAACAGTCTTGTATGGATTTTTTGTCTGAGACCGGCAAGAAAGTGCCTACTTTCCTCACCAATTTCAGTATGGAGAATACATTTTTACCAAAGCTGTCAAGTAAAGTACGTATTCAGTCTGGTAAAAACTTTACCTGACTGTTTTATATTTTACCTGGCTCTTATTTTTCTTATAATCTTAGATACGTAGTTTGCTGTCAATACAATTCATATAAAAAAAATGTAACATTTTGAATTATTTATGATTAGCTTAATAAAACTGTTTCAGGAAAAATAGTATACTAATGCTGGGTTGCAAGAAAAAAATAAAGAGCTCTTTAGTTAAAGAATTGTTTATCTAGCAACAGTATCAATAGCGATTTTCTGAAATTTATTGAACCGTTAGTTGCTAATGAACCGATAAAACTTTCATGCAACACAGCATTAATATGTCAGAACCGGGTTTTTACTTTCTTGATTTATTATGGAATATATTATTAATTCTGAACATCTTTGCACTCCACAGTTTTTTTCCGTTAAATGAATAGGAGAGCAGGAAATTGAATAAAACTAATATCCCATATAAAATACCTATGCTCACAGTGACCAAGTATCACCCAGTATATCGACTTAAGCACAATTACCTCAAAATGAGGTAAAAACATGAATAGGAGAATAGACTACAACAGTGGTATCACGATTTTAGATCTAGCATTCATATAAATGACAAATGTATTATTTTGTCACTACAGTGGAATACCAAGTCCTACCCATCTCAACTTTAATCCTGAATGCAGACCTGGTTCTGTTAGAGAGTCTGCAGGATGATAGGACGACATGAGATCCACCACACAAAGGAGTAGAGTATGTGGTGAACTGTGTGTATGTAACCTAATAGCATTGAATCGAAATCGCGCTCACAACTAAGCGAATTGGATTAGGATTACAATAACTACTGATACCGCGATCTGTTTGTTGTTTCTGTAGCTTTATTTCATTTCTGGTTACGATATTTCAAGCAGTGTTGCCAATTTGAAGGTTTTGTCGCTAAATCTAGAGACTTTAAAATTCGATACGCGACTTTTTGAAAGATTTTGCGACCTGCCTCAAATCTACAGTTTTACGAGTAAATAGAATGCTAAGAAGACAAATATAGGAGGTTAGCGGACAAATATTTTCGATCAATGATGGATTAATTACTGCTGTAAACAACAATTTTAAAGGAAAAGTTGTTATTTTGGAGATTTAGAAAAATATAAATAAATCATCACGTCTTTTACCCATTACTGGGAGTGGCACTCTGCAGAAGCAGATTTCGGTAAGTGATATATTTATGCACATCCGTCAAATCACGACCCCTCAAAGATGTTAGTGGTGGGGGAGCCACAGGGGTAATTTTGAAATTGGTGAAAATATTTGTCGACTGTGAGGATCGAACCAGGATTCATAGGATCCACAGGCCGACTCGATACCACAGTGCTATTACCCTATAAATTGATAGGTATCATAAACGTATTGAATAATAATTTTTTTTAATACAGTGATCAAATGTAAATGTTTCAATTGGCTATAAAAAAATCAACTTGAAATTGGTAACAGTGATACATATATATATTTCCTGTTGTTGACAGTGACATTTGGTAATTAAAATTAATAAAAATCTAGTTTTAAACTGATTTAACCAAAAAATTGCAATTTTCAGAAATATCAAAAAATGCATTATTATGTAGAAATATATGAGGAATTAAATGGTGATATCCCCAATTTCATATTTAGTTTCATATTATTTTAAATTAACCGCAAACAGAAACAAACGTGAATATAAACATATGCATCTAAATAAATAGTATACATTATATTTTTCATTTCATTAACCCTTAAAATTGAAATAAAAACTTGCAACGGAATGAATCTTAGGAAACAAGTATTTTAAAATTTGTAAATAGCATCCGACGACCCCTCTCTAATATCTTGGCGACCCCCCCCCCCCGAGGGGTCGCGACCCACACTTTGAAAACCACTGATCTAAAGTATTTCTATCACTCAACCTATTTGTATTTATCATAAAAATTACATGTCATATTGTATTTCCCCTATCACCTGGCATTTTATCAACTGTAGAATAAAAAGATCCCCAGAATTGTGTTGCCAGCTGAAACACTTGTCTTTGATGAGTGTGTAGTAGTGTGATATTGTTACCTTGCTCTCATGGTTGAAGTTATCGCGGATGAAGAGTGCTCCGACCGCCATCCCCAGCTTCTTGTTGGTCCACTCGACGCACTGCGACCAGCGGTTACGTTCGCTGAGGATACCCAGCAGTATCTTGCGGAACTCCACACGTTCCCTCTGGTAGTCGTCGATCATGTGCGGCATAATGGACATCACCAGACGCCACATCACGTAATTGTGTATCACCCTGTACAACACGGAAAACGAAAATTTATTTTACAATGGGTTCCTCCACTATATCACAGTTTTATAAAACTTTAAACAATGTATAATTTTATAAAGTCTTAATTAGGCTAGTATATAATTATACCTCCCTATTCTACCATTATTTGTTAATGATCGATAAGTGGCTAGCTCAGTGGTATGAAGTCGTCATGTAGATCCTGAGAACCCTGGTTCGATTCCCACAGGCGACAAACAATTTTCATAATTTCAAAAACTATCCCTGTGGCTCCTCCACCACTAACATCTTTGGGAGCCGTGATTTGACGACTGGTAACCGCACTTCACGCGCAAAATATATCACTTACCGAGATCTGCTTCGGCAGAGTGCCACATCCAGTAATGGGTAAAAGGCGTGATGATATATTTATTTTATGTTAAATAATGATTCAGTTACAGAATAAGGACGATTATTATTATTATTATTATGAAATCTATAGATGATAATTGTAATTATGGAGTACAAGTAGGTGGTCTGTGGATTCTGAGAACCCTGGTTCGATTCCCACTACCGACAAACATTTTCACCATATTTAATTTAATACTACTCCTGTGCCCCTCCTTCACCCCTCCTTCACTAACATCTTTGGAGACCGTAATTTGACGGCTAGTAAGCGCACTTCACTCGCTAAAATATATCACATACCGAGATCTGCTTCGGCAGAGTGCCACACACAATAATGGGTAAAAGGCGTGATGATATATTTATTTATTTTATTTATAAATAATTAAAAATATACATGGATATATAAATATAAATTGCATATGACACTCTGCCGTAGCAGATCTCGGTATGTGGTATACATTTTGCGCGTAAATTGCAGTAAACAGCCGTCAAGTTACGGCCTCCAAAGATATTGTAAACAAATAATACAAAAAATTCAAATCCGAAAGTAATTTTCTTATCATATACACATAAAAATGATGCCACACGTATGTTAAGGTTGCGCATTTAAATATTCAATCAAGTATTTTTATAAATAGAAAAGTTAATACGGGTGTAAATATAGTGTGGCAGCGCATTTCTGTTAATTCATTAACATCGTGTGTTACCTTCTGTCGGTGACTTCCAATATCTTTCCCATCTCGACGAAGTACGGCATGGCGTAGCTGACCACTGGCTCGTTCTCTGTAACATTAGCGTCGAGGAAGGCCCCCAGGTACTCTTGCCATTTGATCTGCGGTACTTCCGTCTGCAGCTGAGCGAGGGTCAGCTTCCGGTAGATGGCGCTGGTGTCGTGGCGGTCTGCTTCCGGCAGAGATGCCTGCAGGAACAGAAAGAAGAAGATAGTTCACTCAACTACCAAAGCACAAGGACAAAGGAAGACGGAAATAAAGTTCCACGTGATGTCCTCACAGATGAAAATGTGTGTATAGTAAATTACAAGATGAACCATATGCGTAGATAAATAAAATTTATTATTATTTCTAAGTTGATAATATTTTTTGTGTTGTTATTTAATTTTAATCAAAAGCACGAGATCTTCTGATTTTATCAATAAATTTATATTTTGCACGTTTTTTCGTTTAGTAACAAGCACAAAAGCAAACTGCATGACAAAATTCAGAGTTCACACAAATATCTTGTACGTCAGTGTCGCCCCACGGGGGCAAGCATTGTTGACTGCGAACATTTATACTTCATTCAGTTGACACCCGGGGATACGAGTCCGGACTCCGGACTTCACAAAGCCGCAAAACTAACAAACTGACTTCACACAACTACCACACCAATCCCGAGGCACAATTCTAGGCAGGACCGGCTCTAAGTTAATATCACATCCTCAGATCATGGATATTTGGTAATTTATATGTTTATTATTATCATATCAAGCACAGAGCGATACTCCCTTCCTTTCTTATCTTTTAATTCGTTTTCAATTCTTACGTAGAGTGTTTAACTTCAATTGTGTGGAATTCACTTTCAAAAACAAGCGCAGGGCGACATTCCCTCCCTTACTTATCTTTTTGTTTCATTTTCAGTTACTGCATTGTGTGGACTTTGCTTTCATCTTTTCTAATCTTTGTAGATTCGTTGTTAGATTCGTTATTAGATTCGTTGTTAGGAGTAAGCGTGAGTAATTTGAGATGTTTTATGCATATGTTATGTACGTTGAAGAAAGAATATGAATGATAAGTGAATAGGAATAATGTGATTGAAGGTTTGTTGTGCGATAAATGATTTCAAGTGTAATAAATGAATGAGTTTATGTGGAGTGATCTATAAATGTGGTTAAAGTGAGGGTGGTGTGATTGGATGATAATGTTTGACGAGGACTGATTATTTGATTAATATAATGAGTGAATATTTTATGAGTAATTTTAGGGTTCGTGCTACCCTCATTTGTTGGGATATAGCGTGATGTTATATATGTATAAATTAAATAAATATATGTATGTATGTATGTATATCAATTGTCTTGTCAGTGTCAAACAATAAACATAAATAAATAAATATATCATCACGCCTTCTACCCATTTCTGGGTGTGGCACTCTGCCGAAGCAGATCTCGGTAAGTGATATATTTTGCGCGTGAAATGTGGTTACCAGCCGTCAAACATATAATAACGATTTAAGACATTTTAAGAGAGATGTTAAATAAAACATTATATTAGACTCTTGTGGAATGCATACTATAATCCCTTCGAACATCGTGACTGAAGTTTTTCTTTCGTGACATCGTCAGTAATTTATCACATTCCACACTAATACAATTAATTTATACTTTTCTGTAACTCAAAATTTCTATAACGCGAACTAATTTTGCGGTCCCTTGATATTCGAGTCATAGAAGTTCGACAGTATTTGTTCTATTATCATTCATTTTTATTTATTTTTTTAAGTACTTGGTTATTATGTTCGTACCTTTGTCGTAATTCCAATTTTCGCTTCCATACGAGCATTCTTATTTTAAAATCCCAATTCTATATGGTGCCCGATCCGAGGCCAGTTTCTGTTCTGAATCCAGTTCTGCTCAAGTGAACTGTGCGATGAATAAAACGTATAAATTTTATGACGACCCGTAGATACGATTTCTTTTTGCGTGGCTTTGAATTCCCTTCAGCTTCAGCGGAATTCAAGTAGTTGTATGAGTTTTGGGGGGTTTCGGATGTTTCTGAACTAAATGGGCGATTTGATGTGACTTGGATAACGAATAAAAGCGACGTTTGTGGAAAGTTTTTAAGCGGTCACAAGCTTTTTTACGGGAGAAGTGAATATATGTAAATCTAAACATAAAAAAGGTGCTATTGTGTCTGAAACGGAATGGGTTTTGACTTGTGTATCTATTTTATGACTTTGGCCTAAATTTAAAAATATATCTTCATATTTTACCAAACTACAGAGGTAATTTTAATATGGAGAAAAATTTATCGGCTGTGGAAATCGAATTTGGATTGTTAAATCCACAGGCCAATGTATTGTCACTGAACTACGCAGGTGTATGTTTATGTTATCTACCTAATCATGAAATAAAAAAGTAATGATGTCAAACAAATTAGTTTTTACAATGCTTGTACTGTAAGTTACCTATTAATGACAAAATTTAAACACAATATGTGGAACTTTTATTGCACAGTTGTTTCCATGGCTAGATCAGGACTATAATATTTACTTACCATCCACTGTGGACGTAAGTAAATATTACATAACAAGGTCCTGTTTATCTTGACAACAATTTGACAGCTGTCAATTTCGAAACCTATTTTTCTTTTCCTTCCTTTAGTGCTACATTCTTAACATAAAACTGTCACTTGGTACGTACCTAATATACTAGTAAAGTAACTGTGACATTTCCTAGTATCGTACATATGCGAAGTTGTATTTAATTTGTGCGATTTATAAAGATTTGTGAAGATGTATTTGTTGATAAAATAAATTACGATTATTCTCGGGTTCATAAAGCAAATGAAGTTCAGCAACTAATATATGACTGTGGATTTATAGTTAACCTTATAGCTCTGATTTAACGCCATCAGACTTGTTTTTATTTAAAAAATCACAAAAATGCCCCAAGGTAAAGCAATTTACTTTTGATAAAGCACTGAACGAAGCTGTTGAACAATTTTTGCATAGTTAGTCAAGGATATTTTTTTTTTGACGGTATAGGTATAAAGGTATAAATGTACGTTGAAAAACATATTTTTCCACTCACACATTGATTGCAGTGGCTAAAGTTTGACTTTTAAAAGCGACACGTAAAAGTATGTACACACAACTATCACGTCACATAAACTCACATATGGTTTCATGTAAACTGTCAAATTGTTAAGACTATTGTCATTTGCTGAATTGCATGGTATTGCATAATAACATAGGACTCAACAATATGACAGTGTGTTCAAGTACCGTGATATTAGTGTGTTCGTATCTCAGACTAACCATAAGTAGTCAGAGAACAACGGCGTTTGTTGTGAAGTAGAAAGGGTTAGAATAACTTGGTGATGAGACGGGTGCGCGGCAAAGAGCTAGTACCACTTGGTGTTATGCAGGTTGGATTTTTGTTGATGACAGTTATCAGACGCGAGCATTTTATTTATTTAAATACAAACGTGCGTATACAAAACACTTAATATGTCAAAAACTAACCTTTACTTTGATGTATGAAAAGTAAGTAATTGAATATAAAAATAATTACACAAATGTTTGCAACTCGCATAACATCAAAGGGCACTCGCTCCTTGCCGCGCACCCGCCTCACCCACAAGTTACTCCAACTCTTTCTACTTCACAACACTGCATTGACTTGAATACGGCAGAATTTGTCTACTTATGGTTGGTCTGAGGTTCGTATCTTTAAATGCAATACAGTTCACACGCATAAATATAACACTTACTGACTTTTGTTACGGCATAATACCACACCCAGTAATAAGTAAAAGCTGTAGTGATATATTTATTTTATTTTACTTAAAAAATAACCTAAGCCCCTGAGATTCAAACGGCCCAGACATCAATACATATTCAATAAACAAACACTGTATATTTATGTAGTTCATAACAGATTCACCCGCAAACAGAGACATATCGTATATTATTTACCATTCAGTATTTACGTACGTAATGCTGGCATTGTCTTCATGTAAATCTAACCTAACGACGAATGGTAGAAACATGATAACAGAAACGAACTGATTGCGAGTTGATTCTGAACGGGTGTTTACTGGCTAGAGATACAATATGTGATTTATAGGAAAATTGAAAATGGCGGTTTCCGGTAGAAACAAACTTTGGTTACGGTGGTTGCGGTGGTTATCTCTGTGTGAGCCTCAAGTGAAATACCGTGTATCCCATGTAAATGTTGGCACAGGCAGTTCACATATAAAATCAGTTTGGGGGCCCAAATTTTATATCATAATACTGCCAATAGCCCTGCATCTTATTTAATACAAATTATTTCATTTTGATAGCACAATTTAATTTATTGCTACTGATTTCAAGTGCTTGCAATTTGTTTTAAATATTTTAATATGAATAATTTAATTTGTCTAACAATTTCTGCCAAGTCCACAGATATTTGTCTTGTACTGTGCCCCCCATAATACATTCTAATAATATTTATGCGGTTTTTGACATTTAAAATATTCAGGGGGTGGCTAGCTCAGTGGTATGAAGTCGGCCTGTGGATCCTGAGAACCCTGGTTCGATTCCCACAGACGACAAACAATTTTCATAATTTCAAAAACTACCCCTGTGGCTCCTCCACAAATAACATATATCACTTAGCGAGATCTGCTTCGGCAGTATTTTATGCACAACCGGGCCTTAAAGTATGTGTTTTAGCCCTAAAAAGCGGACTTTAACACTTCTTCTTGGCCCCTGGGCCAAAAAGAAGTAATTCCTATGGATACATAAATAAAATGATAATATTTGTTTATTGTAAATACTTGTGTGGACTTTTCTTTCATATACAAGTGCAGGCTATCACTTTCATCTTTTCTAATCTTTGTAGATTCGTTGTTAGATTTGTTATTAGATTCGTTGTTAGGAGTAAGCGCGGGTAATTTGAGATGTTTTATGCATGTGTTATGTACGTTGAAGGAAGATGATGAATGATAAGTGAATATGAGTGATTGGATGGATGTGATTGAGGGTTTGTTATGTAAGAATGATTTCGTGTGTGATAAATACATGAGTTTGTATGCAGGGATCTATGAATGTGCTTGAAGTGGGGGTGGTATGTTTGGATGATAATGTTTGACGGGGGCTGATTATTTATTTGATGAGTGTTATGAGTGATTTTAGGGTTCGTGGTACCCCATTTGATGGGATATAGCGTGAAGATATGTATGTATGTATGTAAATACTTGATTTTGCAAAATGTCGTTTTGACATTATAACCTATGTACATATTTTAATCTTTTGAACATATAATTAAATGTTATTTTGTTGTGCATAAAATATTGTATGTATCACGGGTGAAATTAGCGTTTCTCACCCTCAGCATGTTATTAGCCCTCGGTGCTTTGCGCCTCGTGCTAATAATCATGCCCCGGGCCAGAAACGCCTGTTTTCACCCTTGGTACATAAATAACTATGATGATGACAGTGACAAATTGAAATATGTAATGTAATATAAATAAGAGACTCACATTGGCGAGCATCCTCTCGAAATCCACGACTCTGCGTAGATCGTCGCTGGCGATGTGTTTGTCCGCACCGAGCAACACGGCCACGTTGGTCATGTAGCGGTGGTAGGCCTCCATGTCACCCTCGCTGCTCGACTTCAGATAGTAGTCTCTGGATGGCAGCGCCAGCTGCATCTGGTCCAGCTACAGGACCGACAAACACTGCGATTACTTCGGGAGATACTTCAAGATTGGAGAATACGAGACTAAATATACAGACAGTTGCACCAACAAAACTTAATTTTTAAACTTAGTTTTAATAAATAAAAGCATATTAAATGTTTGACAGAAATAGCAATGATTCCGTATGACATGTAACTTCATTTGTACCAAATTTAACTTTTGTTGGTGCAACTGGCATAAGCATAAGTAAATAAATAATCGAATAAAAATAATTGTTTCCTCGGTTGACAGTTAAATATGGTTTCTACGACAGAAATTTGTTATTTTTGTATGAAGTGCGCGAAATGAATGCTTTTTACTGCATATGAAAATGTCACTTTGTTAAAACAAAATAGTTATTTTTGTATGAATTGCGCGAAATGAGTGTTTTTTGGTTGGGCGTGAGGTCGACACAAAAGTCATTCGAACGCGTCAAAAAACACGAATTTCGTCTACGAAATACAAACAACATTTTTTCTACAACTGTCAAAAAAAGAAAATACAATAATTATTTATTTATTAATGCTAGTCTGTACTGAATCATAATGACAGTACAGGGCCCGGACTCACAGAGCCGCAGTGTGCTAGTTATTATGATTTTTAGCTTGAGTGGGATTCGAACTCGGGATCTCCGAATTCAAATGCCATAACGTCATTCACCCCACCGTACTGCCGGACATTGAATTATTTAAGTAAGTTGAAAGGAAAAAATATAAATTAATATAAATTTGTAACCAAGGGTACGTGAAAATGTTTGATAAATATATATATATATATCTTTTTAAGTGTTAAAGATTATGAAATTTGACATTTCAATGAAAAAAAACACAAATTTCGCGTCTCCATTGGTAAGACGGATACATACATGTACTTCCTATTGTTAACAGTGACATTTGAAAATTTAAATAAATAAAAATCGTTGTTTTCCTTACCCACATCCTTTTATTTCGTAACATTACTTACAGAACAATAATGTCAAGTATTTCTATCACTCAACCTATTTGTATTTATTCACCAAATATTATTTCCGCCTTTATCTGGCGTTGTGCAAACTGTAAATGTAAATACCTATTTTTCTACATACACACAATATGAACATATACAAGTAGTTAATAATAATGGATAGATATTTTCGAGCACAGAGAACTAGTAATGCGTGTTAATCGTAATAACTAATGAGCTAGGTGTGACCGCATCTTAATTGTACCCTCCCCTCTCGCTAGCTACACACTCTAACCTCTTACTTTGGCGCACCTGGATGATGTTCTTGGACGAGTTCTTGTCGTCGGGCCCGACCCACTGCTCCACCAGCACGCCCTCGTTGTAGTCACCACGTAGTCGACCTAGCAGCACCTCGATGCTGATGGCGGGCGCCGTCCAGTTCGACTTGGTCACTGGCCACCCACCCAGACTGTCCAACACCGAGTGCAGCGGGTTGTCACCTATCTTGCGGATTTGTGCTAGGAGAGAATACAACATTTAATCAAATTAATTTCTATTATTTGCACATACATTTATTTTTTCCATTTATTACAATACAGCGTGTTTAGAAAATAGATGACAAGCTTCAAGTAGAATTAATTCTGTGTCCGGTCGTCCAAACACGCGACATGCCTGCAACATTTTTGGTACGACAATTTTCAACAGACAAATATTGTAAACAAACAACAGATCTCGTTTATTTGAGTGAATAATGTCGTTCGACGAATAATGCTACTTTTGTTGGTACGAAGTGTGCTCAACCGCATTGAATTTATCGTGTTTCAATTAACATGTATATATGTTTTCAACAATTTTTTAAATTTTAAATTTTTTTTTTACTCTTTTTTGTCAATGCCATTAAAAACTAGAAGGCGTATGCACTTAGGGATTTTATCGCTGGATTCAGCGGGTCAAAATATATATATATATATATATATATATATATATATATATATATATATATATATATATATATATATATATATATATATGTACATTTTCGTTATAATAATCGTAGGAGCACGAGTTTTAGAGCAAATTGTTTGAAAATGGTAGAAAAAACCAAAGAAAAATGAGCTAAAAGTTGGCTAATAAGTAAGTCCGGATACGGGGAATTCAATGCCGTTGAGCGCGTCTTCATATTTTGTTTAGTTTTTGAGATATAGCTTCCGGAAGTGTTGAACTTTCCAAAAATTTCAACATCTCAGTTATTCGACATTCCCGAGGCCATAACTGAGAAATTAAACAAGATATAAAGACGAGCTCAACGGCATTGAATTTCTCGTGTTTCAATTAACTTGTACATAAGTATCGCAGTCTATTAAAAAGCAGTCAATCGAAAGGAATTATAGAGAAAGCACCGCAATTTTGTTACCATTTTATATTATGATACAAAGGTGCTTGAAGGTACTTCTCAATAAAATAGGCCCAAAAATCAAGGAAAATGGTATACATTTGTAACTACGATTAAATCGTTCATTTTCATACGAAAATCACTTAAAATTGGAGCATGCAGTGTGGGCAACATATGAAACAAAATTCAGAATTTTATATAAAATATAAAAACATAAAGGAGTTCTATTTAAAATAAGAAAATTGATGCCGTTTCCGGTTAAACCGGAAATGATATGTATATCATTTATACATAAAAATGATGCCACATATATTAAGATTGCACATATCAATTTTGAATAAAATATTTAAATAAAGAAGTTACTAGAAATGCCCTGCTTTCTGTGCACACCCGGTATATAAATAATTGACAACAATAATTTTGAAAACCTTTAAAATTAATTTTAACAGTAATAAAACAAGTCAATTGAATGATTTAGATGCAAAATTTAATTTTATTTGAAACATTTTCCTGTACCTAGGAAAACGAAAAACGTGGGACAATTTTTATGGGATATTAAATAGTAAAAATATAAATGAAATTCTACTTACGCACATCCATACAAGTATTATAGAAGAGCTTGGCTTTGACAGTGGCCGAGTTATCCTGATGGTTGATAGGCTCCTCGAGCACGCCTTTGAGGATGACCTGCAGCTGGTCGGCCAGCACCTCGAACGTGGAGATGCTGGACCGGTCTTCGGGAATCACGTGCTTCTTGTTCCACGTGCCGCACGCGAACTGAAAAAAGTCCACGCACGGGTCGGCAGCGTGATCCATTGCTGACAGAAGCGATGATGCTGAAAAGAAAACAAATGTGTTAGATTATATTTAGTATTGCTGTGAAATTAGATTTGTTCAGAATTACAGATCTTAATAGCTGATATATTTGTGTGCGTGAAGTGCAGTTAACAGCCATCAAATCAAGACCCTCACGGATGTTAGTGGAGGGGAAGCTAAAGAAGTCATTTTAATGTGGTGACAATTGTCGGCTGTGGGAATCGAACTCGGTTTTTCAAATCCACAGACCGACTCGATACCACTGAGCCACTAACCCCATAGATAATCCCGATAATCTCGAGTTGAAATATCAAAAGTAATATTTGAATTTTATTTTTAAAAAGAAACAAATGAAATATCTACATCGTACATCCTAATTAAAACAACTGGATTCAACAAATAGTAGAATGTATTATTTACACAAATTCTTTTCTTTTATTTTATTATTTTCTTTCATCAGTGGAATTTCACCTGATATGTTAGAAATGTGAATTATAATAACATATTGGTGTGTGTTATTTTCAACTTTCCGTAGTAATTTATGATGTTGTTATGGTTACTTTCATATGTGGTCTGAAAAATTCTTAGATGGCCGTTATTAATGAATATCTACATTTATGGTAGTACTAGCGTGAAAAAAAATTTTGCAGATCTGAATGAAATTTGGCACACGTAAACATTGGATAGTCATACGCATCCTGTTAAAATATGAAACACATTCCTCGTCTGTGAACAAATATATTCGCTTGTAAAGTTGAGTTCTTATACACGGGGCTTATGGCGATCATCACTCAGAATCGCATATATTTGGTTTGTGTACCTCTAAAAATTTGCAGTGTCATTTGAAAAACTAGTATGATGTTCTAGAACTATCCATGTATATTGTATCAGAAGGAGAAAGTTTTTTATCGTTTAGTAATGGATATATAGCCATGCAAAGCCTTGTTTTTAACGAAAAAATAAGAATCCCAATTTATAAGCAACACCACACGGTGGGTATTTGAAAATTCACTAGACCAACTACCTGTTAACAATTCATGATATTCAAACCATAATAGGTATAAAACACTTATTTTATTCGATTTTTCTATTTTTTTTTGCGTCAGTTTCGCCACTCGACAACCGATGGCGCCACCGTCACACTAGTACTGCCTTTAAAATTATAAATGTACATGAATGTGAATATTTACTTGACATAAAGTTGGAACGTGTATCGCGGTGTGATGTTATCGAACGCGTATCTAAAATGTAACAAACTTTTAATGAATGTGTCAGAAGTTTCACCGAGTTTATCTACAATATGTTGTTTGATAATTCTCATCCATTTTGGCATTTTATTTATTTTGTTTTCCTTGGTGACATATTTTTATCAGTACGTTAATCTAACTGTTCAGTTTTTACAGTAAATACATTTTAAAATGAAATACAGCGGCCACAGTAGTCTAGCGACTTAGCAAAGCAGTCGCTTGGCTTTGTAAAGATAACAACAACAAAGGCTGACTAAATTATTCTATATAGAGTTCAAGCCAATAAAAATGTAATAATATATACTGCGACTTGACAAGTCCGGATCCTGTATTCTAATTGAGATTAAGTTCCTGTTGTACAGTACCATACGAAAATAAATAAAATAATAAATAAATAAATATACATAGTTACTATAATTGATTGATAAACAAAAATTATACATATTGGCTACGATGTTTAGTCAACATGACATCTCTTAATTAATTTTTTAGGTTCAAGTTTACTCAATTTGGTGTTACTGTAAATAACCATTTTTATAAATTCATTCACAATCGATAAATGTTATTTAACTGAAATTTAAATTATACCGGGTGGTGCTTGGTAAGGCTGAACGACGAGCCGTAGACGAGTTCTGGAAGCCATCTAGTCAAATAAAGACACGTTCAGTACAAGTAGCGTATAATATATTTTTTTAAATCGTACTATAATATTATTTTTATAGTACTCTAGCACACAAAAATAACGTTTTTTGGTTTCTTGATTCGATGTGTTTTTCTCGAGATATTTCACCGTCCCGGAACTTTTTTAACAGCCTGTATGATAATTATATTACAATAGTATAGCTTTTCAAAAAAAAATATTGATTATTACTAAGTAGGTCTTTACAGTAAGAAAATTTCAAATACATCCCTTTCTTGCTATTCACAGATTATAAATGTACCTATTACAGTGAACCATCTATTTTAAGTCAGACAAGCTAATGTTTTTCGGAAATTTTCAAATGAAACATTTGACTGGGTACCCGGAACAGACCCTTAGTTCCAATAAAAAAAAACCAGAACCATATAATAATTTAAATTTAAATTTCAGCGAGATTTGAACGCACAACCTGTTGTTTATTAATTAATAAATGCAAGTTTTACCTCAGTTTTAATTACTGGACTACGATTGCCATATTTAATTGAAGTTTCTTAAAAAAAAAAAAACTAGTGAAGAACTCCGTTAGCCTCTGTCTACTTTAAAACAAAAATATTCATTTGAAATGATTTCGTATAAAAAAATTTAAATAACATTTATTTATTAGATTTCTTCTTTCAATAAACATTTCCTATAATTGGACAGTAAACATGAAAACAAACAATTTTCTAAAATCCAGATCAAATGTTCAACAAAACAATAAGATGACAGTACTTTTATTTTATTTGCGGACGTATTATTTTCCACAGAGAAAATTCTTTTTTATTTTAAAGAAAATACGACAGCGTTTCACGTTATAATCTCCTGGGTACATATATTCCTAATGCTGGCAGTGGCGCACCCACAATTTTTACCCGGAAAACGCTAAAACAATATCGATAATAATACAGAGTGATCGAAAGTAAGTGTTTCGGTTGGCAATATAATTCTGGTGAACTTTTTATTCCACAGTTGGCACAACGCCATGTAATAGCGGAAATACTACTAGACATGTCATTTTTATAATAAATACAAATATGTTGTGTGATAGAAATACTTTAGACTAATGGTTTTTAAACTTTTCGGAGCCATGAGTCCTTGGAAGCAAAAGTAACAAATAAATTATTTCGAGACCCCCATTTTATGTGATTAAAATTGCAGTTTGTAAAAAGCTAATTTAATCATGTGTATTACAAAAATATAATCAAGATTTTAGAAATTAGTAAAGGAAAAACTTGTTCTTATGGTGGTTCCATCATGACTGTCTCATAAAAGTATAGGTAACTGATTTAACTGTTTATAAAAGCAAGTATTTAATTATATAAAAATAAAAAAATAAATAAATATATCATCACGCCTTCTACCCATTACTGTGTGGTACTCTGCAACAAATTTGCATACTAATGTAGAAACCCATGAAAAAAACATATTTAAATTTCATTAAAATCTGTCGTACATGCTTTCATGATAGTACCACTTTCATGATTAATTTAAAATAGTATGACACTAGATATGAAATTGAGGATTTCACCATTCGATTCCACATATATTTCTGGGTAGATATGCATATTTTGAGCCTCAAAATATATTTTCTAAATCGTCGAAGTCATAATCGCAAAAATTTCGGTTAATGAAGAAAATGCGATTTTTTTTGGTTGAACCAGTATAAAAATCGAAAAATTATAAAATATATTTCTATATAATTCAGACTACGAGAAATCGAATGCCGTTGAGCGTATCTTTATATCTTTTTTAGTTATCGAGTTATAGCGACTTTTGACTTTTAAAAAATCTCAACTTTCAAGACTCATATCTCGAAAAAAAAAAGAGATATTGAAATGCGGTTTGAACGAGTATATTTCTCGTGCTCTAATTAACTTGTAATTTTGAAAATTTTGAAAATATGCATATTTTTCTAAATTTTAATTTTAATGCCTCGCAGGATGCTCATTCCAGCCTCGCACTCAGCTATAATGGAGCTTTTTCTGGCTTGATGTGTAATATACTATTTAGGTAAAATAATTGTTAAATATTGCGCAGTACATGGATGTATAAATAATAAAAATCAAATTAAACATAATGAAAACTGACATCTAAAACAAACAAAGATCAGAATTTGCTTGTTAGAATGATATTACTGTTATTGCGCGTGAATAAATTACGAAGCGCTAATGTAGACTGAGGAATATTTGAAATTTAATGCTGTTTTTAAAAAATACAATTTTATACATTTTTTCAAGACAAAAATAAAAACAGAAAATATGAAGTGATCCCATTGACATTGTTGATAAACATTCAATTTGCATGAATATATTTAAATCAAATTTAAAATGAAACTATTGGTGATTTGCCCTCATGTTGACTACGCCACTGCGAAAGTACATATTCTTGTTGATATAAATTTTCGTCGGATATCTACTTGTCGTGTTTTTGTTTTTCGTCGCTGACAATCTGTGTTTTTAACAAGCTCCTAGCCTGGGTTGAGCTTTAAAGAAAGCTCGAGTTTCTTGGCAAATGGGGTAGTAAACAATGAAATATTATTTCGCGGATAATAAACTATAATGATGCTCGGCAGAAGGAAAAACACTTTTAATGAAGTTGCTTTTTCTCTTTTTTATACCTTCATAACCCGGCCCGCCATTTCTATAGCTAGCTAATGATTTGTAATAGACTAATATGTTAATATTCTATATGTTTCCGGATTGAGTGTACAAGACAAAAAATAAATCATATTTTTTATTTTACGAAAAAATGCCAAGAGAAGAATTTTTTTTATGGATTTAAATGTATATTAAAACTATGAATTAATGCAAGATTCTTTTATTATAACGTATTTTCGTAAATGTTTAAATATCAAAAGTAATTCTTATTAATATAGTGTTATGTAAGTGTACCGCCAATGCTTAACTGCTAAGTCAAAAGATTAAAAAAAGCAGTAATTAATTCACTGTTGTTTAAGGTAGTACTAGTGTGACGGTGGCGTCATCGGTTGTCGAGTGGCGGAACTGACGCACAAAAAAATATAAAAATTGAATAAAATAAGTGTTTTATACCTATTATGATTTGAATATCACGAATTGTTAACAGGTTGTTGGTCTAGTGAATTTTCAAATACCATACCACCGTGTGGTGTTGCCATTATAAATTGGGATTCTTAATTTTTCGTTAAAAACAAGGCTTTGCATGGCTATATATCCATTACTAAACGATAACAAACTTTCTCCTTCTGATACAATATACATGGATAGTTCTAGAACATCATATTAGTTTTTCAAATGAAACTGCAAAATGTTAGAGGTACACAAACCAAATATGTGCGATTCTGAGTGATGATTGCCATAAGCCCCGTGTATAAGAACTCAACTTTACAAGCGAATATATTTGTTCACAGACGATGAATGTGTTTCATATTTTAACAGGATGCGTATGACTATCCGATGTTTACGTGCGCCAAATTTCATTCAGATCTGCAAAAAAAATTTTCACGCTAGTACTACCTTAAGTGCAGGAGGTCTTTTAATTCGATCAATTAGATCGTTACTTTTATTTAAGAAAACACTAGGAATGAAGTAACATGTTTATTGGCAATTGTATTCATTTTCAAATTGGATAGATATTCAAATCGATCACAGTTTTAATGCAGACATGATCTCGCACGGCGCGGCGCTCTAAACTCTAATGATCTTTTTGTGTCCATTCATTAAAAATTATAAGAAAAATGGATACATTACACGCTACTGCTTAGAAAAGTCACAATTAACATTGTCAATTACACTGATTATTTTTTGATGATTCTCAAAACCAATGAAACGCTTCATTATATGTCACGTGTCTGCGTTTGAACCAATCCTGTCATTATTATACTGAGAATAAAGCTCTTGTAATTATGCCCGGGTATAATCTTTGCAGGTGCTTTTCTTTTTTGTTTGTGACAAATGGATAGATAGTTGTCAAATAATTATTTAAAACTGTCTTTGTGAAAAAAATCGATTTAGTTGTATTTTAGATACAGAAATACATCAACAAATTTTGGAAACAACTTCCAAGAATACATTAATAAGTAATCAATCGATATGGACCCAGTTCAAAATCTTTTAAGTTGGATGAATCGACTTCAACAGCTAAGTCAAAAAATAATCTAAGTAAATATAAGTCGAGAGTTGAATAAATTAGAAAATAATTCTCCAGTATGTTTCTCAAACTTGTTGGCATTTGGCAATAGCCACTCAAGCCCTACGGGCAGTCGTGACTATTGCCTGGCAACAAGTTTTCGAAAGATCTGCCAAATTATTTTCAATTTATTCTCACTCTCTTGTCATATTATTACTGACAATAAAGCATTCACTACATGATTTAAACTTTTTAATGAATGCGTTAGCGGTACATGTATAAAGTAAGAAAGTATTATTCAAAATAAAGAGTGTTAAATAAATGTGAACGTTAGAACAAACACTCTTTTTAATTTATTATTATGGTACGGGGTAAAAGTTAGCGCCTGATATATTTGTGGCACGCATGGCTAATATAAAAATTTAGATTTTCACTACTTTTTACCTGTAGTTAGAATTAATAATAATTTGTCAATATTACAAAACTAACTAAAATACGGTTTGATTCATTATAATAACTATATAATTAGAAGGACAAAATACGGAAAAGAATCTTGCAAAATTAAAAGTTTTAATAACTTAAATAAAATGCGTTTTAAATCAAGCAAAAATTTTTCTTCTCTTGGCATTTTTTTGTAAAATAAAAAATATGATTTTTTTTCCTCTCGGCCTATGGATTTGAGAACCCGGATTCAATTCCCATAGCCGACAAACAATTTTCACCACATTAAAACTACCCCTGTGGCTCCTCCTCCACTAATATCCTCGAGGGGGCGTGATTTGACGGCTGCACTTCGCATATATAAATATATAATTTACCGAGATTTGCTACGGCAGAGTACCACAGCTAGTAATAGGTAGAAGGCGTGATGATATATTTATGTATTTATAACGATCCTACGAACTTTTAATATATACTGTAAATAAAAATGAAACTTTAGTTTTCTTAAAAGTTTTTACACAAGTACGTCAAGTCTTTCTTATACATATCTGTTGCTTGCTATTTCTGCGAAAATAAGAGCTTTTAACATTGTTCTTAAAGCTTAAAAGCGTGGAAGTAATCTTTTATAAGATTTAATGAAACTATATCAGATTTCAAAGCTTTCTCAAGCTTGAAGCTCGGTGAGAGGCTTTACCGAGGGCATAGATGAAAAAGCTTTTAAATTTATAGCATTATTTATATTTTGAAAAATAGAAAAATATAGCCGCAACATGTCTTGTTCAACACAATTACTTTTACTTACGAAGTAACTCTGAAATATAAACACTGCGTACTTCTACAGAATAAAATACAAGGATTAAAGCTCCGTTCACATGTACTTAATTAGTAATTACTAATAGCAATTAATATTGATATGTTAAATCTTTTTTTAAGCATCGTATAACCTATTGAGGATACTAAATTTTAGTGTCTGCCATGTTATTGACAAAAAAAGTGAACAAGTTGATTTGTCCTTGTACAAAACAAATTCACAATAAGCGAAACGCATCTGTCATATTATCTCTGATTTAATTCTGATTAATGGTAGGTAAATATGTTTGTTTAAATGGACAACAGCTTCAATCCTTTGATGTTACCGATCGACTAAAGCTATTGTATGTATTTACACATATAATATTTTAAGCATATGGAGAGAGGTAACTTTTTTTTTTAATTTATTACATTCATATCATAAATTACTTTTAATGATGTTACTGACAAATAAGTTTTTGCACTGTTGCGTAATTTGAATTGAGGAATTTTTTTATGTCAATTTGTTTTTTTAATTAGAATGACTTTCATATATATATTTTTATGATTAACTGCTGACAAATTCGCATTCGGTGAATACTTATGAAATAATTTTTAATAAATTAATAGAAATGTTTTTATTTTACATGCTAATTCAACTAATTTTATCTACGACTAATGTATAGTTATTTACGCGTCGAGATTTAAATTTTCCGAGTGCTATAATCTTGATTATGCCCGTGTTACATACAACATTGTATTGTATTTTGGTCCTTGATAATTATTAGGATTTATTCTGTAGGTAAGATCGGGTAAAAATAGCGTATCTCTGTTTGATACACAAAATAAGGCAAACCGGCACTCCATCATATTTATGTGACAAATTAGTACTTAAATTCTACAATGATTCTCTTCGTATAAAAGAATTATATATTGTACCAACTTTTTGTAAAACTAAATTTAAGAATTCTTTTTCTTATCTGGCGCCCACTTTATATAACACCGTTCCGCCTTCATTAAAATCGCTAACTCTGTGTACTTTTAAATATCATGTAAATAATATGTTCTAACCTGTAATAATCTTCACAAAATGCTATTTTGAAATCCACAATTTTAGATCAGTTTGTAAAGATTCTGTTATAATTTTTCGCTGTTTGTTAATTTGTTCGTCCTTTGTATCTCGTTGACATTATTGTTATTTTCTTTTGTATTTATTATGTATGGTTGGGTGGTAGAACAGCCTTACCTGAACCCTGCCTTTGACTTTCGTCAATAAATATTATTATTATTATTATTATTATTATTCGTTTATCGTTGGTAGATTGTTGTTTGTTTACAAACAAATATGAACGATATACGAGTAAATAACTATTCCAAATCAATTTGAGTTTGTACAGGGAAAATTAATATCACAGAAGTCAAAATACTTTTACGAAATACAATACAAATTTATTTTGCATTGTGTGACATTTTTCCATAAAGCACGATTTTGATTTGTTTAAATATCTGTTGCTTGGCTACTTTATACGCCCTATAATAGCTATAATAGCCAAATTACGCCCGCTTCTGAGGGCCAATAAACAAATTTATGTACAACCGGGCCGAAAAGCATGTGTTTTAACCCTAAAAAAGCGGGCTTAAACACTTACTTTTGGCCCATGGGCTAAAAAGAAATAATTCCTATGGATACATAAATAAAATGACAATTTTTGTTTATTGTGAATACTTGATTCTGCAAAATGTCATTTTAACATATAACCTATGTACATATTTTAATCTTTTGAACATATAATTAAATGTTATTTTGTTGTGTATAAAATACTGGTCATACCACGGGTGGAATTAGCGTTTCTAACCCTGAGCATGTTAATAATCATACCACGGGCCGGAAACGCCTGTTTTCACCCTTGGTACCTAAATAACTAATATGATGCCAAAATAAAATAAATGCTATTTTTGGTCCTAGGACCAAAAAAGAAAACGTATCCATGGTAACGTAAAAATTCTTGAAATAGCGTTCTTTTACTAAAAAAGTTGAAATATTAGTATCATCAAATGTAAATAATTATAATTCTATTTGCAGTTGCCATGTAGAACCAATAAAAAATATATATACAGTTAATTTAACTATCTTTAATAAATAATAAGCCATAGGGAAAATTCGGCTGGGCGGGTGCAACATGTGAAAGTAGAGATGTTTCGATGTTAGGAAACTGACTGTCGATTTCGTGTTTATCACACGTTCAGAAACTGTTTTGGAGTAATAACGATTAAAGTAAATATTTCGCAAGCAATATAACCTTTACTGCTCTAATTTACAGTTTAAAGAACCATTAAGTATTTTTATTTGAATTTAAGGTAGTACTAGCGTGAAAAACATTTTTGCAGATATGAATGAAATTTGGCGCAGGTAAACATTGGATAGTCATACGCATCCTGTTCAAATATGAAACACATTCATCGTCTGTGAACAAATATATTCGCTTGTAAAGTTGAGTTCTTATACATGGGGCTAATGGCGATCATCACTCAGAATCGCACATATTTGGTTTGTGTACCTCTAAAATTTTGCAGTTTCATTTGAAAAACTAGTATGATGTACTAGAACTATCCATGTATATTGTATCAGAAGGAGAACGTTTTTTATCGTTTAGTAATGGATATATAGCCATGCAAAGCCTTGTTTTTAACGAAAAATTAAGAATCCCAATTTATAATGGCAACACCACACGGTGGTATGGTATTTGAAAATTCACTAGACCAACAACCTGTTAACAATTCATGATATTCAAATCATAATAGGTATAAAACACTTATTTTATCCAATTTTTATATTTTTTGAGCGTCAGTTTCGCCACTCGACAATCGATGGCGCCACCGTCACACTAGTACTACCTTAATAAAACTCAAAACAATTGAATTTTCTCCAATCTACCTGGCAACTAGATCCATCCAAAACAAAAACAAAATTTCATTCCATTAGCTTGTACAAACAATTTGCGCTATGTTAGTACGTGTCTACGTGGCGCACTTACGACGGTCGCCGCGAGATAACTAACTCACTTGTCGGCCACCGCAGCGCTCGCGTCACCAAATTGAATCAACCGAGACTTTCATCTCGTGGTTGCGCCGTTGCCGTAATTTGCACTCAGTGGCGGGATGGCAACGCTGCACAGATTGCGCACTGTGCAATTAATTATTTGTGAGTGGTGTGATGAGGTATGAGTCCGGGGTGCGATGCGAGGGGATGGAAATTGCATTGTTGAGTCAGTGGGCCGCGGAATGGTCACTATGCATAATTCAATTTCAAATTCGTATGTTTGTTGAAAGCATTTTTAATAGATATCATATTTCTCAGCAAGTAACATTAAAAATCATTGTTTACTTTTCCATTAAAATTCACTTTAAACTTTCCAAACAAACAATATATTTTCTCCTATTTTACTGATTGTCTTTGTTGGTTTGTTATACCCCGGGTATATCATGAAAAGCGGACCATAGTCGTTTAACACAGTAAAAGTAGTGAAGGGGTATTGAGTTGGCCTGTGGATTTGAGAACCTAGGTTCGATTCTCACAGCCGACAAACAATTTTCATCACATTAAAACTACTCATGTGGCTCCCCCACCACTAACATCTTTGGGGGCCGTGATTTGATAACTGGTAATCGCATAGTTCACGCGCATAAATATATCACTTACCGAGATCTGCTTCGGCAGAGTGCCACACCTAGTAATGGGTAAAAGGCGTGATGATATATTTATTTATTTATTTTATATTTGTTTGTTTTATATTATTGTTATTGTATTTATATTTTAAGGTGCTAACGAACTAATTTTTAGCTCGAAACCTCCAAATAACTTGAATTCCTGAATCCTTTTTATTTATTTTATATTAACAATTGTTTTGGATTCATTTTAAATATTTTTATACAGAATGATCAAAAGGAATTGTTTCAGTTGGCAGTACAATTCCGGAGATCTTTTTATTCCACAGTTGGCACAACGCCAGGTAAAGACAGAAATGCTATTTGACATTTCTAATAAATACAAATAGGTTATGTCAGGAGTCTGACAGCTAATAAGGTTTTTACTTTTTGAGTAATAAAAATACGTTAAATTATTGCTATGTACATACATATCTTCACATTATATCCCAACAAATGGGGTAGCATGAACCCTAAAATCACTCATAAAACATTCACTCATCACACTCATCAAACATTCAGCCCTCGTCAAACATTATCATCCAAACACACCACCCTCACTTCAACCACATGCATAGATCACTCCATATAAACTCATTCATTTATTACACTCGAAATCATTTATCACACAACAAACCTTCAATCACATCATTCCTATTCACTTATCATTCATCTTCTTTCTTCGACGTACATAACATTTGCATAAAACATCTCAAATTACTCACGCTTACTCCTAACAACGAATCTAATAACGAATCTAACAACGAATCTACAAAGATTAGAAAAGATGAAAGTGATAGCCTGCACTTGTATATGAAAGAAAATTACACACAATGTAGTAACTGAAAATAAAACAAAAAGATAAGAAAGAAAGGGAGTGTCGCCCTGCGCTTGTTTTTGAAAGTGAATTCCACACAATTGTAGTTAAACAATCTACGTAAGAACAAAAAACGAATTAAAAGATAAGAAAGGAAGGGAGTGTCGCTCTACGCTTGTTTTTGAAAGTGAATACCACACAATTGCAGTTAAACACTCAATGAAAGATCAGAAAACGAATAAAAAAGATAAGAAACGAAGAGAGTGTCGTCCCTGCGTTTGTTGTTGAAAGTGAATTTCACACAATTGCAGGTAAACACTCTAATGAAATTAGTATGTTAAGTAATAAAATTGGAGGGAGGATAACAACAATTTTATTTATGGATATTTAAGAAAAATATAACTTTAATTTAATTTTAAATTTTACTGTAAAATGTTACTGTCAACAACAGGAAATGAATGTATGTATCAGGCTCACCAATTTCAAGTAGAGTTCTTTTTATTGCCAATTGAAACAATTCCTTTTGCTGTGTAATAAAATTAGATGAATATCTCTTCCAAAGTGAACAAACCATACCATCTCACAGTGCGGTGAAATGTAGCAACACTAACTTGAACCTGCTCTCTGCCCTTTTGTAGCGAGATTTCATTACCGTAGCGCAGCAGCGTAACGCAGCGTTACTTGACGTAATTGTCGAGACACAATGACACGACGCACGTGACGTGACACATGAGTTGTGACAATGAAAAATGCGGTCTATTGTTCACTGATTTCACGCTTTGCCACTTCTGTTTGCCGGTCTCATAGTTATTTGCATCACGAGTGCGAGTATATTTTGACAGACCGAGTCGAAGGCGAGGCTTGCAAATTGCGAGTACTCGCAAAACAGTATCTGGACTTTCTGTAGGAAATTCACACGCAGTTTCATAAAAAATATATATATATATATCATCACGCCTTCTACCCATTACTGAGTGTGGCACTCTGCTAAAGCAGATCTCGGTAAGTGATATATTTTGCGCGTGAAGTGCGGTTACCAGTCGTCAAATCACGGCCCCCAAACATGTTAGTGGTGGAGGAGCCACAGGGATAGCAGTTTCATAACATCGTAATAAGTACGGTGGTGTGGATAGCGTTACGACATTCGAATTCGGAAATCCGACTCAAACTAAATATACCTGATAATTTTTTCTACCAGTGGTTCTCAAAATAAGGGATACAACTTTGTTATTGTAAATAAAAACTTATGTGGTTTAAGTACACGAGCACAGTTATCACACTTTCGAGCGAGTTATGTACACTATTTTTCAGGCGACCACAAAATATATATAAAAAAGTTCACAAGAGCAATGTTATTACACTTTGACAGTTCGCGGCTATTTTTTTGTTTGTTACACGAACATCATAGAGAGGGTTCTACTAGCTGACTAAAACTCGTGTTTATAAAATTACCTGGATTTTTTTTGTAATATGTACGAGGACAGGGTGAAAAGTCCCTGAAAAATGAAACAAGAAATGATTTATTTGATCAAAACATATTTGATTTCTCAACATAATCTCCTTGTAGGTCGATACACTTCGTCCAACGTTTTTCTAATTTTTCGATCCCTTCCAAATAATACGATTTTGGCAATCCTTCAAAATAGGCGTTTGTCTCAGCGATGACCTCATCGTTGGAGCCAAATCTCTTTCCGCCGAGCCATTTCTTCAAGTTTGGAAATGGATAAAAATCGCAGGGGGCCAAATATGGAGAAAAACGTCCTTCTTATTGCACTTGAACATCGCCAAACACTCCTTTGAACTTGTCACACGGTCGCGCTTGTTGTCAACAGAGAGCAAATGTGGCACCCATCTCGCAGATAGCTTTCTCATATCCAAAAATGTATGAAAAATGTTTCGTATCCGTTCGGTTCTCAGTCAGCTCGTGCACTTTAACTCGCCGATCGTTCAATATCATACCATGGATTTTATCGACGATTTCTGGTGATGTAACCTCAATTGGACGACCAGAACGTTCGGCGTCCTTACCACAACGAAAATCAGTAAACCACTTGTGAATCGTTCCAATCGATGGTGAGGAGTCCCCATAATGTTTAACAAGCGATGCTTAATAATGTTTAATCAAGACGCGAAATTCACTAAAATCTTCAAGGTTGCTTGCTTTCGATGGGTGTCAAAACAGAACTAAATAACATATCAGTCTGAAAATTTTATTGCGTTCTAGTTAAAGATGGTACATCACAAATGTCACATGAGATTTGCGATTGTGGCGCCATCTGTTTTATTTTTCAGGGACTTTTCAGCCTGCCCTCGTACCTTGAAATGCTCGAATTTCCTGGAATTTTATAATTTGAAATTGGTAGGCATCATGTAGCAATGGTGCCGCATTTAAATTGAACACTCTGTGTATCACTAGATGTCGCTAGCTAAGCTACACATTCTGACCCATAATTCGCTTCAAATTGTAAAACCCATATTTTTTAAACAAGGGTAATATCCAGCTTTCCAGTTGAACAACATTTCGTATATATTCAACACACATGAATGATTTACCGTGCATTCAGTGATACTATTAATACATGTATGAATTAATATTGTAACATATTGTAGTGAATTTATGTGTAAAATATATACGAGACAGAATAGGAAAACCTGTCCTATTAATAACATTATGTGCTGAACACGTAGAGCAGTCACTAGCGCAGCAGGCTGTGATTTAGCGCAGTGATTTTGACGTGTGTAATATTCACATGGACATAATTATTACAGACACTTTTCCTTTATGCGATCATATACGATTACTATGCTAATGTATATGACATGCTATATGCCAGAGGCGAAATAAGACTGTGTCAAATGATTTCATTATGTTATGTTCGTGCAGAAAATAAGACATTATGTACTCAATTTCAATGAAAAAAAATATTGTTTTTGCACAGCGTACAATCAAATTATTACTACAAAACGAAGTCATCTGCAAAATGAATGCTTTTGTCGTTTCAAATGTCTTTCTAAAAATTAATATAAAATAAATATATAATCACGCCTTCTACCCATTACTGGGTGTAGCTCTCTGCCGAAGTAGATCTCGTAAGTGATATATTTACGTAAGTGAAGTGCGGTTAACAGCCATCAAATCACGGCCCCCAAAGAGGTTAGTGGTTGGGGAGCCACAGGTGTAATTTTAATTTGGTGAAAATTGTTTGTTTGAATCGAACCAGGGTCCTCAGGATCCACAGGTCAAATCGAAACCACTGAGCCATTACCCCATTAAATTAATAAACATAAATAAATAATTGTAATTGAGACAAACTATAGGTGGGGAACTTTTTTACCATTGGATGGCATATTTAAATTGGGCAGTAATAAAGGAATTTTTCAAGATAATATTTTCAACCCTACATTGACTTGACGATGAAGAAAAATATTCGAAATCATATAGTAATAATAATAGCCGCTAACAACCCTTTCTGGGGTATCGGCCTCTTTTAGCAACATAGTTTTATATCTTAATTACAGATTTTTAAGCATTTTCTATATATACTAAATCTAGTTTTTATATACTTCTCAGCATCCACAGGCCGACTTGATACCACTGAGCTAGCTACCCCTTGTTATGTAATATACTAATTTATGCTAGTCTGTACAACAGAAATTTAATCTCATTTACAGTACAGGAGCCGAACTCACCGAGCCGAAAAAAACTTTATAAAAACATAGCGAATCTGACTATTATGTAATAAGAGGAGGTTGTTTAATTATTTTGCGTACTACTATTGAACAGGATTAAAATATAATGATTAAATGTATAAAATATGTGATATATTAAGCACATAACAATTTGTTATCGTTAACAAAATAATTTCCATTGTATTGTAAAATTTATAGTATTATTAAATCAGAATCAATGACAATTGAAATTTATATTAGCAACGTACAAATCATCAAATTAGTTTTTCATTTATAATAATATAATTTATAACTGCGTAAATGTATTTTAAAATGAGAACAATAATTTTCATCATCCGTTTGAAATATAATTACAACTGGACAAATTAAACTGACGGGATGTATAATCTCTGGCTTTTTGATCGAATGATGATTGCTTTGTTTCATTTTAGTTGATAAAACTTGTTTGTCTAACTGGGCAAAAAAATAGCAAAATTACTGCCGCGTCTAGAATTTCCCAGTCACTCAATACTCAAAAAATTATAACAAATTTTTACTTGACTCAGCGGATTAAAATTTCAAACAACCGCTTCGTCAAGTAAAACATCATTTGTCTGTCCTATTATGTAATATACTATAACAATAAAATAGTTATTTTTATATTAAATATGCGAAATGAGTATTTTTTGACCGAGACCGTTTGGTCGAGACAAAAAAGTCATTCGAACACGCCAAAACGCACGAATTTCGCCCACGAAGTACAAACTGTCAAAAAAATCAAAAATAAAATACATAAATATATCATCACGCCTTCTACTCATTACTGGGTGTGGCACTCTGCCGAAGCAGATCTCGGTAAGTGATATATTGTGCGCGTGAAGTGTGGTTACCAGTGGTCAAATCACGACCTCCAAAGATGTTAGTGGTGGAGGAGCCACATGGATAGCTTTTTGAAATTATGAAAATTGTTTGTCGCCTGTGGGAATCGAACCAGGGTTCTCAGGATCCACAGGTCGACTTCATACCACTGAGCTAGCCACCCCATATGTAATATACTATTACAATAAAATAGTTATTTTAGGTATTAAGTGCGTGAAACGAGTGTTTTTTTGATCGAGACCATCAGGTCGAGACAAAAATGTCATTCGAACGCGCCAAGAAGCACGAATTTCGCCCACGAAATACAAACAATATTTTTTCTAAAACAGTCAAAAAAAAAGATTGTCAAAAAAGAATTTTACAATAATTATTGATTTATTTAAGTAAATTGAAAGGAAAAAAATTAAAAATGATATAAATTAGATGTGTTGTAACCAAGGAAACGTGAAAATGTTTGATAAATATATATTTTTTTAAAGTGTTAAATGTTAAATGTTAAATGAAATTTGACATTTCAATGATTCATTTTTGACGTTTCTCAAAACCAATTAAATGCTTCATTGTATGTCACCAGTCTGCGTTTAAACCAATCCTGTCATTATTATACTAAGAATAAAACTCTTGCTATTATTCCCGGAAATAATCTCTGTAGGTGTTTTTTTGTTTGTGACAAATGATAGGTAGTTGTCAAATAATAATTTAAACAGTCAATGCGTCAAGTAAAATGTGTGAAATAAATCGCTTTACTTCCATTTTAGATACAGAAATACACCAAGAAATTAAGGAAACAACTTCCAAGAATACAATAATAAACAATCAATCGATATGAACCCAGTTCAAATTTTTTTAAATTGGATCATTCGACTTCAACAGCTAAGTCAAAAAAATAATCTAATTAAATATAACTCGAGAGTTGGCTTTCGTGACTATTGCCTGGCAACAAGTTTTCAAAAGATCTATCAATTATTTTCAATATATCTCACTCTTTTGTTATATTATTACTGGAAAAAATATAAATTTCGCGTATAGCGATGTAAAAATGTCATGTTTTTTCACAGTTGTAAAAAAAAATGTGTTTTGTACTCGTATCATTCAAAATAAGGTTTACATTACCTTGGCAACCGATGGAAAGTTTGATTTGACTATTGCGCAACATAATTAAAAAACATCCATTTTTTATTATTCTAAATTTTGACTATTAAAACGGTAATTGTACTTATGTATATACATTTTAAGGAATTTATAATGGAAGTAGAGACATTAGCTTATAACGCCATCAATCAGACATATTTTAACAAACTTTACAAGAAAAAAATAAACAATTTATTTTCAAATAACAAATGTTAATTTATGTCATAACTGTCAATATAAATTCACGCTTCAAATTTAATAAATTTCCACATTGTTTATCATATAATTCTTGCTCGTTACAGAAAGCATGGTACAAAACTCGTGCACGCAGACGTCATTTGCACCATTCGTGCACTTGTTATGTAAATAGCTATTGCTGGAGGTACGTAGATCAGTGATATCGAATTTAAAACTACCCCTGTGGTTCACCATCCACTAACATCTTTGTGAGGCGCGATTTAACGGCTGGTAAGAGCATTTGCATAACTTACCTGCCACTGCAGAGTGCCGCACCCAGTAATGGCTAGAAGGCATGATGATAAATTTATCTATTTTATTTTATGTATTTCAATGCTCATATAAAATTCTGGATGGTATTATTCTAAGAATAATCGAAAGACGTGATTGATATATTAAGACAGTTTGAAGTTAGAGAAGTCGCAAATTTAATTGACAGGTAATAAATATTGGTCAGGTTAGTGGCTGGAATCCCTGCGGTCTAGTTAAATCAACCCTATTTTAAACTGACGTGTATATTCATAGTGATGAATTTATGTGCAAATAAACAGGGATGTTCAATTACAATATGCAGATAAGTAATACAGATGAACGAGACCCTCCGGTATTAACCCGCTCTACACGAAACATTGCTATATGCAATGACATTCTTGTTGTTTACACTGAATTGAAGGAATCTCATTTCAGAGGTTATTTTATAATTTATACAAAATGTTCCAACTTGCTTTTTAAATATTGGTAACTCGAAAATTAATCAACACCAACTTAATGTCAATTAAATATGCATTTTCCTCAAAAGAATTTTAATATAAGGGTGCTGAATTTCGTATTTATTGAATTCAGAAGAAAATACAGAATCGAAAAAGCAAATAAAAGAAAAAATAGGTAAAAATAAATAAATAAATATATCATCACGCCTTTTACCCATTACTAGGTGTGGCACTCTGCCGAAGCAGATCTCGGTAAGTGATAATATACCTATTAATGCGCGTGAAGTGCGGTTACCAAATTGGTGAAAATGTCGGCTGTGGGGATCGAACCAGGGTGAAGTAATTCATCGAAGTAAAAAAGTGATGTGGTTCAGTAAGTGTAATTTAGATCTGATCCAAATGGCAAATGAAATACGCCTAATATTTCTTATACTGGCAGCTTAGTATGAAAACAAAAATTTTTGAATTGTATGTACGCTTTGATTAAAACCTATTATTTTACTGTCAGATTCTCAAAAACGTTTTAACTAATCCTGAATATTGGAATAGTTCATCTTATGCTAGTCTAATTAAAATATAATAATTCAATTCATTTTCCGAAAACTTAATGATAGCAAGATTACATTAAAATTTATTTCAACGCTTTTGGGATTATGGTTCAGCTTATTTTAATAAATCCAAAATTCAGGATTATTTAGATTCTAGCTAAAACTCTTTTGAGAATTAGGCTGTTTATGTTTATATCAGTTGCTAAGCATCATTATGAGATAATGTCATTCTGCGAAACATATGCATATAAATATAAATGATTTATGAATATTGTTAAAGATCAAAAGTGAATTATAATGAAATGCTGCCCGTAGCCTAAATCCAAATCAGTTCATAAAGTCATAAATTATAAAATATTAACAAGATAAAATTAATCACCAATAACCAATTAACAATCCGACCTTATACGTCTATACAAATTTATGTAAAGTTCTTTTACTTTTGATAAATATTGTTTTAACGATATTAAATTTGTTTAATCTAGGTTCACAACTATCCAATTACCAATTAACGTTGAGTCTTACAACTTGCGATTCAAATTACAATTAGTAGCAGCAGAAATAAATTAGTGAGAAATTACATTTGAATTTTGAAAAGGAACATACTCGTAAATAAATTGCAATCTACATATCTTTTTTTGCAATAATGATTTTAATTATCAGCTCTATTGTGATTTTAAAATAAAAATACGTTTATAATGGTGCAAATTAAAACTAGGACAAAGGTATAGGTTGTTACTAACTTAATAACTAAGTACCTAAAAAATAGACAAAAATTAATTATACAAAGTAATCAAAAGGAATTGTTTGAGTTGACAATACAATTCCGGAGATCTTTTTATTCCTCAGTTGGCACAACACCAGGTAAAGGCGGAAATGCTATTTGACATTTCTAATATATACAAATAGGTTATATCAGGAGTCTGACAGCTAAAAGGATTTTGACTTTTTGAGTAATGACGATGACTGTATGGCAGTCTAAATGTACATTACTTGTGAAGAAAAGAATATCTTAAAATAAAATAAATAAATATATCATCACGCCTTCTACTTATTACTGAATGTGGCACTCTGCCATAGCAGATTCTGGTAAATGATACATGTTGCGCGTAAAGTGTGGTTTCCGGCCGTCAAATCACGGTCCCTAAAGATATTATTGGAGGGAAAGCCACAGGGGTAGTTTTAATGGCCCTTTTGCACGTATGTTAATAGTATATTACATAATAAGTCAGAAAAGTGATGTTTTACTTTCCTGACGTATTATGTATACTATTTTTTTACAATTAGAAATGTTTAATTCTTTTATATGAATTGTATTGACACCAGACTACGTATCCAAGAATTACAACAATAAACAAACAGGTAAAATACAAAACAGTCAGATAAAGTTTTTACCAGACTGTTTTGTATTTTACCAGACTGTTATTTTTGTTGTAACCTTGGATATGAACTTTACTTTTTGTAAAAACGTAGTTTCTATACTAAAATTGGTCAGGAAAGTAGGCACTTTCTTGTCGGTTTCAGAAAAATATTATTTTTTTAACATTAAAGTGAAAATTACATTTTTACGTTAATCAATATAATCAATACAAGAAATTTAATCATTATTTTATATAAATCAAAGAAATTGTATTTTCAAATGCACATCACGTTTCCTTAAAATTAAAATATTTAAAACAAATTCCAAGCACTTTACTTTACGTTAGTAGCAAGAAAAAAGTAGGCGAAAAATTAGGAATTATTTTTATTAATTTCATTAAATTTCGCTATCAATATGAAATCATCTATATTAAATAATATGTAGAGATATTGGCAGTATTGTGATTTGAACCCAAGATTCTTTGCTGCACACTTTTTATTTACAAAAGACTGATTTAATATGTTAACTGCCTATATCAACATTTACTTGGGACACACCCCTACCACTAAATAATTCCTAGTTACGCCACTGTGCAACACTAGTATTCAGACAACGTTCGTCAATGTGTCCGCTATTTATGGTCTAGTCGCACAATTCCAGTAAATTATAAATGTTGTACTCACCCGTTCGCACGCATTCTTCTGTAAGACATACTTTCGGTACGACACCTGTAACAAACAAACACACATCATTAATAATATGATATATCAAAAACATACTAAATCTATCTTTTAGTTCATATTTAAAGAGGACAAACATCTTGGAGTAAAATAAGTAGTACTCGACGGTTAGTATACAAATAAACCTGAAATTATATAGAATTAAGTAGGTATACAGGCTGTTCAAAAAATGGGTGACAAGTTTCAGGTAAAACGATTTTTTGAGTCGACAATTTTAATACTAAACAATTACCACACGAGCTACTTAGAATAAATGTAAATTTGACAACACCGAATCAATCTTTGTGAGCAGTTATTTGACAGCTGGTAACCGCACTTCACGAACATTAATATATGATTTAATTAAAATATTTAAAATAAATAAAAATAAATATATCATCACGCCTTTTACCCATTACTGGGTGTGGCACTCTGCCGAAGCAGATCTCGGTAAGTGATATATTTATGTGCGTGAAGTGCGGTTACCAGCCGTCAAATCACGGCCCCCAAAGGTGTTAGTGGTGGAGGAGCCATAGGGGTAATTTTAAATTGGTGAAAATGTTTTGTCGGCTATGGGGATCGAACCAGGGTTCTTAGGATCCACAGGCCGACTCGGATACCACTGAGCCATTACCCCATTAAAACGTCTGTTCCGAATAAAGGAGAATGATGAATTACGATATCATTACATGCAGATTTTTTTTGTTTACTTTAGAAAAACTATTTAACTGTTTGCTAAAAAACAATTAAGGTAGTACTAGCGTGAAATTTTTTTTTGCAGATCTGAATGAAATTTGGCTCACGTAAACATTGGATAGTCATACGCATCCTGTTAAAATATGAAACAAATTCATCGTCTGTGAACAAATATATTCGCTTGTAAAGTTGAGTTCTTATACACGGGGCTTATCGCGATCATCACTCAGAATCGCACATATTTGGTTTGTGTACCTCTAAAAATTTGCAGTTTCATTTGAAAAACTAGTATGATGTTCTAGAACTATCCATGTATATTGTATCAGAAGGAGAAAGTTTTTTATCGTTTAGTAATGGATATATAGCCATGCAAAGTCTTGTTTTTAACGAAAAATTAAGAATCCCAATTTATAATGGCAACATCACACGGTGGTATGGTATTTGAAAATTCACTAGACCAACAACCTGTTAACAATTCATGATATTCTAATCATAATAGTTATAAAACATTTATTTTATTCAATTTTTATTTTTTTTTTAGCGTCAGTTTCGCCACTCGACAACCGATGGCGCCACCGTCACACTAGTACTACCTTAAGTGAATGTATATGTAAGTGCGTAGTCACCGATTGAACCATGTTTTTGTCTGACCAAATATTATTATTATCGTATCTTAAAATTCGTTAACGCAAGTTAAACACGTATGACATAAGTAAAATATTAGCTTAGTATAATACAACATCATTTAAAATAAAACCATTTAATGAAAAGTAAATGTTTTGTCATAATTAGTTTCGCGCTACATTGCGAACGATTCGTGATCGTGATGATGTATTCACAGCCCATGTTAGTATCATGATATTCATTAAGAAGAAAGTTCAATATTTATTTTACAAATTGTATTCTGGTAAACTTTGCATAGTACTTAATTTTTTGAAATTTAATAGAATTATTTGAGTTGTAATCTGTTTGTACTTTCACATGAACGATTCACTACAAGCCCAGAGTCACGCAGCACATCATTATTTTTTCGTTACAAATTTAAATAATACTAATTACTACAATTAATTTTCAACATTTTCAACTAAATTTAACATTAAATATTCCTTAGACACAAACAGGCAGATTCACAAAACAGATTAGCGTTAACACCGTTTTTAATATTGTCTATAACTCTGTTTCAAATTAAAACAGATAAAGAAATGAACTAAATTTGTTGCTAATTAACTCTCTTTTCAAACTCAAGTTAAAAGAAACTTGTTTCGTACATTGAAAATAGAGTTAAAAACGAAATAAAAAATCTGGTGTAGGCACCACACGACTTTCTTATACACAGCATATATAATATTTAGAATATATGTTATTAAACATGTAATTTAGTTTCTTTCCGAAAGAAGACATAGATAACTAGATAAAGCAAAAATTATTTTTTATGTTTTTTGTTTCTATTGCTACTATGATTATTGAAATATATTATTAAATATAAAAATTAGTTTTTCTCAAAATTAGACGCACATACAGGAAAATTGCAAATAACATTTTATGTTCCAAATATTTTTGCTAACATCTTTTATTTGAAACTTTTTTTCGTAACTGATTTCATTTTTGAAATAAATGGAATTTATTGTTTTGTGTGTCCGGTAAACTTCCGCTTCCGGCTATTCAATTTCATTCAAAATCAACTCAGCTCTTCGTATTTTCATTAAACTTATAATTACCAAGTTTCGTTAACAAATCTTATCTCATTCATGAGATATTGCACATACGGACACACATCCATCCACACACACACACACACACACACAGAGGCAGACAGACATCATTGAGAAAATGATCAAAACAGATTCAGTGGACCTCAAAACACGTATTTCCGCGAAAATCTCGTCAACGATTTTTTTCACGATTCCAATACTTCCTTATACTACGTATAAGAAAGTAAAAATGGTGTTAGCGCTAATCCGCTTTATAAATCTGCCTAACAATGTATAGCAGTATTTTACTTGACTGTTTTGGCGACTAAAATTGGTCAGGTTAGTTCATCAAAATGTGTTTTAATTTTCCTTTGCCGTTTTTCTTCAAAATTAGGATCCATATTTAATTGCAGTTTCACTGGCTTTGCACATGAATGATTCACGCGCTCTCACACATAACATGCGATCTATGACGATAATTGATGTTCTTATTATAATTCTGGAGGTCGGAGAAAATTTGTGAGGACAGCTAGAGTTAGAGGTATGCTGGTCAACGACCAGGGCCCCCGGGGCACGGCACCGCCTATCCCCTTGGTAGCTACGCCACTGCCTAAAGTTCGACAAAAACAAACCACCGTAAATAAAATATATATTTAGTTTGTACATCGCGAGTACACAACACTACCACACCGCAGCCAAAGAGCAACAACACCTCGGAACTGAAATTTATTCAACAACGGAACAGACACTGAAATGCAACCCCTTACCAGAGATGAATTTAAGAACGAACCAAGAAATTTACATTTCTTTTATAGCCGTCTTGTTAACGAAACGACGGAATATTATTCTCCAGGCATATCACTGGGAAGACCAACCCCCCCTCCCCCCCACCCTCGCTCCTCTCCACTCCTCTCACGATAAAAGAAGAAAACACGCGTTACAGATATGACAACAGGGAATTGAACGTCGGATGAAATATTTAGCATTTCAAGCGAGCGCGAGCTACGTTGAAAAATGGTGAGAATTCGTCTCAGGCAAAGACGAGATAGAGTTTGATACACGAGTTGCTCCCCTTGTTATCGTTAAATGTAAAAACTAACATGTTTCAAATGTAAAGTTACGTTTACAGCTACAGACAGCACTGATAAAATATCAAGGGTTTTATATAAATACTGGGTAAGTTAATTTGCAGGAAAGGCAAAATATTCATTCCACTGTTGTTCTGTTGTATTATATGGCATTTTTCTTGTGTCTTTACTGAATAAATACTATCAAGTGTGAAATTATAGATTAAGTGATATGTCATGGAGCCACCCATAACCCTTTTTTAATTACGAGGTGTGGCTATTAAATAACGAGACTGACGCTGCTACAGACGAAGTACGCTTTCGCCAAACACCAGCGATCGTCAGCTTTTTAGCGTGACACTTTCTCTTTCGAATGCAGTACCTCTCGCTTCTGTAAACAAATCCGTATAGCCGTAGCATTCGTTCTAATTAGAGTTGTTTTTTTGTTTCGTCGGAAAAAAGAAAAGTGCAACATTAGAGTAACGAATTGTTGTGAAATTTCACATGAAACTTGGCAAAACTGCTACTGAAACTTATAATTTATTGGAAAAAATAGCCGAATTGTGGAAGGACAAGTCATGGTCTCTCCATTAAAACAATGCGCTGGCTCATTCTGCAATGTCTGTCAAGAGATTTCTAGCCAAGTACAGCATCCCAGTGTTGGAGCATCCGCCTTATTCGCCAGATCTTGCACCGTGCGACTTCTATCTGTTTCCTAAGGTGAAATTTGCTTTAATAGCAACAAGATTTGAGCTTTGAAAGAGAAATCGGCACGCGTTCTGAAGGAGCTGACAGAAGAAGACTTCCAGCACTGTTTCGAACAATGGAAGATTCGAATAAGTAAATAGGTATGGAATCAAAATCAAATGTTAAAACAGTATCAGTCTCGTTATTTAATAGCCACACCTCGTATATATTATATTCTATCTAACTACGTTTATGACAATATCATTATTAACTATTATTTACTTTGTACTTAAGTTTTCTATATATTCGTTATTTTTTTTATGGTTCGTGCTACCCCATTTGTTGGGATATAGTGTGAAGATATGTATATATGTATGTTTTTTAAATTATTATTATGTAACCTAATTCCTATTTCTTTATTTCACATAATTTATATTCAAATTCATCATTGTCATCTACTTTAAATAATTTTAGTTCCAAGTCATGTTAGAAAGTCATCTAGACTAATTTATAGTTGCCCTTAAAACAAAAAATCACGTTAGTTATTGCTTACAATTTTTAAATTACTTTTAAAATATTGACAGATATTGTCCAGACTTTAGCTACTTAACATTCGACACTAGATTTTGACACGTTTAAAGGAAAAAACAAAGTTTTGTGCGTTTCGTAACATATTTGAATATCTGTCACCAATTAAATTCAAGAACGTCTACTTACGGGGGTAAAAACCCTCCAATGGGCGTTACTCGAAACTTTTAGCTTATTACTAATTTTAGAAGCAAACACTTTCTTGCCGGTTTCAGGAGAAGTGTCTTCCTGGATTTCTGCTAGTTCAAATTTCCACAATTTCCCATCATCACGTTCCTTACAGTTATACAATACACTATTGTGTATCTACATATGTTCTTTTCCAAAGTTCTCTACAAATGTCATTTGTCATTCATTCATTTATAGTGTGTATTTGAATCGTTTTATGACGCTTAAACTAATTATTAATTGCAATTGCTAATCGTAATTATTAATTGCTTAACTATAGACGCACAAATATTTCATACAAAGATCTTTGTATTATTTCAATTGCTGTCAAACAGTTTGCGGTAGAGTTTTGTCGGTAGATGGCACCACGAGTTGCTTCGTAGTTCTCATGTCATGTTACCGACTTACATACTTTTTAACATCCGTCAGTTCACCTTAAACAGTATTACAGTTTACTAGCCCCTGGTTGGTCTAGTTGGATAGTTGATCGCACCATACTGATGAGTCCTTAAAGGACGAAACGCGTCTATGGTTAAAGCTGAATTGACCAGCCGTTTGATGATGATCTGATAAGTTGATTCAAACGTGTTGTAAATTTTTGTGGAACTTTGACAAGTGATGGAAAATTTTGTTTTTCTCTATTTTTTTTTATTTATGCACAAATATTTATTTGTTTTTTAAATTAAGTTGATGAAATCTAAATACAGCGTTCAGCTTGGTAGAAATGTAGAAAATACTTTGATTGAAAAGTACATGATTACATATTTATTTTTCAACATGCAATAAATCTTATTGAGTCGTTGCAATGTAAGCCAAGAAGTTATGTAAGATTTGATAAATCTCTGTGCACAGGTTTTGATCTATTACAGCAAATGATAAAACGGTTTTATCTGTCTCTGTTTCTATATGACACATTACCCATGTGACAGGATTAAAAATTGACGGCGGTCCCGTATTCAAGCTAAGTGATTTATTGAACCAGAGGTCAGTGGCGTACAATTTAGTTGAAAAGACAAAGTTAATAGATTAATATCAGAACCAGGGTATTCATTATTTACAAGCAATCGTAAAATATGATTGTGTCAGAGTGGTGGAAATTCCAATCAAAAGTTGCGTGTAAATTTTATTTATTTATGTTACTCTGTGTAACAATTAGTTTTATGCAATTGCCTGCTTTCTTAGCAATTTTGCGAAAAAACTGTAGTGTGCAAAGATGTTCAGAATTCAAAGATGTGTACAAGACTGGTTTTGCATTTTTATTACGTATCTGGTTTAACCGCAACTTTACAAATAAATTGAAGCAATAGCCATGATTTTAGTTTTTCTTTAATTATTTATAAACGTCAATATTTGAATGTTGTAAACATCAGTCCAACCAGGGTTTTCAGGATCCACAGGCCGACTTGATACCACTGAGCTATTACCCCATATAATAATAATAATAATAAAAAGTCTCTTCGTTTCATTTTATTTGATTTATAAAATAGGTTCACGTTTATAAACTTTAAATATTGACATTTATAAATAACAAAAAACAATAGTCAAGGCTATAATTGCCCACAACAAAAAAACTAATTGCAATTTAACCGCAAATAAGGGAGCTGGAGCTTTTTTTATCACTTATTTAAAGTATGGGGTAGCTAGCTCAGTGGTATCAAGTCGGCCTGTGGATCTAAAGAACCCTGATTCGATCCCCACAGTCGACAAAACATTTTCACCCATTTAAATTACCCCTGTGGCTTCCCCACCACTAACATCTTTGGAGGCCGGGATTTAACGGCTGGTAAACACACTTCACGCGCGTAAATATATCACTGCTTCGGCAGAGTGCCACACGCAGTAATGGGTAAAAGGCGTGTTGATATATTTATTTATTTAATTTAAAGTGCATAATAATTATAAATGAGGTTATCTGATTGATTGAATTTATAATAAATAAATATATCATCACACCTTTTACCCATTACTGGATGTGGCACTCTGACGAAGCAGATCTCGATAAGTGGTATATTTTGCGCGTGAAGTGCGGTTAATCACGCCCCCCAAAGATATTACTGGAGGAGGAATCACAGAAGTAAAAATTGTTTGTCGATTACCTAACCCCATGAATTTATTATGAATGAAATCATTTATAGAATAATCATGACAAAATTAAGAATGCCATTAGATTATCGATCAGTAACAGGTAATAATCCAGAGAATATGGAAGCATATCTACCCTTAAAGTTTGATCCACTAGTATAGAAACACCCTGTTTATTTTGTCAGTGCTTTGAGAATAACTGACGGAAAAACAAACCCGTTTTGAAAAATTCACCTTTTCCAACATTTCATATTCACAGAACGTAGTATTGACTATAAACACATTGAACCGTCATCAAAGCCAACTACCTCCAACACAAACCGATGACGTTTCAAATTGAATGGTTCAACAGCGCGACGCCGACGTCGGAAACGCAGAAATAAACAACAACATAGCGAACAGGCATTTGTGCTAATCACTCCTTTGATGACTGTACAAGCCTCTCGAAACAAAGAAAAGTTTACGCTTCTTCAAGGGGGGAAGCTTGAAAGCTCGAGCTTAAAGCGGAACCACTTGAAGCTGCCACGCGCGCACCAACGCACCAGAGCTATTAAAGTCTCAGCGCCACGGAAACGAAGTTAAAGATTTCATTAGGGGGAAAGTGTTGCCGGAGACGAAGATTTTTGTTTTGCTTGATTTTGATATTTTTATTATCTATAGTACAGTAATAGGGTAATGGCTCAGTGGTATACGAATCGTCCTGTGGATCCTAAGAACCCAGGTTCGATCCCCACTGCTGACAAAACATTTTCACCAATTTAAAATTACCCCTGTGGCACCTCCTCCAGTAACATCTTTGGGGGCCGTGATTTGACGGCTGGTAACCGCACTTCACACGCATAAATATATAATTTACCGAGATCTGCTTCGGCAGAGTGCCACACCCAGTATTGGGTAGAAGGCGTAATAATATATTTATTATTTTTTTATTGAAAGCACATTTGTCGAAAATTTTGTTAATCTCGATCTCAAACATTTTTTAATTGCGAGATAAAAATTGATCTCGATCTTGGCATGCGAGATTCAAAATAAATCTCGATCTGGAAGTCGAGATCTCGATAATCTCGAGTTGAAATATCAAGAATAATATTTTAATGTTGCTATTTTTACATTGTAACATTATAACTTTTGCATATTTAAAAAATATAAATATATCATCACGCCTTTTACCCATTGCTGGGTGTGACACCCTGCCGAAGCAGATCTCGGTAAGTGATATATTTATGCGCGTATAATGATAAATAACCACTTTTTTTGTACTGATTATTTTTTGACGTTTCTCAAAACCAATGAAATGGTTCATTGTATGTCACGTGTCTGCGTTTTAACCAATCCTGTCATTATTATACTGAGAATAAAGCTCTTGTGATTATTCCCGGGAATTATCTCTGTAGGTCCTTTTTTGTTTGTGAGAAATGATAGGTAGTTGTCAAATAATTATTTAAAACTGTCAACGCGTCAAGGAAAATGCGAGAAAAAAATCGATTTAGTTCCATTTCAGATACAGAAATACAGCAACAAATTTTGGAAACAACTTCCACGAATACATTAATAAGTAATCAATTGATATGAACCCAGTTCAAAATCTTTTAAGTCGAATGAATCGACCTCAACAGCTAAGTCAAAAAATAATCTAATTAAATATAAGTCGAGAGTTGGATAAATTAGAAAATAATTCTCCAGTATCTTTCTCAAACTTGTTGGCATTTGGCAATAGCCACTCAAGCCCTACGGGCTTTCGTGACTATTGCCTGGCAACAAGTCAAATTATTTTCAATTTATTGTCACACTCTCTTGTTATATTATTACCGAAAATAAATACAATAATGACTCACTTTTCGTACAATCGTAAAAAAATAAATGTATACTAAACTGGCAAAATTTGAATTGATTATGTTATAATGGTATTTCACAGCGACATATATTTAGTTTGAAAACAAAATTACAAATGTGATAACCACGGTACTACACTGTTAACAGGAAATTGAACTCGGCGATGTTCCAGAAAGGAAATTACAGTGTAATGGAAAAAGAAACTTTATAGATTTTGTTTGCTGGTTTTTATCAAAATAATGAGAATAAAATATCATGTACAGGCAGTGGACAAAGTTTCAACAACATTTCAAAATAAATTTAACGAGGCAATATTTTATGGTTATTTAAAACATGTGCATTAAAGCAACACTAACAGCTATCCAATTAGTAATTACGATTAGCAATTACACTTAACAATTTATTGTGGCAGATGGCTCCATATACCTATAAACAACAAAAAGCATATATATTTAAAAATCTACTTGACTCAACCTACACTTAATAGTATTTATTCAATACAGACACAAGAAAAATATCATATAATACAACAATGCATGTTTTGCCTTTCCTGCAAATGGTGGTGTACTCCCATCACTTCAAGCAGCTATCCAGTGTTAAAAAATAAAATTCTTGTTTCCGACAGACTGAGTTTTTTGGATGATGATATATTTATATTTTTATTTTTACAAACAATAACTATTAATTGTAATTTGCTAATTGTAATTACTAATTGTCTGACTGTGATCGTAGCTTAATTTATTCTAATATATTGTTTAATGCTTTCAATGAATATTTGTCATTTATACTGAACAAAACAAATTTAAATATTAATAAGTTAATTACGTGTTTTTTAAAGTTTTATGATTAATTATTAACGGCACATCTGTTTTATTTGTGTTCATAGGATTAAGTGAAAGCGCAGGATAAATTAATGTAGGATTATATTTTTTATCTAAAAGTTTTGTTGTGCTTTAGTTTTACTTAATTAAACAGGTAGATAACACCAAACCTAATTAAAAAGTTCATTAATTTATTTAAACTAACTTAACAGCTGCTACTATAAGCTCGATTTATAGATATATACAGAGGGTGTTCAATTTAGTGGTGCCACCATTGCTATCTCGAGAACTATAAGAGCTACAAGGTTGATTAAATTACCAAACAAATACCATTTTCTAAGTCTACTACAAAACTATTAACGAACATTTTTTTCGACCAGTGGTTCTCAAGATACAGGGTGTAACTTTCTAATGTTAAATAGAAACCTATATTTTTTTTTTATTTGCTTGTTCGATTCAGTATTTTTTTCTGAATTCAATACCCTCACATTGCAAAACTTTTGACATAAATGCATATTAAATTGACATTAATTTGATTAAAATTAAAATGGGGTGGCTAGCTCAGTGGTATGAAGTCGGCCTGTGGATCCTGAGAACCCTGGTTCGATTCCCACAGGCGACAAAACAATTTTCATAATTTCAAAAGCTACCCCTGTGGCTCCTCCACCACTAACATCTTTGCGGGCCGTGATTTAACGACTGTTAACCGCACTTCACGAGCAAAGTACATCACTTACCGAGATCTGCTTCGGCAGAGTGCCACACCCAGTAATGAGTAGAAGGCGTGATGATATATTTATTTATTTTATTTTTAAAATCGCATAGAATCAGCGTGCTATGACAGACACAAATGAACAAATTATAATATTTTTGTTTGTTTCATTCATTATTATATGTCAATACAATTATTTTGTGAAAAAATAAATACATTTTATTAGTCATTTGCTTCTGACATAGCACACTGATTCCTTTTGTAATTTGAGGGTGCCGCACTTTATGGTCGTTGAATTCATGAAAAAATAAAGAATCAAACAAACACATAAAAAAATATAGGGTGCTATTTAAAATAAGAAAGGTGGACCCCTATTTTGGGAACCACTGGTCGAACAAAATTTTGTTAATAGTTTTGTAATAGACGTGAATCTCATTCACAATACGAAATTAGTGGTTATGGTTAGTAATTATGGTTAGTAGTTATAATTAGTATTTATAGTTAGCATTTGTGTTGTATATATGGTCGTTCACAATACCAAAATTAAGGGTGTAGTTAGTGACATTGTCGGTAACACAGAATACCAATTTTAATAAAATAAACACTAGTTTTGAAAGAGACGCTAGATGTCAGTTAAATCTACATATTTTTGACACTTTGAACGTTTATGCGCTATTGCGCATGTCAAACTCTAGCGTTAACTATAAATGCTCACTATAACTACTAATTTCGTATTGTGAATAAAGCTTAGAGAATGGTATTTCTTTCAACTTTGTAGCTCTTATAATTCTCGAGATAGCAATGGTAGCACAACTACATTGAACACGCTGTATACAAGACTGGCGAATTGTGAAATGAGATAAAATAGAAAATAAAATATTTGCAGTTTAAACCGAGAAACCAACAGAATAATACTGTAAAAAATACATCCATTTGTAAAACAAATAATAAAAGAATCGCGATCGCAAAAAGGAAAGCCAATCTACATATTACAGGCGGCTTTGCACTTTTATAGCCGGAGGCACGCTGTACAAATGGGCTGTAAAAACGCTAGCTACCCACCACGCGTTTCTTTACACATATACCGTGCGTCGTTTGTTTTCCATGGCGACTGTTCATGTTTCAGACATGGCCTACTGCGGGATTTTCACCAACTATAAAAAGGGATATTGTCAATATTTTATTACGCCTTTTATCTATTACTGGGCGTGCCACTGTGCCATTGCAGATCTCATTAAAAGGAACACTACCAGATGACAAACCACGGCTCCCAAAGATGCCAGTGGAGGGGGTAATGTGAAGAAAAATACCTATTAGAATTTTCAAAAAATCTATATTTTTTTTCTTCCTTTCTCAACGCCTTACACCTTCTAAAGTTTGATTTTGTGCGCTAGTGCGCAAAATAATTGAAAAAAAACATCCATTTTATATGATTCTAAATTTTGACTATTAAAACGCTATTTGTACTTATTTATATACACACATTTTAAGGAATTTATAAAAGAAGTAGAGACATTAGCTTATAACACCATCAATCAGACATATTTTAACAAACTATACGAGAAAACATGAACAATTCGTTTTCAAATAACAAATGTCACTTCATGGCATACTTAACTGTCAATATAAATTCACACTGCAAATTTAATAAATTTCCTCATTATCCATCATATAATTTTTGCTAGTTACAAAAAGCATTGTACAAAACTCGTCCGCGAAGACGCCATTAGCGATATTCGCGCAAATAAAAGCACTCGCTTCGCTCGTGTGCAAAGTATGTGTTCGCGCACTAGTTATGTAAATAGCTATTAAACGCGATTTTCTCGAAATGACATTTTTTCAAACGGCAGACAATTAATCTCCGGATCTACTGAACCGATTTTAATCAATCTTGGCGCGTTTTGTTTCTTAAACTATTGTACACAATAATTCACCACAATTTGGCTAAAAAATAACATTTTGGCGCAAGAAACAAGAATGGAATAAGGGTCGATTTTTCAAACTTTGTTTTAAAAGTCCGCCATTTTTTGTTTTTTACTGGTTTTTCATTAACGGTGTTATGGGAATTTACCCCGTGTGTTCAGAAATATTAATTCTGACACAAGATTTTATTTGTTACGGAAAATCACTCCGTTTGTTTCCGCTGCTACTGTGGTTGATGTTAAACGTACTATTAATTGTTCATTTATACATATATTTACACACAATAATAATAATAATACATATATACAAAATAAAAATATGAAATAGTACTAGTGATTTAGTGAGTTTGAATTTTGAGCTCGTGATGTAGAGATTTAGAGAGTTTGAGATGATTGTAGAGTGTTGTATAATATTGAATGAATAAATGTAATCTATATCTTCGTGATTTTTTGAGCAAGCAAGTAAACTATTGACCAACCCTTAAAAAGGAGGGGTTGTCAAAGATGACCAATAGGATATAGTACCACCCACTTGGGAGGTTGACATTGGTGGTTGGAAATTTGGAAAGGGAATGATCTGGTCGAGGTCACAAGAGTAATAATTTTGGGTTAAAACTCAGGATTCTTGGAACAAGGGATGTCGGTAAAAAGGTTCAAAGAGACATAAATATTTAGGGAAGGCTACATGACGGGTAGTCATCTTAGAAATTGCAAACAAAGAAAATATAACTATACAAAAGTACAAAAGTGTCAAGTATCTTTACAAAACGTAGAAACTAGCAATTTATGGGCATACTGAAACTAGTAGAATATAAGAAATAACTTGAATATTTTGAACAATGATAAAATATAGAATACTTATGAACTAAAAAGAAATTATTGTACTTGATTATTATAAACTTACTTAAATAAATAAAACGTTATGGGGCTATTCCATAACAACGGTGCGAATGATTGTGTGAGACACCTTCCTCTTTAAAATTCTGTTTGAATATTTTGTTTCTGCCAATCCTGAGATTAACTGTCCGCCGTGGGACAAGGATTTTTAAAGGACTCAACTTTGGCGCCATCTACAAACTGGATAAAAAGTAAAAAAAAATAAAAAAATTTTGTACTCTCGAAGGACTCACATTATAGAAAACGTTGTATAGTTATATCAAATAAAGAAGCTGCAAAAAAATTCTTGAAAATTTGCTTTCTTTTAGCCTTCTAATAGGTACTAGTCCCTTAACGGTTAACAGCCGTCAAATCGTGACCCCTAAGGATGTTAGTAGAGGGAAAGTCACAGGGATAGTTTTAAAATGGTGAAAATTGTTTGTCGACCGTGGGAATCGAACCAGGGTTCTCAAATTCACAGGCCGACTCGATACCACTGAGCCATCTATCGCATAAATTAAATAGTATTATTACAAGATTGAAACTAGATGTCAAGAGATAAATGAATAATAAAACTCCATATGTTTCCTAAATTCGATAATTTTCATAGCGTGTTTCGATAATCAGTAATGTTAGATCTGGCAACACTGTCTGTAGCGAAACATATTCAACCACATGATTAATCTAGATGTAATTGCATTGCACTCCACCAAAACTAACTAAAGCGAAAACCAATTGATTGGCAACAGATTTCAGCCGATAACTCGACCCAATAACCATTTGTAACCGCAGTACATTATTACCACTAGTAATTACTAGTGACTAAATGTCAGTTAGCTAAAGCGAGGCTCGCAGTAAACAATTTGTCTAATTTAGATTGACACATGGGAGAAGTTGGCCACAAGCCACCGGCTCCAAGATGGCAACGTGCGAACTTCACAGCGGTGATAATTGTAATTGACGCAATTGAATCGAAAATTATTGCTAATTGGGTACTAGCACGCTTGCATGGTAATAAGGATACGTACACTCTGAATAGACGTCAACTTACGACATGTACAAGATTTGCATTTTTATTTCTATACTCAGAAGCGGATTTAAAATATTTCGGGCCCTATTTCGGGAATAAAATTATATATTTCTATTATTTACGAGGTGTAGATGCAGCGAATTCAAAGCAAAAAAGCGAATAGTGAGAAAAAATACCGTTTTGTACAATTCATCGTGCTTCAAAAACCTTGCGTCTGAAATATAAAAAATTAAAAAAATATATAAATATATCATCACGCCTTCTACCCATAACTGGGTGTGGCACCCTGCCGAAGCAGATCTCGGTAAGTGATACATTTTGTGCGCGTGAAGTGCGGTTACCAGTCGTCAAATCACGGCCCCCAAAGATGTTAGTGGTGCAAGAGCCACAGGGGTAGCTTTTGAAATTTTGTCGCCTGTGGGAATCGAACCAGGGTTCTCAGGATCCGCAGGCCGACTTCATACCACTGAGCTAGCCACCCCATTTTATAATAAAATAAATAAATAATTAGCTAATAAAATATGTAGCTAATAAATATGTTTATTAGCTAAATAAAATTTATAAGGTAATGGATATCAGCATAATATATTTATTAGCTAAATAAATTTATTAGGAGGTGTATATCTCGGCCCCAAGTATAATAATTAATTTACAGTAAAAATTAACAAACTATACTAAAAACGTTATAAGGATTGACTGACATTATCAGAAAATATAACTAGATAATAACATAGGATGTTGCTACAGTTGCGTTAAACCGATTTTAAATTGCATTGCTCAGTGCTTTTTTTACAAATGACAAGATACAATTATTCTACCCATTACTGGGTGTGGGACTCTGCCATAGCAGATCTTGGTAAGTGATATGCAGTTACTAGCCGTCAAATCATGCCCCCCAAAGATGTTAGTGGAGGAAGAGCCACAGGGGTAGTATTAATGTGGTGAAAATTGTTTTTTAGCTGTGAGAATTAAACCCGAGCTGACTCGATACCACTGAGTCATCTACCCCATTTAATACTTAATATTAGTATACAATGGGGTGGCTAGCTCTGTGATATCAAGTCGGCCTGTGGATCCTGAGAACCCTGGTTGGATTCCCACAGACGACAAACAATTTTCACCATTTTAAAAATTACCCCTGTGGCTTCCCCACCGATAACATCTTTGGGGGCCGTGATTTAATGGCTGGTAACCGCACTTCACGCGCAAAATATATCATTTACCGGGATATGCTTCGGCAGAGTGCCACACCCAGTAATGGATAGAAGGCGTGATGATATATTATTATTATTATTTGTATACAATTTGTAAATATCAAATATACAAATATTAATATTCAAAGATATACTAATATTGCAATTATAATAGGTTTATCAAATATTTTAAATTATTTTTTTTGCTTGCTTGCCTTTTCTAAAAAAGGGCCTCTATATGCGTGTGTATCAGTTCAAGATGGTTTTAAATTTTAACTGTCTCGAATTCAAAAATTATAAAGACCTACGTCACCAACGTCCGCTTGAATAATACAAAAGATGAATGTATTGTGTGTGTATTAAGATGAATCATACATCTATTTGAATCTGAAATTAGCGCCGCCGCACTTATGTTTTCCAAACAAAATATTTGCCTTTATTCTGTAACTGAATTATAATTTGTATTTGATTAATGTGTGAATGGGATAATGGCACAGTGGTATCAAGTCAACCTGAGGATCCAAAGAACTCTGGTTCGATCTCCACCTCAGACAAAACATACCTTAGACAAAGTCTGCCGTATTCAAGTCAATGCAGTGTTGTGAAGGAGAAAGAATTGGAGTAACTTGTGGGTGAGGCGGTTGCGCGGGGCAAGGAGCGAGTACACTTTGATTTTATGCAAGTTGCAAACATTTGTGTAATTATTTTTATATTCAATTACTTACTTTTCATACATTAAAGTAAAGGTTAGTTTTTGACATATTAAGTGTTTTGTATACGCACTTTTGTATTTAAATAAATAAAATGCTCGCGTTTGATAACTGTCATCAACAAAAATGCAACGCACATAACACCAAGTGGTACTAGCTCTTTGCCGCGCACCCGTCTCATCACCAAGTTATTCTAACCTATTCTACTTCACAACAAACGCCGTTGTTCTCCGTCTAGTAATGTTTTGTCTGAGATCTCCACAGCCGACAAAACATTTTCACTAATTTAAAATTACCACTGTGCCTCCCACACCACTAACATCTTTGGGGGCCGTGATTTGACGGCTGGTAACTGCACTTCAAGCACATTAATATATCACTTACCGAGATCTGCTTCGGCAGAGTGCCACACCTAGTAATGGGTAAAATGCGTGATGATATATTTATTTATTTATTTGTGAATGACAGCTTTTTATATTTCATAAATAATTAAATTATAAAAAGGAAAATTGAGATACCGCAAGAACTTGAACCCGGGACCTTAAGAACCCTTCGCAGTAGTCGCCCTGGGTTCAAATGAATTCATAACAAAAATAGTAAAATAGGAATACAATTTGAATCCATAATTTTTCCCCAAATTCGATAATTTTTATAAGGTATCTCGAGAATCAGTTATTTTAAATTTGGTAACACTGATGATTGTAAATAATAATTTGAATATATCCAATCACCATTTTCATTATATAAATCACTTCATAAATAGGCCATTAAAAGAAAAGTATTATGTTCAGTATCAAAAACCATTTTCTGTATAAAGATCAAGTACAGTTTGACAATCAAATTACTATTATATTTTATTTGATTATTGACAATCATGTATACCAACATGAAAATGTAAATATGTAGGTATCACTAAATTAAAAAAAACAATGTCAATCAGTTATAATCACCTGGTACGATATTTTTAGATCTAGTCCTTAATAAAAGTCACAAGAAATTGTATTTTTCCAACTTCTAAAACGTCGATCAATCTTCATAATTCAATACCGTCACATTCAACTAAAAGTTTTTAAATTTCCCGCGTCATCAGAGACCGGCACACGAAACAGAAGACGTTCTCAGACTTTCAGAGGCTTCTTGATAAATAATCGATGTTATTTCTTGTCCTGCGTTTGAAGTAACTTGGACCGAGTACCGTCCGTTCGACATTAGCACATCAAATATTTATGATCGTGTATGATAAGAAGTACGACCAAAACAAACATACACACATTCATGCCTCCCACATACCAAATATACCGGATGGTGTTTAGTAAGGGTGAAGATAGAGATTTAAGTACTACGCAATTTACAGTTCTTCTATTAATTTCACAGAAAAAACTGTAGAGTCCAAAAATGTTAAAAAAAAAACCGGCCCACTGGGGTTTTTTGGGTTTATTTGGGAATTATTGGGTTTTTTATAATTTTGACAAATACACATTTTAATTCAAGTTATTCAATTGTATATTAATTTTGTATATAATGTTTAAAATGTATATTGTGTACTACTAAACATTAAAACTAAATTTATGTACTATTATGTAATAATTGCAAAAAATATATATTTATTTTAATGTAAATTAAAAACATAACACGCTCTATCATGTTATTGTCATACTTATTTATTTTAAAACTAAATTTCAAATTTGTCGGTAAAAGATTGGAAATCAATCAATTTTTGTAATATTAATATAATATAAGACAAATAATATTTGGTCTTAAACTATACTCTGTTTTTAACCAGGAGGAGTAAATGCACAAGTCAGATTTACACTATAGAAGGTTACCTAAGAAAGTTACTAGATTTTTGTTCGCGCGAAATACAAAAATTTCTTACACATCTGCACTGATTAAGTCTCATGGAATTTATTTTAAAATACAAATGACACTATACACTCTAATTTGTCACTCCGTATATTATTAGTTCTTAAAAGAACTGGACGAAGCACTAGCCAATCAGAAGCGTCAGTTTTAGCGGTTAAAATTTAAATTACTCCTCCTGGTTAATAAACAGAGTATAGTTTGATATTGACATTTGTCAAAATAATGGAATGTGATACTACGATGTGATGTAATAAATGATAAATAAATAAATAAATAAATATATCATCACGCCTTCTACCCATTAGTGGGTGTGGCACTCTGCTGAAGCAGATCTCGGTAAGTGATATATTTTGCGCGTGATGTGCGGTTACCAGTCGTCAAATCACGGCCCCCAAACATGTTAGTGGTGGAGGAGCCACAGGGATAGCTTTTTCAAATTATGAAAATTTGTCGCCTGTGGGAATCGAACCAGGGACCTCAGGATCCACAGGCCGACTTCATACCACTGCGCTAGCCATCCCATATAATAAATGATAATTTAAAATAAACATTTTATTTTGTACAGAGATTATGTATTATTACATTGTAAAATAAATAATAGTTATTTATGTACTAAGGGTGAAAACAGACGTTTCTGGCCCTTGACATGATTATTAGCACGAGGTTAATATTTAATAATATATTTCAATAATCATACTAGCAATGGAAACAAAAAACAAAAACATGTTTAACATTTATATGTCAAATAATAATTCAATCAATGGAAAAGAAGACGAGTTAATAAAGGAACTGGAGAGCACTAATATACAATACATCGGAATAACAGAGACGAAGAAGAAAGGAAGTGGCACGATAAGACTAAAAAATGGATTTATACTTATTTACTCGGGAGTAAAGAAAGAAGAACGGGCAAAGGCAGGAGTAGGTCTAATAGTACACCCCAATGCAGTAAACACAATTTTAGACTGCAAATATGTTGACGAGAGAATATTATCTGTTAAAATAAAACTTGAAAATGGTGAATATACAACATTAATTATAGCATATGGCCCTACAGAAGATTCAAAAATAGAAGATAAAAACGCTTTCTTCAGCAAATTACAAGAGGAAATTGATGAAGCAGAAGATCATATTATATTAATGGGAGACCTAAATGGAAGAGTTGGCAACAATACGAATGGTACAAATGGTTGTATGGGTATGCATGGCGAAGAGACAAGAAATAAAAATGGAGAAAAAATCATTGAACTATGTATTGAGAATGACTTGATTATAAGCAATACGAAATTTCAACATAAAGGAATACATAAAATAACGAGAGAAGAGATAACTAGAAATGAAAAATCAATAATTGATTACTTTCTCGTAAGTAAGACTTTCTGGAAATACGTAAAAGATGTTAAAGTAAGAAGAGACATGGAGATTGATACTGATCACTATCTGGTTATGCTAAAACTAAATATCAAGACTAACAGTAACCCTAAAACAGGCCACGTGAAAACAAATGAGAAAATTAAATATCATAAACTACGAGAAAGAGAAGTCAAAGAAAAATTCAGAGAAATAACAGAAGACAAAATCGAAGAAATATACGAACTAACTACAGTAGAAAAGAAATGGAGCAAATTTAAAGATTTACTCATCGGAACAGCCAAAACATGCTGTGGAATAACAAGGAGGGCTCATAACAATAATAAAGCTACAGCATGGTGGTCAGAACAAGTCAAACAAGCAGTTGCGAATAAGAAAAAGGCGTGGAAAAAATATATCAGAAACCAATCTACAACAAATTATGGAATATACAAAGAGAAAAGAGAATTAGCTAAACGAGTAGTAAAAGAAGCTAAAGAGAAGAACTGGGAAAATTTTGGAAGAAAGATGCAAGAGAACTACAAAGAAAACAGAAAATTATTCTTCAGTGCGATAAAAAACATGAGGAAAGAACAGACACCAGTCCTCAAATCAATAAAAGACAAGAACAACAAGATCCTCACGCAAGACAGAGAAATCATAGAAAGATGGAAAGAACATTTTGAGGAATTGTTAGAAGGAGAAATAAGGGACAACAACCTACATGAACATCCAGATGCAAGAGAGGAATATGAAAGTGAAGAAGAAGAAATCTCAATACAAGAAATAAAAGAAGCGCTAAAGAAGACTAAACTAGGGAAAGCAGCAGGTTTCGACGAAATTACGGGAGAAATGCTCAAGGCTATGGGGGAAAAAGGAGAAGAAGCATTCCGTCATTTATTAAACTGTATATTAAAAAACGCAACAATTCCAGAAGACTGGAAGAAAACAGTCATAATACCAATATTCAAAAAAGGTGATGGGAAGGTGTGCGCGAACTATAGAGGAATTTCTCTCACAAGCATACCAAGCAAGATATTCACAAGAATCCTTGAAGCCAGATTACGAACTCAGGTAGAACATAAGTTAGAAGATACGCAATGTGGATTTAGAGCCAATAGAAGCACACAGGATTTAATTTTCACCGTCAGACAAATTGCAGAAAAAATCACGCAATACAAGAAAACACTACACATTTGCTTCATTGATCTTGAAAAAGCGTTCGACAGGATTGACAGACAGAAACTATGGGAAATAATGAAGAAAAGAAATATAAGAAACAGTCTAATAAATAGTATAAAAAGCTTATACCACACATGCACAAATGTAGTAAGAACAGGAGAAACACAATCGACAGAGTTTAGCACATCGAAAGGCGTGAAACAAGGATGTATACTAAGCCCACTACTCTTCAATATATTTATAGACGAAGCAATCAAATCTGGCAAAAGCAAATGTAGACAGTTCACATTAGGTAAATGGAAGCTACAAGACGTAAAATTCTTAGAATTACTATACGCGGATGATATGATAATCATGGGATCAACAGAAGCAAACCTACAATATAACATGAACATATTCAACACAGAGCTAGAAGGAATCGGCATGAAAATCAATGTAGAAAAAACAAAAACGATGATCATCGGTAAGGTAGAACAGCAACATGAAATATATTTAGAAAACAACAAACTGGAACAGGTGAAAAGTTTTAAATACTTAGGCAGTCATTTTAATAGCAGAGGAGATATGGACCCAGAAATTAACGAAAGATTGAACAGCACAGGAAAACTCTTCAATGCATTGAAAGGAAAATTTTTAAGTAAGAAAGAAATACCGCAAGAAACGAAAGTCACAGTACATAAAACAATATTTGTACCTATACTAACTTACGCATGCGAGACATGGACACTAACAAAGAAACACGAAAGCAGACTACAAGCCATGGAGATGAGAGTCCTAAGAAAGATAGTAGGAAAAACAAGAAGAGATAAAATAAGAAATGAGACATTCCGAGATGAACTGCAAGTAAAACCAATTCTAGAACACATACAAGAAGCTCAACTTCGTTGGTACGGCCATGTACAAAGGCAGGCGGAAGGAAGAATAGCAAAAAGAGCCAGTGAAACTAGAGTAACCGGAAAGAGACCCAAAGGAAGACCGCGGAAGACATGGATAGAGGGTATCCAGGAAGCAGCAACCAAGAAAGGAATAGATTGGAAGAATATAAAAAACCTAACTCAAGACCGACAAAAATGGAAAGAACTTTGGAAGGCCAAATTATGACGAATGAAAGTATTAATAGAATATACTCGACACCGTAAGGTAAAAGAGTCTAGATTAAGAAGAAGAAGAAGATAATAATTGTCAAACGCAAGGAGCAAGTCATAAATGTTCATTTCAGCGTTTTTGATGCTATATCAAACCGGACATCCTGTATATGCCTCATTAGTAAAGTTAGACATAAAGTAGTCAACATTATAAAAAAATTATACGTAAACAAATTAGATATTTGATATGTTTCAAACAGATAAATGGTGAATTAGTGAAAAACTAAATTACATGTTTAATAATATTATATAACATTCATATATTCTAAATATCAAATATGCTGTGTATAAGAAAGTCGTGTGGTGACCACACCAGATTTTTATATCCTTTACAATCAAGTTTTTTTTATAAATAAACGTGAAAACAATAAAACAATATTTAATTTCTCCAACATTTCAGTTTCATTTTCAGCTCTTCCTCGCTGTTATTTCGCGTGAGACACTTCTCTGGGGTAGATTTACAGACTTTCACATAATCCCCGTGAATATTGCTTCCCTAATCCCTAGATTTGGGGTTATGAGAAAGGAAAAATAGCACGTCAGACCAGCGTCTGCGACACAGACAGTTTTACTTGTGAAAATCAAGTGTTTTCGTTGCCATGGAAACGAGAAAGATGGTGGAAATATGATGAGTATTTTATGATTTAATTTGGGACATTTTAATTTTTGAATTTAAATGTTTATTAGAACCAGGGAGGCTGTGAATAATATTCGAAGTTATGTTTTGAAACTACAGTCAATTCGGTGAGAGACTGCTACATAAGTGTCATGTTAAGGGGGTACACCAACGTAAATTTTTCAAAAAATCAATATTTTTTTTTTCCTTAAAAGATTCTTTGAACCTTCTAGTATATGGGGAAAAAGTTTTATGCGTGAAACATTTTTTTTTCATTGACATTTCGCGCTCTTCCGCAAGCGTGTCGGACGTCTCTGATATGACTACCTGCGTTAAGTAAATAGCTGCTCGGAAGGAAATGTTTTACTAACGTCAAGATAATTTCTTCAAAATCGTCTAGATTGGAATACTACACTGAGTGATTCTTCTTTATCATAAATACCTCCAAAGATAATTGAAGCTCCGGATCATGCTATTTTCGACAATGACAATCAACCTGCTGCTGGTACTTCTAAAGCCTCCGAAATTGTTGTCAATAATATTACTGTTAATAATATGAACAGGTACGGAAGAAATCAATGTTTCTTTAGACAATACAAAAGTTTCCACTTTACATTATGTCAATATAAGCAACTGTAACAACTATGTTAATAATATACACAAACAATAAATATTATGTATTTCACTTACTCTTTAAATAAAACTATTTATCGATATATTTTACTTTGTTCGGTTCTTTTTATTAATTGTGTACAGATTAGATATACTACAATTTAAGGTTATGTTTATAAACGTCAAAATATACTATTGCATATTTACTAGCGCTGGTTCACCGCATCTTCTTCTTCCATAAGCGTCTGTGGCCAAAATATGAATTCCGCGCTCGGCGCGAAATTTAAATCGCTCTAAATACAACTTATTTTACAGTTGCGTAATGAAGCACTTTCCGCACTAGTGTTTCTTTGCTTTCAGAAACGCACTTGGTCTGCATTCATCTACTTTCCATACGTAACCAAGGCAATTATAGTTACGTAATAACAAAGAAATCGCACGGTTGTAGGAAAACGCTTTTTTCCGACTGTTACAGTGGTGTAACCTCTTAAATCTTGAATCTGGATTTTATTTGGCTAATTAATAAGTACGGGGTAGGTGGCTCAGTGGTATCATATCGACCTGCGGATTTGAGAACCCAGGTTCAATTCCCACATTTTAATATTCGTACTTTGCGTAACTCACAAATTGTACTCATATTGCAATAAGGGTTATTGTTTGTATACTCCATTCCCTGTATCAAAACGATGACGTCATGTGTGGACGAGGTTATCATAGATACGATGAAATATAGCTATCTTTATTTAATAATATTATTCGTACCTATGCGAATGACATAACGTATGTCTTAATAAGTAAAGACACACGTTTCATGTTTTTTTCACGTTCTATCAAATTTATTATTTGAATGAAAACGTATGACAGTTCTTACAAATACGAAAATTTATCTATACTTTGTTCACATTTGTTTATAAAATAAAAATAGAGACCTATGGCCATGATTTTATTATTTTCTCGCCTCGCATTTCTAAGTTTGTTACATTTTTGATACATAAATACAGACTGAGAAATAAGAAATGGCTAGAAAAATGTTGGGTAATCAAATGCAGAAATGCGTTTGTCTTCTTCATGATTATTTTGCGCTGGAGTTAGAGAGAATCGAGCATCTTTAATTAATTTAACTGTAGTACAAGAGGTAATGTGCATAATAATAATGCATATAAAAATGTATATTCTTTTGAGTTTTATTTTACAAAATTACATATTTCAATAAGGTAGGTAATATTTTTTTTGGTTTCTTTTATAAACTAATTAAATTTTATAAAGTAATAAATATTTTAATCTGACATTTAATTTTTAGGTTATGTTTTAAAAATGTCAATCCAATACCAATGTAAACAAAATCTTGAATCACATGGATACCGAATGTGACGTAATCGTTTTCATACAGGGAATAGAGTATAACACTTATTTTTCAATATACACTATTGTGTGACATAAACAACAGATCTCAAAAACCCAAACTGACACCTCATCACCGGAAACAAATTCCCGCCATAAACATTTAACCATTAATTTCCACCACTACCCTACACACTGCCATACACACCCCCCTCTTACTACTTAATCATTCACAGTGTGCACAGCCCACTAAAAAAACTCTTCAACACACACATTACACACTGTGCAAACATGATTCGATATTGTTCGTAATGAACAGCAATGCTCATCAGTGTATCCTGCACACGGGTTCACTAGCTCTCTGTGTGCTGGCGTGTAAAAAGCGCAGCTGGTGCCAGGATCGGCTGCGAGATACAAGGGTAGTGATAATTCAAGTGTCCTCTAATTACTGCAATAATGCCTGCGTTAGGTGTGAGGTCGGTCTGAACAGAGGTGAACTCAAACGGAAGGGAAATTTATTTATTTTGCCAATAGTATATTCCGAAAATGAACCACGGTGCGGTACAATTTTACCACGGTTACGGTTAGAATGACGTCATGTTGCATGTAAAACGGAACACTTTAATGATGACAGTTGTCATTTGACAGATGAGTTTCGAAATGTGAAATTTATTTAATATGGAAAACTGTTTATATTACAAAAATATTGCATTCTACATCACACTTGCTTTAACTTATATACATATAGGTATATAAAAATAAGACAAAGAAAAAATAAATAATAATAATAATATATCATCACGCCTTCTACCCATTACTGGGTGTGGCACTTTGCCGAAGCAGATCTCGGTAAGTGATATATTTTGCGCGTGAAGTGCGGTTACCAGTCGTCATATCACGGCCCCCAAAGATGTTAGTAGAGAGAGAGCCACAGGAGTAGTATTAATGTGGTGAAAATGTTTGTCGCCAGTGGGGATCGAACCAGGGTTCCCAGGATCCACAGGCCGACACGATAACCACTGTGCCACCTACTCCCTACAATCTTCTTTGATACCTATAATTATAAGTTGTGGATAAAATTTTGTATTACACTTGTGTTTTATTGGTATATAAAACACTTAAGAATATAAAACACTAGACCTGTCTCGTGTTTAAACTTTTTTTGCGTGTTTTATATATCTAATAAAACACTTGTATAATAAATAACTATTATCCTTAGGGCCAGTTTTGCAATCGCTGATTAACGTTAATCATGATTAAATAATAATGGAAACCATAGTTATCATTATTATTTAATCATGATTATCTTTAATCGGTGATTGAAAAACTGGTCCTTAGTAACAAATATTGTGTACGATTTAAATTTTATGCATTTTAGAAACAGCCTGTATGTGTATAATAAAGGGTAGAACTATATTAAATAGAAATTTAAACAAACTAATTACTCTGCAGCTTTGAACTTTAAACACAAATTAGCTTAAAACAAAAAGCACACCTCGTGCACAAAATTTATTTCCCATTTACTACTTGAAATTAATTACTACAAACACCAACAAATAACATTCATTCTCAACAAAGCAACTAAAATCAACAAAACTCAGTGAGCGCGAGCGCTGTGTTGAATCCCGCACACCAATTGCAAAAGACTAAATTTATTTACAATGCAAATGAAGTTGATAGCATCCAGAAATTGCTGCAATTAATCTTGCAAAGTTCAATGGCTGCTGTGTATGTGTGTGTGTGTGTGTGTGTGAAGGATGGCGAAACTCCCGTTTTGGAATAATCGACAAGAATTGGGCCATAGACGTCCCAAGTGGGGCACGCAGATGTCACAGAGGTTTCTCTTGCGTTTACGCAGAGGTGGTCTTACTTACACATTGCAACAATATGACTTTGTTTTATTCGAGACAATTGTATCTATATAAAATAAAATTATACTATCAGATTCTCAAAAAAGTTTTAGCTAATCCTGAATTTTGGATTAGCTAATCTTAAGCTAGTCAACCCATAGGCCAAAAATAAATAATTCCTATGGATATGGGGTAATGGCTCAGTGGAATCAAGTCGGCCTGTGGATCCAAAGAACTCTGGTTCGAACCCCACAGCTGACAAACATTTTCATCAATTTAAAATTACCCCTGTGGTTCCCGCGCCACTAACATCGTGATTTGACGGCTGGTAACTGCACTTCACGCGCATAAATATATCTTACCGAAATCTGTTTCGGCAGAGTGTCACACCCAGTAATGGGAAAAAGGCGTGATGATATATTTATTTATTTACATAAACAAAATGACATTTTTTGTTTATTGTGAATACTTGTACATATTTGAATCTGTTGAACATATAATTAAATGTTATTTTGTTGTGCATAACATATTGTATGTACCACGGGTGAAAACAGGCGTTTCTAACCCTGAGCATGTTATTAGCACGAGGCGCAAAGCCAAGGGGCTAGAAATGCCTGTTTGTACCCATGGTATATAAATAACTATTAAACGCCGTACATCCTTTCTGAACATTGTAGATTCGTTGTTTGAGGAGTGAACTTGAGTAATTTGAGATGAGATGATTAATAAAAAGTGTACAGAAGTGATTGAAGGTTTATTGTGTGACGAGTAAATAAGCTTGTAAGGAGGGAATATGGTTGAAGCGAGAATGGTGAATGATTGACGAGAACTGATTATTTGATTAATCTGATTAGTGAATATTTTATGAATGATTGTAGGGTTCGTGTTATCTGATAGCATGATATTAGTTATATAGCTTATAATTAATTGAGTAAGCTGTAGGCACTTGTTGAAACATGTTTGATACAAAAAATAGTAAATAAAAACACTTGGTTGTTTCAAAGAATGATGATGGTGTAAAAGCCGAAATTGCGCATCAAGTATTAAAATAAATATTTTCTTTGAAATAAGCAAGTATTTTTATTTACTATTTTTTATATATCTTAATTGATCCAAATATTATATTTATTAATAAATTATATTGAATTTTACCGCATTGGAGATAAGAAATGATTAAAAATAAATATGGTTTTAACTTTACTAGATTACAAGTATTTTAGCACAGATCAGGAGATCAGGTTGAAATAAAATGATTTCCAGTCTTTTTCTAAGGAAAAAAGTAATTTGAATTTATTATTTGAAGAGTTTCCCAATTAATTTAAGGACTCTTGAGATTCCTACCTATATAACCGATTCAATTAACTGGAGAAATTGAAAAAGAAAAAGAAGATATGAAAATTCCCGTATTGGAAAATAGCAATTAGCAAAAATAGTCAAGGGAATATAGAAGGAAAGCTTATTGAAGATGCGAATGAAATCTTATTAACGCTTAGGTAGCAGATATACCTACTTCGCTAAGAAGTGAACATAGGGATATTAGTTTTATAAAATTTCCTGCTTTTCTGATAAGGTTAGCTGTAGCAGATCTGAGTATGTATTATGCGCGTAAAGTGCGGTTACCAGCCGTTAAATCATAGCCCTCACAGATATTAGTGGAGGGGGAAGCCAGAGAGCTAATTTTAAATAAATATAACATTCCGTGTTTTACCCATTACTGGGTGTGGCACTTTGACGTAATAGATTTCAGTAAATGATATATTTATTTGCTAGAAATATGGTTACCAGCCGTCAAATCACGACTCCCGAGATTCATAAATCTTACTTTTTATCAATCTGTATAACATATAATGTATTTTTCTTTATTAAAATATTAATTTTATATTTTCGGTAAATTTAAATATGTTTTTAAAACACTTTTACCTGCCCTACAAATGGCCGCCATCAACATGTTAGCAATTCAATATTTATATAAAGTCTTTCATATTAAATCATTTAATTATCATTACGTCATATATTTGTCTATCGATGTGTACATACACTTTAGTAGATTGTACACATCACGCTATATCCCAACAAATGGGGTAGCACGAACCCTAAAATCATTCACTCATTACATTCATCAAATAATCAGTCCTTGTCAAACATTATCATCCAAACACACCACCCTCACTTCAACCACATTCATAGATCCCTCCATATAAACTCATTTACATATCACACTCGAAATCATAACAAATTTGCACACAATGCACTAACTGAAAATGAAACAAAAATATAAGAAAGGAATAGTTTAATATGTTTAGTAGATTATTTCTTTACGATTAGTGAATTTACTGTACCAGATAATGACGTTAATGGCCATGTGGTTAGGATTGATTGTTCAGCATCGAAATTGAAAAGAATCTTAACATAAATTTCATCACATTAGATTTGAATAAATCTGTGTTTATTGAACTTTAAGAATCCACAAATCACATCTGAAAGTTTAACGCTGATGCTTCGCGATATTTTTATGAATATTAACACTTAACCTCAATTTTAGATCGCATATTAATTAGCTATTAAGAAAATAAAAGAGTGTATAAAAGACGAAGAAATCTAAATAATTCATATTATGACAAGGGCTACAGCTTCTTCAACAGCATGTATCATAAAACTTCTTCGTTTGTTATACACACATTTGTTTTATTAATAGTTCACCACCAATCGAGACAATTTCATTTTGTTATTAAATTTGCTTCGTATAGGCAAATAAAATTAAAATGGCTGCGCCATCTAGAACACTTCGCGAACTACTCTATCCAGCATAGATTTTTGACGTTTTAAAACTACAAAACTTAAATCGCACTTTTTAATATTATAAAACACAAAATGACTCTCTCTTTTATATTTAATTTATTTACACGATTGTCACTATACAGGGTGTTAAAAAAGTTCCGGGACGGTGAAATATCTCGAGAAAACACATCGAATCAAGAAACCAAAAAACACGTGTTTCATATTTTGCAAAAAAAGGCTTGTGGCTACTTGTGATTATGTTGATTTTTTTATTTGATTCAATGTTTATTTCTTGTGATATTAGACCGTTTTTTACTTTTCTTTCAGAATCATGTCAAAACTTATTTTTGCGTTTAGAGCGCCATCTATTCCGAATTGGAAAAAAGTTTCAGATAAAATTAACTTATTTTTGTTCGCAGAATACGAATCTGCAATAAAAAATGGGGGTTCCCATTTAAGGTTTCAACGTTGCCCCCCGCCCCACCCCCTGGGGGTGGGGGTTGGGGTTTGTGTTTGGTGTGCTTAGATAGGTTTTTGCAAAATATGAAACACGTGTTTTTTGGTTTCTTGATTCGATGTGTTTTTCTCGAGATATTTCACCGTCCCGGAACTTTTTTAACATCCTGTATATTAAATCTAAATGTAGAATAAAAATTAGAATATCAAAATTTTGTACACCTGAAATGGTGAAGTGCTCTTTCTGTATTTATTAAATATTTATTTGTACTTCAGAATTTGCAAACGTTTTCTGTTGATTATTTAATAAATTTATGATAGTATCTACTGTTTCTGTCTCCTCTATTGTATTTGTATCGTGACTTTTCTCTACTTCGACTTTATTATGCGTAGCGTTTTAATGTTCACTTTGTCTTAAATTTTGCATCTCAATGGATTTTTCATATTCAGAATTTATGGGGTGGCTAGCTTAGTAGTATGAAGTCGGCCTGTGGATCCTGAGAACCCTGGTTCGATTCCCACAGGCGATAAACAATTTTTATAATTTCAAAAACTACCCCTGTGGCTCCTCCACCACTGACATCTTTGGGAGCCATAATTTGACGACTGGTAACCGCAATTCACGCGCAAAATATATCACTTACCAAGATCTGCTTCGGCAGAGTGTCACACCCAGTAATGAGTAGAAGGCGTGATGGTAATAATAATGTAATATTTTTTTGTGTAATGTAGGGAACATACTACCGTACGCGGGTTAACTTTTTTTTCCCTATTTTTAATCACATAATCCATACTGCATGCTTATCTATTAATTCGCAACCCTAAATTATGTCTGAAATTTTGCTTTACGCAGTAATAATCGTTCTACATTATATATTTTATCAACACACCGAAAATATTTCAAAATATCTGTATCTAATATATAACACAGTTCAAAATGAGTCCTGGATACAGTAGTTCTAAACATCACCGCTACCGATCAGTACAAAATTTTATGAAATGGTAACACAATAATATTTTGATATAAATCATATATTTTAATTAAAAATCTCATGTGATTTTAATCACGATGCGTCCTATTAGTAGAGTTTATAGAAAAAATGACTTACCCTCAGTCTCACACGGTTTATTCGTCACCAACAGCAACAAACTAACCACGCTGATGAAGAAGAACCCTAACACAGTAAACACAAGACATCTCTCCCTCCCTTGACCCGCACCACCCCCCACCCTCCTCTTATCAGTACTTGAGCGACTTCCTCGGTGCACCACGGTGACGGTACCTCCGCCAGCCACCTGCACCACCGTGTCAGACGGCGGCGATATTCCCGGCGACGCGAGGAAACCGTTACGTTGCGTGTCTGGGGATGGCATGGCAGCATAGGGGATGAAATTAAGATTGGGGAGTTATATTCGTTGAGGTGACATCTAGAAACGTTGAGCGGGATTGATGATTATTTTCTTCATGTATTTCTTTATTTTGCTTAATATTTGCAAGTCTTTGAGGACAGGTTTTCTTGTTGTCGTTTGGCTGGTAGAAATTTCTATTTCTAAATATTATTAACATTTACAGCAATTTCACAAGTTTTAGGAATTATTATTGGTATTCCTGATGTTTAATATTGCAGTAAATTAATCATGCATTTTTTGAAAGTAGTTTCTTGTTGCCTACTTACTTGGTACAATTTGTAACTGAAGAATAATTTTAAATTTTTACCTTTTTACAGTCTCAGAGAAAAGTTTGACTTTCCCTGCTGTTTAATATTGTTGGAATTAATCATTCACTTTTTTTGGAGTAATTTCTTGTTATCTACTTGCTTAGTAAAAGTTGTTTTTGTTGTTATTGAATAATAGCAATTTTTCAAGTCTTAAGAAAACTTTAGTTTTTCCTGTTGTGTAATATTGCTTGATTGCATCTTTTATGTAGCGTTTTCTTGTTCTTTACTGCATTGTTAATATTGTTTTTTTAAATTAGTTTTCTATTGTTCAGTAATTTAAAAAACGTTATTTTTCTTAATATATCTATGATTATACAACAATTGTTACAATTTTATAGTTTCCTGTTACACATACAAATATTATAATTTTTCTCCTGCTGTTCAATTATAGGTAGTAGTAATTCAACTGTTTTTCTAGTTCTTGGTTGTTGTTATAGTAACAACAGTTAACCTTACTTATTTTCCTGATGTTCAGTTGTTTGATCAATTGTTTTGTTATTGTTTGTTGAGGTAATATTTTATTTTTGACGTTTTAATTTCTGTTGTTTTTCTGATTTCAACATTTAGTATTGAAGTTATTAAATATATTTTAAATATTTCGGTTTTCAGTCCGTTATATTATCATTTATAAAAATGTAATTTGATAATATGTTTCTGCCAGTTTATCGATGGTGATACTTTTATTTTTCTCTTATTTAATACTTCTAGATATTTTTATTTACACAGTGTTTCTTTTCTTTCTCTGTTTCGTTCCTGGAATTTTCCGTCTGTTTTCGCAAAGTTCGTGTTTTCTGGTAATTTTCTTGCAGAGTTGTTGTGAACCCTCACCTATCTTTTATTTACTAGTATTTATATTTTTTTAGTTTTATTACTTTCTTAATATAAATTTTCTGGTTTCTGTTACTGAATTTTCTTAATATGTTGTGCACGTTTGAATTCTGTGAAACATACTTTTCTTTAGTCTGGCACGGTGTGTAAATTAAAGAAACATTACAGTTGCGCCAGAGACGATCAACATGATTTTTTTTTGTAATTGTAGCTGCTCGAAAAACAATTATGACAAGAAATTGTACATTTACAATTGTAAGTTTCCGATAATTATGACATCAATGTAGTTATTTATGTTTCAAGGGTGAAAACAGGTGTTTCTGGTCCGTGGCATGGTTATTAGCACGAGGTGCAAAGCGTCGAGGGCTAATAACATGCTCAGGGTTAGAAACGCTAATTTCACCCGTGGTACATACAATATTTTATGCACAACAAAGTAGCATTTAATTATATGTTAATCACCTATGATGATGCAAATAGCAAAAGTATTCACTACAAATAAAAATATGGGTGCACCACAATAATATATTACTTCTAAGTTGAATTAATAATAATAATCTGTCTTATTTAGCTTAAAATTAGTTTCAATTAAGACGTTTCATTTTTAAATAGTATATTACGTACAATGAACTGTAAGTGACAGTTTTTAGGTCAAGCATGTAGTTTGGGAAATCGAGGGCCCCTAAACATTCGCGACCTAAAAAAATCACTTATGGTCATTTGCACCACTACCTAACCTAATCTAACCTAACTTTAGTAACTGTGCAAACAGTTTAACATTTAAACCAAGGTTTAAATTTTAAGCGGTTTGCACAGTTACTAAAGTTAGGTTTAAAACAGTGCGTCTGTAGTTTAACTTAAACCCTACTGCATCTTCGGCTTAACAATACAATTACGTGACAGTTGCCGGATACCTATTTGAAACAAAATATGTGAATGTGTTTTCCTTTTAAATTACTTACTTTGAAAATTAATAACACTTTTTTATATTGACTATAATATTCATATAAGAAAAATATATGAAAGAAGTAAATAATTTTATAGGTTCAATGATGAAAAACTTTTTAAACTGTATTGTTTGAAGAGAGAATATGTATATAGTTTATTAACTTCAGTAGAACATCAATTAGAATTTCCGTATAATTTGTAAGTAATAATTTACTAAAAATGACATATGCATATTTTTTCCGCCATCTACAAAAAAGATTTTATTTTAATATTATATTTATTATGTACACCAAAATACAATGAAAACATCAATAATCAATTTGAAAACACAACTGCTCACTTGTCGTGCTTGATATGTCAAAACGAATTGTAAACAAAAATATATAACTTGAAAGTACCAAAAGTTACTAAAATGTTGGGAAAATACAAAAATTCCTAAATTCATACAAGGTATAATACTCCTTAAACATATTATCTAAGGCTTAAGTAAGCCGCAGTCAGATGTTACCCGTGCAAACCATTAAAAATTTTATCAATGGCTTAGCTTAAACTCAGCTTAGTTAAACCGAGAAATTAAACGGTAGTGGTGCAAACGGTCATTACAGTTCAAGGATAGTAAGCTATTTTTATAATACTTACACGAATAGAAGGAAAAGAAAAATAGGCTTCAAAATTGACAGCTGTCAAATTGTTATCAAAATAAACAGGGCCTTGATGTTTCATATTTACTTACTGTCCACGGTGGATAGTAAATAAATATTATAGTCCTGATGTAACCATGGAAACCAAGTGTGCAATAAAAGTTCCACTTTGTTTAAATTTTGTCATTAATAGGTAACTTACAATACAAGTATTGTAAAAATAATATTTTTATCAAACTAAATTATACAGAAAAAAAAATTTTCAATATTTACAATTCATAATGGGTTAGCTAGCTCAGTAGTATCAAGTCGGCCTGTGGATCCTGAGAACCCTGTGGCTACCCCATCACTAACATCTTTGGGGGCTATGATTTGACGGCTGGTAACCGCACTTCTTGCGCAAAACATAACACTTTCCGAAATTTGCTATATTTATTTATTTCATTTTTGCAATTCATATGAAGCACACATTTTTACTACCACTGGTAATTGCAAAAATAATTTCGAAAATGACAATTTAGAAAATGAGCATTTGAGTGTAAGATGAATTTTAAAGAATAAATAATTTTCCGAATGACATTTTCAAGGAAATAATTTTTCGATAAATTATAAATAAATAAAATAAATAAATATATCATCACGTCTTTTTACCCATTACTGGGTGTGGCACTCTGCCAAAGCAGATCTCGGTAAGTGATATATTTTGTGCGTGAAGTGCGGTTACCAGTCGTCAAATCACGTTCCCCAAAGATGTTAGTGGTGGAGGAGCCACAGAGGTAATTTTAAAACTGAAAAGCATGTATTTTAGCCCTAAAAAGCGGACTTAAATACTTCTGTTTGACTCATGGGCCAAATAATTCTTATGGATACATAAATAAAATGACAATTTTTGTTTTTTGTGAATATTTGATTCTGCAAAATGTAATTTTGATATATAACCCATGTACATATTTTAATCTTTTGAATATATAATTAAATGTTATTTTGTTGTACATAAAATATTGTATGTACCACGGGTGAAATTAGCGTTTCTGACCCTGAGCATGTTCTTAGCACGAGGTACAATGCGGGCCAGAAACGCCTGTTTTCACCCTTGATACATAAATAACTTTTATGTATCCATAGGAATTATTTTTTATGGCCCTAGGGCGAAAAACAAGTGTTTAAGGCCACTTTTAAGGGCTAAAACATTAATTTCTGGCCGGTTGTGCATAAAGTAAATTTCTTTCATCCCTAGTGAGTGAAATGGTTACTATAATAACTAAATTAAGTGAGGGGAGATGTAATTTGAAGTGATGTTGAAAAAAATAAATTATTTAGATTATTTAGATGCATCCATATTTTTCTTAGGCTTTAGTAGGCCGTGACTTGAAACTAACCACCGTCACACTATAACCATACCCTAGCAATTTATTTCCCCTCTTCCATCTTATCACAATACTTTACTCTCATCCAGTCCTCCTCATAGAATCCTACAGTTTCCCTCAATCTGCCTCCTCGTGTACAATAGTCAGTATTTCAATGTGTCCTCTTTGCCGGCCACGTTCTCTGGCTAAAGTGGGTCACGTATTGATTAGCGCAAGCATCTTCCTTGCTTCGACCATGACATTGTGTGTGAGGTGAAAGTGCAGCACACTCACCACTCGACGAGACGAGACGATTCGCGAACCGCGCCGACGGGATTGAAAGACGCGCGCGAATAACCGTGCGAACCGACCTCCACGGGAGACCGAACGATACTGGAGAATTGAGGAGTGGATGAGGCTTATATAGGTGGTGGGTGGTAGAGGGAGGCAACCACCTGCGGCGTCCGATACACGAGGAGGGATGGATTGGAAATTAAGGGAAGGTCTGTGTGGATTTGAGAACAAGACTTCATTATCTGTACCCCTGTGACTCCTACACCAGTAACAACTTTGGGAGCCGTGATTTGACAGCTGGTAACGCGCAAAAATACATCATTTACCGAGATCTCCTACGGCAGAGTGCCGCGTGATGATATATTTATTTATCTATTTTAGTGAACTTTTTCCGCCCAGGCCGATCTCCAATTTACCGCCCTTTCTAAATTAATAAAATGGTGAATTTATAAATTACAAAAATTAATATAAAATAAATATATCATCATGACTTCTACCCATTACTGGGTGTGGCACTCTGCCGAAGCAGATCTCGGTATGTGATATATTTATGTACGTGAAGAGCGGTTACCAGCCGTCAAATCACGGCCCCCAAAGATGTTAGTGGCGGGTAAGCCACAGGGGTAATTTTAATTTGGTGAAAATTGTTTCTCGGCTGTGGAAATCGAACCGGAGTTCTCAGGATCCACACGCCAACTCGAAACCACTGAGCCATTACCCCATTAAATTAATAAACATAAATAAATAATTGTAATTAAGACAAACTATAGGTGGGGAACTTTTGTACCATTGGATGGCATATTTAAATTAGGCAGTAAAGGAATTTTTCGAGATAATATTTTCAACCCTACATTGACTTGACAATGAAGAAAAATATTAGAAATTATATAGTACCTAATTCATAAATCGTAGAAATTGAATAGTAAATTTATGAAGTGAACAAGTTGTTTTTTACAACTAAAATTAAATATAAAAAATGCCGCCCCAAAATATGTTCCGCCCGGTGCGGACCGCACCCACCACTCCCCTGCCCCTAGGTACGCCACTGAGTGATTGGAGGTCGGATTAACACAATGAGGGGCGCAAAGCACAACAGAGTTTGGGATCCTCTTTCCGTTTCAAGAAAATTAGTCTTTATTCATAGAATAAAGTAATCTCGTTTGTAATTGTATGTAGCATTGTTTTTAAACGGTACTTTTAAAAAGAGAAGAGAAGATTATTGCCAGAAAAATAAGTAAATGAATATTCCAAGTAACATTGTATATTCAGAATATAGCGTATATAATATATTTTATGACAAAATGAATCGTATATACTTTGATTTGGTCGGAATCAATTCTGTGAGTACGGCACTGACGTATAACCTCCTATGTCGAGCGCGTGAAATTTGCCTGAGTGGAGGGGGTACGCTGTCGCTGTTATGCCAATGGCACACTGGTCGAGGAGCATGAACGAGCGTCGAGAAGCTCATCGATGAAACAACAGAACGCACCCGACATCGATGAAAAATAGAGGCGCCTCTATTTACATCGAGGAGTTCCTCGATGAAACGATTGTGTCTCATTTCATGTTAGCGTGGACTGTCATTGTGGTTTTGCTTTGTGCTAGTTTTTCGTGTTTGTTTATTTTATCAGTCAGGGTGCGTTCTCTTGTTTCATCGATGAGTTCCTCGACGCTCATTCATGCTTCTCGACCAGTGTGCCATTGGCATTAGAGGGATTACTTATGCGATACTAGCCACTGCAATACACTTCGAAGAAGATGAAGTGTTATAGGCGCGAATTTTTTGCGTTTAATACAAAATCAACTAATTCTTGACGACCTTTAGAAATGACTAGCAGTTAGACATATGCAAACTTATATATTCCAGTAGTTTCTTCACTTCGTTATTTTTTACCCAGAAAAAATTTCAGTAATAATATAACAAGAGAGTGAGAATTAATTTGAAAATAATGTGACAGATCTTTCGAAAACTTGTTGCCAGGCAATAGTCACGAAAGCCCGTAGGGCTTGAGTGGCTATTGCCAAATGCCAACAAGTTTCAGAAACATACTGGAAAATTATTTTCTAATTTATCCAACTCTCGACTTATATTTAATTAGATTATTTTTTGACTTAGCTGTTGAGGTCGATTCATCCAACTTAAAAGATTTTGAACTGGGTTCATATCAATTGATTACTTATTAATGTATTCTTGGAAGTTGTTTCCAAAATTTGTTGGTGAATTTCTGTATCTGAAATGGAACTAAATCGATTTTTTTCATACATTTTACTTGACGCGTTGACAGTTTTAAATAATTATTTGACAACTACCTATCATTTATCACAAACAAAAGTACCTACAGAGATTATTCTCGAAAATAATCACTAGACCTTTATTCTCAGTATAATAATGACAGGATTGGTTAAAACGCAGACACGTGACATACAATAAAGCATTTCATTGGTTTTGAGAAACGTCAAAAAATAATCATTATTAGTTGTTTAATTTTTTTATTATTTCCGCGGGGCCCCCAGTGTGTCGGGGCCCTAAGCTATAGCTATAATCCAGCACTGATAATATTTGACTCTAGCTTTTGACTCTGTAATGATTAGTTTTGCAGATATCTATACCATTGATTTAACATAAATTAGTGAAATTAAGGGTGAAAGATTGCGTGGACAATCTATGAATAAATGGATGAACATGATTGAAGGATTGTTGTGTGAACGAAAGTTTCCGTGTACGAGGAACAAACGTGCTTGTATGAAAAGAATTATGAATGTGGATGACACCAAAATGGTGTGTCAGGATAAATGCAGCATTCTTGATTTTAGTTTTATTGTTCAGTAATTTCTTTAAAGTGTTTACCTGCAATTGCATGAAATTTACTTTCAGAAACAAGCGCAGGGCCGACACTCCCTTCCTTTCTTACTTTTTAAATTTTATGATCTTACGTAGAGTGTTTACCTACAGTTGTATGGCATTTACTTTCTAAACAAGCGTAGAAGCGACACTGGCGGACTAAGGGGGGGGGGCGACAGGGGCGGTCCGCCCCGGGCCCTACGAGACAGAGGGGCCGTCGTTTCCAGGTTAAAAAAAATTGTAACTAAATAAAAATGCAATCATGATTTATTTGGTGATTTTTTATTCACAGTTAGGATTTTTTCTTTCAACATAGTTGGCCACACTGAGTGGTAGCACAATAAATATACCGCTCATGTCCAGGGGATTCCCCGACTGATTTGCTGATGATACTAAATACCTTCGAAAGTGGATGGTTTATTCACCATGAGAAATTAAATTGTATTGTTTTTGCACGCCTTCTACTCATTACTGGATGTGGCACTCTGCCGAAGCAGATCTCGGTAAGTGATATATTTTGCGCGTGAAGTGCGGTTACCAGTCGTCAAATCACGGCCTCCAAGGATGTTAGTGGTGGAGGAGCCACAGGGGTAGCTTTTGAAATTATGAAAATTGTTGTCGTCTGTGGGAATCGAATCAGGGTTCTCAGGATCCACAGGCCGACTTCATACCACTGAGCTAGCTACCCCACTATTATACAGGATGTAATTTAATATAGATTCCAATGGACTTTGTATTTTTTTTCCATTGTTTTCTTTTCCTATTCAATATAAGAGGCCCGGTATTAGAGGCCGCCCCGGGCCTTCGAAGGAGTTAATCCGCCACTGAGAAGCGATACTATTTTATGAATGATGTTAGGGATCGTGCTACCCCATTTGATGGGATATAGCGTGATGTTATGTCTGTATGATATCAATAGTATGTTACATACCGAGCCGAGAAATTCTCCATTATAGCCGAGCGCCAGTGAACTATAAACGCGACGTGTATACGAGTATGTTATTTTATTCGCAATCAGTTAATAATCTGTACATCTTAAACATTCATTTTATGAATACTTTTTTCTGACAGATTTATTATTATGTTTTTACGTCACAACATGTCACATTGTCGCATGAGTTCACGTATCCTATATTCTTACCTACAAATTTGATAATTCCACTCTCTGATAAACAAGTAAGCTATGCCTCCTGTTATTATGTGCGCAGGTAGATTTTGCAAACATCTTGACACTTTGAACCTCAAATACGTAGTGATCAAAAGTAATTGTGTTCAGTTGGCAACACAATTCTGGGGATTTTTTTTATTCCACAGATGACACAACGTCAAGTGAAAGCGGAAATACTATTTGTACATGACATTTTTATAAAATAAAAAAAATAAATATATCACGCCGTTACTGGGTGTGGCACTCTGCCGAAGCAGATCTCGGTAAGTGATATATTTTTGCGCGTGAAGTGCGGTTACTAACCGTCAAATCACGGCCCTCATAGATGTTAGTGGCGAGGGAGCCACAGGGCTGGTTTTTAAAATGGTGAAAATTGTTTGTCACCTGTGGGAATCAAACTAGGGTTCTCAGGATCCACAGGCCGACTTGATAACACAGAGCTAGCTACCCCCATATGACATTTTTATCATAAATACACATAGGTTGAGTGATAGAAATACTTTAGATTATTGCTATGCGAGTAATCTTAGGAAATAAAAGGATGTGTGTAAGAGACATATAGATTTTTATTAATTTAAATTTTCAAATGACACACTCTGTGTCCACAACAGGAAATATATTTTAGACGACTACTTATGAAAGTAACCAAAACAACATCATAAACTATTACGAAAAGTTGAAAATAATACACTTATTCGCTAGGTGCAGAGTCATGGTGGGGACAGCCGAATCGACTGCAGCGATCGCGGTGGACAAAATAAGCATAAAATCATTCTCACGTTGTTGTAACCGCGACTGTCGAACATAGGATTTTAACATGTAAAATCATAATTTCGTAATTTTCTGCTTCACTAAATATTTTAAGCAAAAATGCTTCAAATAAAAGTTTTAGGGCATAACATTCTTCATCTAAACCATTAAACGAAATTAGATTTGAAAATAACGAAAATTGGCTGAAAACATCGAATTGAAACAAAATTAATCAAATGTTTGACGTTTATGTAAGTGTCAATTGAGAGACATTTTGTTGGAAATTAACTGTCTTAGAGACGATACGGGAGACATTTTGGAAAAAATTATTATTTTTAGAGATAATTTAGGAGACATTTTATTGATAAATGAACATCAAAGCAAAAATTTTACACTTTGTTTTCAAGTTTTCTTGAGGTTGGCTTCGTCAAGTAACTGTCCAAGATCTATTTTTTAAAAATCATTAAAAAAATATAGGTACTATTTAATCCACAAAGTAATAAATATTATTTAAAACATTTACTTTGCTTTCCATATGAGAGGTATTTATTTCTGCTATGGTTGAGAACCTTGAAACAATGAGACAATGAAAGAGTACTGCAAAAATTGGAACATCTCAATTATTTATTATTATTATTCACCATTCATTCATAATCATTTACATCTCTTTTACCCTTTAAAAAATTATTAACCAGTTGTGAAATAAGAAATACAAAAATAAGAAAAATGTATCATTTTAATAAACACAATTCTTAGATTTCTTCAGCATTTTGTGAGGCTTTTACAATATCACTTTATATATAAACTTAAATAATACATTTTGTAATATTTTCAGTTGTTAAAAACTGAAATTATAAACATTTTCATTGTTTTAAATCTTGTTTTTATCAAAAATTAGACAAAATCTTGTATGAATCAACGGTTATAGAGCATGATTTAATGTGACCGTCAGATGTCGTTGTCGTCGCGCACCCAGCCAATAACGCACACCTCTAATATATCAGGTGAAGTTCCACTAGTTCACAACAGATGGCGTTGCGATGAAAGAAAATAATCAAATAAATAAAAAAAAATTGTATTATTATTTAATTTTATGCGGTAATAATGGCTCAGAGGTATCCTAGTCGGCCTGCGGATCCTAAGAACCCTGGTTCGATCCCCACAGCCGACAAAATATTTCCACCAATTTAAAATTACCCCTGTGGCTCCCCCACCACTAACGTCTTTGGGGCCGTGATTTGACGGCTGGTAACCGCACTTCTCGCGCAAAGAGTTATTTTACGGTACTATAAAAATTATATTAAAATAGAATTTAACAAAAAATAGTACTATAAAAATAATATTAATTTCTGACATGATCGTGAAAATAGTATATTACATAATAAGTTAAGAAAGTGATGTTTTACTTGAAGCAGGCCGAGTATTTTATTTCGCTGAGTCAAGTAAAAACATTTTCCTCACGTATTATGTATACTATTTTTCTCTAAAACCGTTTAATTTAATCAATAATTATTGATAAATAATTCAAAATGTTTATTTTTTTTGTATGAATTCTATTAACACCGGACTACGTATTCAAGGTTACAACCATACAGGTAAAATCTTTACCGGACTATTTTGTACTTTACCAGAATGTTATTTTTGTTGTATGTACTTTACTTGAATGTTTTGGTAAAAATCTACTGTCCATACTAAAATTGGTCATGTCAGTTACAATTGTCAAAAATTGACTGAAATGATATTGTTCGCAAGTTTGTAGAAAACTGTACAACCATATTTGTAAGTTGTTTAGAAAACGGTACGACCATATTTTTGAGAGATGTGCAGTTGTTTTCACATGACAACATATACGGACAAGTAAAAAAAGATGTATGCAAAAATCTTGTGTAAAAATAAAATTCAAGGAAATTGTAAGAATAACAGTATTTGTATTTTTAGGCAATAATTTTTGATCAACAAACATAAACAAATATTGTGGTAACGCGCTTGTGTAGTAATTTGTAAAATTGACAGCTAGACTGTAAAAAGTGCATACTTTCCTGATTAACTTTAGTATGGAAAGTACAACAAAAATAAGAGTCTAGTAAAGTACCAAAACAGTCTATTGAAACCTGATTCTCAGGCTTTATAATTGAAATAAAAATATTCATAAATAAATAATTGACATGTTTGAATTTTTGCGGTACTTTTTCATTGTCTCTTTGGTTCAGGGTTCTCAACCATAGCAAAAATAAATACTTGTCAAATGAATAGCAAAATAAATATTTTAAACATTATTTACTGCATTTATGGATTAAATAGTACTTATTTATAATAATAATAGTGAAAGTAGCTAGTATATTTTTTATTTAATATCAAAATATATGAATTTTTAGCAAAATACTAAATAGAATTTGTTTTTTTAATGTTGGCGCTACTTGTTCTTGTGAGGTGATGCTGTCAGCTGTTTACTGCGAAGATGTTGAAGTATTTCTTTCTAAGATATTTTCAAAGGTATTTCAGTTAAATTGACAATGTTATTTGTTGAAATGCAGATATAGTTAATCGTGTTCTATTTGTGTTGCTACTTAATAGTGATTTAAAACTGATATAAACTGTAAGCAAGTGCAAGCAAACATGGCGTGTCTAAATAGTGCTTTAATCTTTTATAATTTAAATACACATAAAAATATTTAAAATGATGCTTAATAGATTCCGTATGTTTACTGAAAATCATTTCTGTTACCCATTTAGCAACAATCCCGAAAAAGGAAGATGATAGCAATGATTTGTCAGCGTCTGTTGGTGAGTACTGGATTTATTTGTAAACACAATATTCTTTTCTTCACTAGGGAACTATTTTATACTAAATGTACATTTCTACTGCCATGCAGTCATCATCGGTAGTACAATGACGATGACTGCATGACAGACCAAATGTACATTATATAATAAAAGTTCCCTTGTGAAGAAAAAAAAATTGTATTGCTCAGTAAAATGTTGAATTTTTTTTTGTCTTAAAGTTGTACTTTTATATTAATTTCTTGTTGTGTAGCGGAGCATATAAATAATGAAATAAACATAATAATTTATTGTAGTTTAAATAAAATAATATTAGTTCAAGCAAAAATTCGCTAGTTGAAATCTCGCTGACTTGAATTTATATTAAAAATACGAGTGTATGTGAGTGGTCAGGATTCCACTACGAATAAATTACTGTAATTAGTTTTGAGTTTCTGTTGTGCAAAGTAGTAAATAAATAAATAATTAATATTCTGATTTGCAGGCATGAAATGAAAGAACGTGACGTTGGATGACGGCTGCATCCAAGATGTGAGAGCTGGTGCATCATCGACTACTTCTACCACTGGATGTGAGTTTATTATCTTCCAGAAACAGGTAGCAAATTTTATTTCAAGTGTTCATGTGTCTTAAACATATTTCCAAAGATACTTTGAGGAGTTGTTAGATAACTGTCTCCAGACTTGTTCATATTTTACCCACTTAGAAAAATCCGCCCATTAAAAACCCATTTGGTTGAGTGGTTAAAAATTCTGCCAGGGTGAATTTTAAGATAGTGATATTAGTTTTTTGGTGCGCATTGCTTCCCATTTAATTTTACAGGAAAATACTTTAAATAAAACTTGTAGTCAATAAAATTACGGATTTTTTGATATAAAATACATTTCATTTGTTTATTTCATCACAGCGCAAAAATTAATTAAATATTTGTGTTGTAAAAATAAAGACGTCCATGAAAAAATTAAAACAATTGCCTACTGTCAAAATGTTGACGTTAATATTGAAATACGGACAAAGAAGGAAAAACACCTAAAAAATTAACGATTTCACACACAAAGAAAAGCTGCAGATAATAAATTGGATCTATAGCGGTGAAAGTTACAAAAAAATTATCCCAGTATTTGTATTATATTAACGTCAATATTTTTGACAGTAGACAATTGTTTTAATTTTTTCATGGACGTCTTTATTTTTACGATTATTACAAATATTGAATTAATTTTTGCGCTCTGATGAAATACACAAATGATATGTATGTTATATCAAAAAATCCGTAATTTTATTCTCTACAACTTTTATTTAAAGTATTTTCGTATAAAATTAATTGGGAAGCAATGCGCACCAAAAAACTGATATCACATGTTATAAGCCTGTGTTCGCGTTTTGGATGAACACACTGTACACAAAATTAATCTAATAACTTGAATTAAAAATCTGGTGTGGGCACCACACGACTTTCTTATACACAGCATATTTCATATTAAAAACGCTGAATTGAACACTTATGACTTGCTCCTTGCGTTTAACAATTATTATTTGACATATAAATGTTAACATGTTTTTGTTTTTTGTTTCTATTGCTACTATGATTATTGAAATATATTATTAAATATATAAATTAGTTTTTCTCAAAATTAGACGCATATACAGGAAAATTGCAAATAACATTTTATGTTCCAAATATTTTTGCTAACATCTTTTATTTGAAACTTTTTTTCGTAACTGATTCCATTTTTGAAATAAATGGAATTTATTGTTTTGTGTGTCCAGTAAACTTCCTCTTCCGGTTTTTCAATTTCATTCAAAATCAACTCAGCTCTTCGTATTTTCATGAAACTTATAATTACCAAGTTTCGTTAACAAATCTTATCTCGTTCATGAGATATTGCACACACACATCCATCCATCCATCCATCCACACACACACAGACATCATTGAGAAAATGATCAAAACAGATTCAGTGGACCTCAAAACATGTATTGCCGCGAAAATCTCGTCAACGATTTTTTTCACGATTCCAATACTTCCTTATACTACGTATAAGAAAGTAAAAAGTGTATTTGTCAATATTACAAAAACGCAATAATGCCCAAATAAATCCTGACTGTGTCGGGCACAATTTGAGATATTTTTTTAAATAAACATTATTTTATCAGATGTAAAAATTTCGATAGCAAGAAGTTAAATTTTAAATGATCTTCAAGGAGTTAGATAAATGAAAATACTGTAAAAAAGTGAAATTAATCCAACGAAAATATTGTATTTACTATTTGAGTTTTTTAATTTTTTGGTACGATTTTTAGAATAATTGAAAAATGTGTCACTTTCTCTACGATTTTTCGTTAAAAAAGACGAGTTTCAAAATCAAAATGCAAAGAGTTCATGGATTCAAACCTCGCTGTCTAGCTGTTACCTAAAAATGTAAGTGCTTCCGCCTGATTCAGTTCTTGATATTAATTTCCTGTTGTACAACTCTACAAAAACACAATGTTAAGATGTGTGCGTAATGCGGAAGCTTCCAACAAAACATATTTTTTTCAACAGTCCAAAAAAATTCTCGACAACCCCATTCAAGTGTCATGATTGACGTTCAGATTCGAACTGAACGAGCAGCTGTTGAATAACAGCGATGGGGACTCGGCTTGCGAGACGCCGCCCTCTAGGAGGCCCACCACCGCTGCTGCTGCTGCTGAGCCACTCCTCAAGGAGACTTATAATTATGACGAGATCGACACCTTTCTTAGATTGGGGTAAGATTCAAATCAATCATTTCATTACAAAATTCTTGCACATTTCAATATTTCTCAGCTATTTGTTTGCATTATTTTCTTTAAAGTACTCTTGTATTTTTATTTGTTTTATGCTAAAAAGTCATTTAAATTACTTGACAGCTGGAACTTTTCAAAATTAATCCTTTCAGTTTCATTGGACAGAAATAAGCATTATCTTAAACTTTTTTGAAACATTTTAAAATATAGTAATAATCTTTGAGGCTGGCTCAGTAATAAATATATTTTGTTAAGATAGTTTTCTAGATTTTAAAATTATTTTAAATCGTTTAGAATGACTTTAAAATGTTTTAAATTATGCTAAAACTTTGCTTACTTATCTGTCTAAAATTGAAACTCTTTAGAAACATTTTAATTTGTCCTAAAAGCTAGCCGAATTCTTCGAAACGATGGCTAAAGGATCCCAGCTGCCAAATACTGTTGGAACCCTTAAAATTATTTTAAAATTATTTAAATTGTGTTGAAAGTTGACTGTGTGTTCTAAGACGTTGGCTAGAGGATCAAATTGGAATTTCTGATTGGGCTAAAAGCTAAAAAGATATTTATGCTATTGCTTCAAATGATGTAAATATGGACCCTGTAGCATATTTGACGTTAGGAAATGTTAGATTTATTTGTATTTTGTTATTATTTATGAGTTTAATGATATATACAAAATTGCACGCCATGCACTCACACGGAAATATTTAAATTTGTTGTTGTCTTAAAAATTATTCATGTGATTGGCTCAAATATTGAGTATTTGGATTTTTCGACATATGTAGTATTAATATGAGTTACATTTATTTATATTACTATCTATAATTTAAAAATATTCAAAGAAAGTACAAAAACATAGAAGTGGCATCAATGCGCAGGCCCCATAATATTGATTGCTTTTGATATAGAACAAAGAAGTAGTCGCCATTGCGCATGCGTCGAACTATGGATCGACTAAAATATGTATTTCCATATAAGAAGTGCTAGATTTGTTCTGCACATTTTTGACGTATTTTGATACTTTTTTATTGATAATTGGAATATTTAGGTGCCACTTTTGTGGGTGTACAACTCTAAAAGTGAACATTTGCGGATTTATAGTGGCGAAACCAGTTTTGTGCGCATCTTTTCTGGGAAAAGTTTTACCCAAAATGGCGAATGCAGAACGCATTTGAAGTGACGTGAAGATGAAATATGTAATTTAAATTTGTTGTTGTCTCAAAAACTGTTTATGCCATCGACTCAAATGTTGAATATTTGGGCTCTGCGGTATATTTAGTATTAAAATATGTTACATTTATTTATATTATTATCTATGTTTTAGAAATATTCGAAGAAAGAAGAAAAACTGAGATGTGGCACCAATACGAATGTCCGAAAGTACTGATTACCTGTCTTGTAAGCAGTGCTGGACGCCGCAGATTCCAGCCGTCAAATGCCAGCGACCGGAGCTTCGATTGCCGATATGGTGAGTACCATTTTTTTACACCGAATCAAATATTTCTTTATCTAAGGGTTGAATCGAAAGAAGTTTCAAATAAAATATCATTATATTATAATTTTCAACAACTTTTGTTTGAAACTTTTTTCTGTACAACCCTTAACTTCTCAATTGATTTTAAGACCCACCATTTTTCCTGAAAGTTTCCCCGAATCATTTATAAAACAATCATTTCTCTAAAAAGTCTCCCTAATCAATTTCAAGACAACTATCTCCCTAAAAAGCGTCCCAAATAATTTTAAAGACAGTCATCTTACATACAAGTTTTCCACAATCATTTGTAAGACGTTCATCTTCCTGAAAAACCTCCTAAATCATTTTTAAGACAATCATCTTCTCTAAAAGTTACCCCAATCAATTTTAAGACAATAATCTTCCTAAAAGGTGCCTCCAAATCATTTTAAAAGTAATCATCTTCCCCATAAACAATTTATTTACCATTCATGCTTCACTTGGCACTAACACACCATTATAAACACTCAACCATTCAAAATAGTTGTTTACAAACATTGTTTCATTATATTGGATGGATTTATTTCTCTTCCACACGAGTGCGAGTTTTTGCCAGCGCAGATTTCAAACTAAGCCGCATTCACATCTCGAAATTTGGTGAAATTTGTAAACACGAATTTCTGTAAATTACTTCGTGCGTTCACAACTCGAAATTTATGTAATATCGACATCTATTATCTTTTCAATGTACCATCTCCCAGCTATTTTCCGATTGGCTTGTTACTGACCACGTGTTAGAGAATTCGTTCAATTTGTACCATCGATGTACTTTATTTGTAGAACGGTCTCTAAATTTGGTAAAAAGTTTGGAGTTTGCAAACTTTTGTAGAAAGTGAAATTTGTGCGCATCAAATTTCAGAGCTGTGAACGGATACATACAGAGCTATATGTCAAACTCTACTAATTTCACCGAAGTTCACCAAATTTCGAGCTGTGAATGCGGCATAAAAGTATTTTAAAAACACACACGCTCATCCACGGCGAGAAAACATTTCTTTGTAGCGATTGTGGCTGCGGATTCGTCAGCAGAACTGCTCTACAGTCTCATTCAAAAGTACACTCCGGTTTGAGGTCATACACCTGTCGAATCTGCAGCAAAACTTTTAGGCAAATCACAGCGTTTGCAATCGCGTGTTTCACACAAAGAAATCACTTGAAATATCATTTGATGACTCATGCGGGGAAGAAGCTCTGTTCATATGAGAACTCAAACTGGGGAGACGCCCTAATTGTGCCCCGTTTGAGAAAAGGGCTTCTGTGATTCCAGCAGCATGAAAAAACACAAACGAGAACATGGAAACCATAATTATTTATTGTAATTCATAAAACTTGATAGTATAGTTAGGAAATGACAAATTAAAAAAGTAAAAACAATCATTTTAACGTAAAAAAGAAATCATTTTCACTTCAATTCATGTTTTTTTTATAGTCTTGAAACAACATCATCATCTTCAGCAGAGTTCTTGAAGTTTCAGCTTCAGAGCCCGCTCCTACCAACATATTTATATTATTATCTATGTTTTAGAAATATTCGAAGAAAGAACAAAAACAGAGAAGTGGTACCAATGCGAAGGTTCGAAACTATTGATCGCGTGTCCTGTAAGCACAGCAGTGCTGAACGCCGCAAATACCAGCCGTCAAATGCCGGCGACTGGAGCTACGATGGCCGATATGGTGAGTACCATTTTTTTTACACCGAATCAAATATTCCTTTATCTAAGGGTTGAATCGAAAAAAGTTTCAAATAAAATATCTTTATATTATTATTTTCTACAACTTTTGGTTGAAACTTTATTTTGTACAACCCATAATTTCGGAGATATAAACAACCACCCTTAAAGTGAAATATTTTTTGTATTAATGAGACTTTTGAGATTGTGTGTAAATTCCGCACTTAGTATGAAGTCTTAGATGCTGCATTTCAACAAAATCAAATATATTGTCATTAATTAATAGTTTCAGAAGTAAAGGTGAACAACTTAACGTTCTTTTCGAGTCAAAATTAAACTTTCTTGGATCGCACTGAAATTTTGCAGCTTGTAAAACTTATTTAGTACAAAATATATTTCACTTGAAGGGTAGTTGTTCGTATCTCCAAAGTTAGGGGTTGTATATAGAAAAAAGTTTTAACTAAAAAATGTTCAGGAAAATAATGTAAAGATATATATTTGAAACATTTTATGAAATAACGTTTAAATTTTAAAATAAAGTTTAGAAAGTGGTGTTGGCATCTGCGGCGCTGAGTTGCAGAGTGTTGCATCCGATATGATTGCATGTTACGTGCCATGTAGTTTTGATGATTTGATGACGTAATGATTTTAGTATAGAGGAATAGAAGCATGTGTTGGTTGAGTGTGTGAAGTGATTGAGCGCTGAAAGCGATGAAGAGTGCGGCTGGTGAGTGATTGTGGCATGAATCAGATGTTAGGAATGGATGGTGTGAGTAGTTTAGGGGCTTGATATATGGTAGCATAAATGGAGCGAATGGTTGTAGTGAACATATAGATGAGAGGTGATTGATTGATGCGCGTGTGAAGATGCTGATGTTTGGCGGCGAGAGATGATTATTTGACTGGTTACTTTATTTGTGTAGATATTGTGTTTATTATAATGGTGTTTTGGTGGCTACATTGATGTATGGTGTTAGTGAATGTTGGGTGTAGAAGAGAATACTTTGATGTATGATGAGTGTGAGATTGAAACAAATGTTGTTAGAAGACAATCAGCTTCCCAGAAACTCTTCTAAATCAACGACTGATAAAACAAACATAATTTTAGCGGTGAAACGTATTTTATACTAAATCAGGAAATGGTTTCAAATAATAGTGTTTCATTTCATTATTTTCTAAAATAAATACATCATCACGCCTTCTACCCATTACTGGGTGTGGCACTCTGCCGAAGCAGATGTCGGTAAGTGATATATTTTGCGCGTAAAGTGCGGTTACCAGTCGTCATATCACGGCTCCCGAAGATGTTAGTGGTGGAGGAGCCACAGGGGTAGCTTTTGAAATTATGAAAATTGTTTGTCGGCTGTGGGAATCGAACCAGGGTTCTCAGGATCCACAGGCCGACTTCATACCACTGAGCTAGCCACCTCATTATTTTCTGGTCATTTTAAATAGTGTATTTTTTTATTAAGGCCCTTATATTCAAAATAATCGTACATTTATGTGATTTTGTATTGTTGGTATATTTCTCACAGTTCACGACATCATATTTTAGATATTATTTTATTATAGTTTATTTACTTGATATATTTTCAATTAAATTTTCAACTTGGTTTAAATAAATAATTTGTACCTTTTAGTTTTAAAAATAATTTGTTAAATAGAGATGTAAATGCTGAATGATATTTGCAGTTGGTTAGTTTTGTCCTACGTGGTCATCTGTGTCGTTACATAAAAGCCATTTAATTTACTCAATAATAATTTGGTCTAAATGATGAAATATTCTTTTATATTGAGTATTTTTGGTTATGATAAATATTTATTTCACGTTCTAAATTAAATGCTAATTATTGAGACGTTATAATTTAAAATGTTTATTAGATATTTGTTCAAAAACAAACAATACACACATATATTGCAATTATTTTACACACACATGTTCAAAAACAAATAATAGCAATAATAAAATTATTATTTATAATAATATGAAAAGTAAAATGATAAATATTGTATATTTTTATTCGTTTGTATCGTTCAAGGTAACATTTATAAATTGTAGTTAGAACGCGCCGTTCACTAATTGATCCGGACGAAACCTGCAAACCCGGCACTTGGCTACTGCTCGCTGTGTACATTCTACGCATAAGTCTGTCTCTCTCTAGCACATTGTAATCAGTGGAATGGTTGCGCAAGCTCTCGTTCAATTGCCTCGAATTCGTTAAAGTGTACAGACGTAGAACCGCGCTCCGTACTTTTTCTTGCATTTCTGCCTTGTAGAAGGCCATAATATCTAAACAATTGTCCTCCGAACACGCTAGTGCCTTCACGTGGAGGCCCAACATACTTTCTACATAGTTTCTACATATTAGGCAAGTTTTAATAAGCGTATCGCTGGCGGGTGGGGCGAGTCCCTCGAGACCAAGGTCGTAGTTTGGTGTGTAGGCGGGTCGCCCAGCTAGAGAGTATCTCTGCCGATGACTGCGTGGCCGGGGTCGCCAAATCCCCTCGTTAGAGGTGGCCTTTGGATTTCCGGGCAAGTACATAGAGGCTTCTCTTGCCACGAGCACTGTGGAATACTCTCCCTACGACTCGGGTAGGTTTTGTAGGCGTAAACCGAGAGGTCGGGGCTACGGAATATAGTCCACGTCTTTGTATTAAGTACAAGCACAAATCGGCTGCTTGTCGTAGATTCATTGCGCCATTGCGACACTTAAAATTAGCTATTCGTACACAAAAACTTAGGTAGGGTACAGGCAAGAACAAAAGTGAAGATAGAACAAAGAAATCAACATTGAAGACAACGTTGAAGATGAAGAAGTGTATAAATGGGATGTTATGGGATGAATGGAATGTGTGGTATGAATGCTGTATGCTGCATATTGATTTGTCATAACTTGTCTATTATTCTATTTTATTGCATTTTGTTCTGAGTTTCTGTTTCAGGTTCAACAATCATCAAATGTCTTTATGTATGTTTTTTTCTAATGTTTCCAGCTCTTCTGTTTTACTAATACATTGTTTTTATGTTTCTAGGGACATGACGGGACCTGCAAGCATCTCCTGCGGCCTCAGCATCATCCTGAAACACCTGGTGTTCTAATCAGCGTCAACGGAGCTGCCGCCATCATCCTGGAGCACCTGGTGTTCTAATCAGCGTCAGCGAAGTATGTATCATCATCTTGGAGCAGCTGGTGTTCTAATCAGCATCACCGGAGCTGTCGCCATCATCCTGGAGCAGCTGGAGTTCTAATCAGCATCACCGGAGTCTATATCAGCATCTTGGGGCAGCTGGAGATGTAACCAGTGTCACCAGAGTCTATATCATCATCTTGGGGCAGCTGGAGATGTAATCAGCATCACCGGAGTCTATATCAGCATCTTGGGGCAGCTGGAGATGTAACCAGTGTCACCAGAGTCTATATCTTCATCTTGGGGCAGGTGGAGATGTAACCAGTGTCACCAGAGTCTATATCTTCATCTTGGGGCAGCTGGAGATGTAACCAGTGTCACCAGAGTCTATATCTTCATCTTGGGGCAGCTGGAGATGTAACCAGTGTCACCAGAGTCTATATCATCGTGGACAACATCATCTGAGTCAACAGTCATCGCAGAATGTCGTCCGCAGCTCGCAGCAACCATGTAAGAACATTATTATTTTTAAATGGGTTGTATTTAACCGAGCATTAAAATATTAAAGTTTGCCAGCTTGTTTATCAATTTAGACACTAAATATTTGCAAAAATTTATATTCAGCACACAATATACAGCGTGTAAAATATGTAAGAAATATTGAAAGAAAATATATCAATCACGCCTTCTACCCATTACTGGGTGTGGCACTCTGCCCTAGCAGTTCTCGGAAAGTGATATATTTTGCGCGTGAAGTGCGATTACCAGTCGTCAAATCACGGCCCCCAAAGATGTTAGTGGTGGAAGAGACACAGGGGTAGTTTTTGAAATTATGAAAATTAATTTCCTGAAATAATCCATTAATCTGAATAATTATTTCCGGAGATAATTTCAATATTCTTTACTTATTTTGAACCCTGTATTGCCATTCTTATTTACTATTCTTGAGTTTCAACAATTACTTTTAAAGATTGTTTAGTATGTTTTGTGCTCAATTATTATTTTTGGTATTCGTTTAATTATTTCTGGTGACAAGTAATTTATTATTTATTGATAAAATTATTTCGGTGCTCATTTAAATTATTCCCGTTTTATAGTTGTTTACATTACTAGCAGAGTAAAACAGTTGTTACTGTTGAAAGGAGGAATTTACTTCTCACGACAGTAAAAACAGTTACTTTGCAGTGTGTATTTGTACAATATTTTATTTGTTCTTCATTAGTAAACAAATTTGAAAAAATAATAATTAAATCCTGTCAGTTGAATTAAAAATTGTATTAAATTAGTTGAAAGTAACTAACTTGTAAAGTAGATAAATATAAATATATCATCATGCCTTTTACCTATTATTAGGTGTGGCACTCTGCCCTAGCAGATCTCAGTAAGTGATATATTTATGTGTGTACCAGCCGGCAAATCACGGCCCTAAAGATGTTAGTTACGGAAAAGTCACAAACGATAATTTTAAATAAATAAAGTAAATATAAAATTACGCCTTGTACCTATTATTGGGTGTGGCAGCACACTGCCTTCGTAGATCTTGAAGTAATTTGTTTATGTGCGTACCAGCCGCCGAATCAAAGCCCCTCCCAAAGATATTAGTGAAGGAGAAGTCACAATGAGTAATTTTAAATAAGTAAAATAAATACATCACCATGCCTTTTACCCATTACTGGGTGTGGCACTCTGTTGTATTTATTTATTTATATTTTAAATTACCTTCGTGGCTTTGCTCTCCACTATCATATTTGGGTGCTTTGATTCGTCGGATGGTACGCGTGTAATTATCAATCACTTATCAAGATCTGCGACGGCAGTGTGCTGCCACACCTAATAATTGGTGAAAGGTGTTTATTTTTAAAATTGACAGCTGAGCGCGGTTTGAATAAATAATGTTTACAAATGAATAATAAATAATAGTAATGATTATTTATAAGAGTAAAACAGTGTTTACTATTGAAAGGAGACATGTACTCCTTAAGAGGACAGTAAAAACAGTTACTTTGCGTGTGTGTATTGTACAATATTTTATTTCTTTCTCATTAGTAAACAAATTTAAACATAATAATTAAATCCTGTCAGTTGAGTTAAAAATTGTATTAAATTATTTTCAAGTATAACTAACTTGTAGAGTAAATAAATTTAAATATATCATCACGCCTTTTACCTATTACTGGGTGTGGCATTTTGCTCTAGCAGATCTTAGTAAGTGATATATTTATGTACGTACCAGCTGTCAAATCACGGCCCCCAAAGATGTTAGTTGCGAGGGAAGTCGCAAAGGTAATTTTAATGTGATGAAAATTGTTTGTCGCCTGTGGGAATCGAACCCAGCATCTTAAATCCGAAATCTGACAACTAAATCATCTACAAACTTGTAAAATTTACAAATGGAGTAAATGGCTCATTGGATTTGAGAACCGGGTTCGATTTCCACAATTTTCTACACATTAAAATGACTGCTATGGCTCACCCTCCACTAACATCTTTGGGGGCCGTGATTCGACAGCAGGTACGTGCATAAATATATCACTTATCAAGATCTGCTATAGCAGAGTGCTGCCACACCCAATAATGGGTAAAAGGTGTTATAATATATTTATATTTATTTAAAATTGACAGTTGAGATGGAAAATAAATCTATTTGAATAAATAATGTTTACAAATGAGTAATAAATAAAATAATTTCGTATTATATTATAATGATGATGATATTATTTGTGCAGATTAGTAATGATTTGATTTGTTTGTTTATTTGCAGATGTGCAGTTGTTTGGAGCCGCGATGAAGCCAGTCTTCCGTCAAGAGTTTTCACTCAGAGGTTTCCTCTTGATGCTGACAGCGAATGCTGGGGAGACGGGATCAGCGACTTGCCTCTGAACGCCACCAGGTCACTCGTCCAGGCTTTATAACAACATTGTATTCACCAAATAAATAAAACAATTGCAATAAACATTGTATTAATAAGTAAATAAAATAATTGCAATAAACATTGTACTTAGAAATATACAATATAATTGCAATAAATATTATATTCATAAATGAATCAAACAATTGTAAATAAACATTGTATTCACATAAAATAAAATTATTATGTTTAAAAACGATAATAAATATGTTTTAAATTGATAATTTACAATTATTCTCTTTAAAACATATTTATTCTTGAAGAATAAGAAATATTGTAGTAAGTTGTTTGCGAAAACATAGCTCTTATTAGAATATTTCTTAATCTTAAAGAATAAATATGTTTTAAAAAGGGTTATTGTAAATAATCAATTTAAAACATAACTTTTTATTGTTTAAAACAAATAAATTTTAGTTGTAATAATAATTTCAATATAAAATATTAGTATCTGCTGTATACAACTTTGAAATAATAATAAATACGTTTAAATTATATGTCTATTATTTTATTTAGAAAGATATCCTACAGCATAAATTCGTCCCAAATAAGTTTAAATTTATTCATCTTTAACTCATTTGGCGTTCATTTAATACCTGTGCTGCCATCTTTTGACAAATTTGAGAAACTCTGGACAAGTTCACACCCCCTTCGGTCACATATTTATTTGCACAGTACAAATGAATATGCGACCGAGGGGGGTGTGATCTTTTCTAAGTACAAATGAATATGCGACCGAGGGGGGTGTGATCTTTTCTCAGTACAAATGAATATGTGACCGAGGGGGGTGTGAAATTTTCTAAATACAAATGAATATGCAACCGAGGGGGGTGTGATCTTTTCTAAGTACAAATGAATATGCGACCGAGGGGGGTGTGATCTTTTCTCAGTACAAATGAATATGCGACCGAGGGGGGTGTGAAATTTTCTAAATGCAAATGGATATGCGACCGAGGGGGGTGTGATCTTTTCTCAGTACAAATGAATATGCGACCGAGGGGGGTGTGATCTTTTCTAAGTACAAATGAATATGCGACCGAGGGGGGTGTGATCTTTTCTCAGTACAAATGAATATGCGACCGAGGGGGGTGTGAAATTTTCTAAATGCAAATGGATATGCGACCGAGGGGGGTGTGATCTTTTCTCAGTACAAATGAAAATGCGACCGAGGAGGGTGTGATTTTTTCTAAGTACAAATGAATATGCGACCCAGGGGGGTGTGAACTTTTTTAAGTACAAATGAATTTGCGACCGATGGGGGTGTGCACTTTTCTAAGTACAAATGAATGTGACCGAAGGGAGTGTGAACTTGTCCAGAGTTTCTCAAATTTGTCAAAAGATGGCAGCACAGGTATTAAATGAACGCCAAATGAGTTAAAGATGAATAAATTTAAACTTATTTGGGACGAATTTATGCTGTAGGATATCTTTCTAAATAAAATAATAGACATATAATTTAAACGTATTTATTATTATTTCAAAGTTGTATACAGCAGATACTAATATTTTATATTGAAATTATTATTACAACTAAAATTTATTTGTTTTAAACAATAAAAAGTTATGTTTTAAATTGATTATTTACAATAACCCTTTTTAAAACATATTTATTCTTTAAGATTAAGAAATATTCTAATAAGAGCTATGTTTTCGCAAACAACTTACTACAATATTTCTTATTCTTCAAGAATAAATATGTTTTAAAGAGAATAATTGTAAATTATCAATTTAAAACATATTTATTATCGTTTTTAAACATAATAATTTTATTTTATGTGAATACAATGTTTATTTACAATTGTTTGATTCATTTATGAATATAATATTTATTGCAATTATATTGTATATTTCTAAGTACAATGTTTATTGCAATTATTTTATTTACTTATTAATACAATGTTTATTGCAATTGTTTTATTTATTTGGTGAATACAATGTTGTTATAAAGCCTGGACGAGTGACCTGGTGGCGTTCAGAGGCAAGTCGCTGATCCCGTCTCCCCAGCATTCGCTGTCAGCATCAAGAGGAAACCTCTGAGTGAAAACTCTTGACGGAAGACTGGCTTCATCGCGGCTCCAAACAACTGCACATCTGCAAATAAACAAACAAATCAAATCATTACTAATCTGCACAAATAATATCATCATCATTATAATATAATACGAAATTATTTTATTTATTACTCATTTGTAAACATTATTTATTCAAATAGATTTATTTTCCATCTCAACTGTCAATTTTAAATAAATATAAATATATTATAACACCTTTTACCCATTATTGGGTGTGGCAGCACTCTGCTATAGCAGATCTTGATAAGTGATATATTTATGCACGTACCTGCTGTCGAATCACGGCCCCCAAAGATGTTAGTGGAGGGTGAGCCATAGCAGTCATTTTAATGTGTAGAAAATTGTGGAAATCGAACCCGGTTCTCAAATCCAATGAGCCATTTACTCCATTTGTAAATTTTACAAGTTTGTAGATGATTTAGTTGTCAGATTTCGGATTTAAGATGCTGGGTTCGATTCCCACAGGCGACAAACAATTTTCATCACATTAAAATTACCTTTGCGACTTCCCTCGCAACTAACATCTTTGGGGGCCGTGATTTGACAGCTGGTACGTACATAAATATATCACTTACTAAGATCTGCTAGAGCAAAATGCCACACCCAGTAATAGGTAAAAGGCGTGATGATATATTTAAATTTATTTACTCTACAAGTTAGTTATACTTGAAAATAATTTAATACAATTTTTAACTCAACTGACAGGATTTAATTATTATGTTTAAATTTGTTTACTAATGAGAAAGAAATAAAATATTGTACAATACACACACGCAAAGTAACTGTTTTTACTGTCCTCTTAAGGAGTACATGTCTCCTTTCAATAGTAAACACTGTTTTACTCTTATAAATAATCATTACTATTATTTATTATTCATTTGTAAACATTATTTATTCAAACCGCGCTCAGCTGTCAATTTTAAAAATAAACACCTTTCACCAATTATTAGGTGTGGCAGCACACTGCCGTCGCAGATCTTGATAAGTGATTGATAATTACACGCGTACCATCCGACGAATCAAAGCACCCAAATATGATAGTGGAGAGCAAAGCCACGAAGGTAATTTAAAATATAAATAAATAAATACAACAGAGTGCCACACCCAGTAATGGGTAAAAGGCATGGTGATGTATTTATTTTACTTATTTAAAATTACTCATTGTGACTTCTCCTTCACTAATATCTTTGGGAGGGGCTTTGATTCGGCGGCTGGTACGCACATAAACAAATTACTTCAAGATCTACGAAGGCAGTGTGCTGCCACACCCAATAATAGGTACAAGGCGTAATTTTATATTTACTTTATTTATTTAAAATTATCGTTTGTGACTTTTCCGTAACTAACATCTTTAGGGCCGTGATTTGCCGGCTGGTACACACATAAATATATCACTTACTGAGATCTGCTAGGGCAGAGTGCCACACCTAATAATAGGTAAAAGGCATGATGATATATTTATATTTATCTACTTTACAAGTTAGTTACTTTCAACTAATTTAATACAATTTTTAATTCAACTGACAGGATTTAATTATTATTTTTTTAAATTTGTTTACTAATGAAGAACAAATAAAATATTGTACAAATACACACTGCAAAGTAACTGTTTTTACTGTCGTGAGAAGTAAATTCCTCCTTTCAACAGTAACAACTGTTTTACTCTGCTAGTAATGTAAACAACTATAAAACGGGAATAATTTAAATGAGCACCGAAATAATTTTATCAATAAATAATAAATTACTTGTCACCAGAAATAATTAAACGAATACCAAAAATAATAATTGAGCACAAAACATACTAAACAATCTTTAAAAGTAATTGTTGAAACTCAAGAATAGTAAATAAGAATGGCAATACAGGGTTCAAAATAAGTAAAGAATATTGAAATTATCTCCGGAAATAATTATTCAGATTAATGGATTATTTCAGGAAATTAATTTTCATAATTTCAAAAACTACCCCTGTGTCTCTTCCACCACTAACATCTTTGGGGGCCGTGATTTGACGACTGGTAATCGCACTTCACGCGCAAAATATATCACTTTCCGAGAACTGCTAGGGCAGAGTGCCACACCCAGTAATGGGTAGAAGGCGTGATTGATATATTTTCTTTCAATATTTCTTACATATTTTACACGCTGTATATTGTGTGCTGAATATAAATTTTTGCAAATATTTAGTGTCTAAATTGATAAACAAGCTGGCAAACTTTAATATTTTAATGCTCGGTTAAATACAACCCATTTAAAAATAATAATGTTCTTACATGGTTGCTGCGAGCTGCGGACGACATTCTGCGATGACTGTTGACTCAGATGATGTTGTCCACGATGATATAGACTCTGGTGACACTGGTTACATCTCCAGCTGCCCCAAGATGAAGATATAGACTCTGGTGACACTGGTTACATCTCCAGCTGCCCCAAGATGAAGATATAGACTCTGGTGACACTGGTTACATCTCCACCTGCCCCAAGATGAAGATATAGACTCTGGTGACACTGGTTACATCTCCAGCTGCCCCAAGATGCTGATATAGACTCCGGTGATGCTGATTACATCTCCAGCTGCCCCAAGATGATGATATAGACTCTGGTGACACTGGTTACATCTCCAGCTGCCCCAAGATGCTGATATAGACTCCGGTGATGCTGATTAGAACTCCAGCTGCTCCAGGATGATGGCGACAGCTCCGGTGATGCTGATTAGAACACCAGCTGCTCCAAGATGATGATACATACTTCGCTGACGCTGATTAGAACACCAGGTGCTCCAGGATGATGGCGGCAGCTCCGTTGACGCTGATTAGAACACCAGGTGCTTCAGGATGATGCTGAGGCCGCAGGAGATGCTTGCAGGTCCCGTCATGTCCCTAGAAACATAAAAACAATGTATTAGTAAAACAGAAGAGCTGGAAACATTAGAAAAAAACATACATAAAGACATTTGATGATTGTTGAACCTGAAACAGAAACTCAGAACAAAATGCAATAAAATAGAATAATAGACAAGTTATGACAAATCAATATGCAGCATACAGCATTCATACCACACATTCCATTCATCCCATAACATCCCATTTATACACTTCTTCATCTTCAACGTTGTCTTCAATGTTGATTTCTTTGTTCTATCTTCACTTTTGTTCTTGCCTGTACCCTACCTAAGTTTTTGTGTACGAATAGCTAATTTTAAGTGTCGCAATGGCGCAATGAATCTACGACAAGCAGCCGATTTGTGCTTGTACTTAATACAAAGACGTGGACTATATTCCGTAGCCCCGACCTCTCGGTTTACGCCTACAAAACCTACCCGAGTCGTAGGGAGAGTATTCCACAGTGCTCGTGGCAAGAGAAGCCTCTATGTACTTGCCCGGAAATCCAAAGGCCACCTCTAACGAGGGGATTTGGCGACCCCGGCCACGCAGTCATCGGCAGAGATACTCTCTAGCTGGGCGACCCGCCTACACACCAAACTACGACCTTGGTCTCGAGGGACTCGCCCCACCCGCCAGCGATACGCTTATTAAAACTTGCCTAATATGTAGAAACTATGTAGAAAGTATGTTGGGCCTCCACGTGAAGGCACTAGCGTGTTCGGAGGACAATTGTTTAGATATTATGGCCTTCTACAAGGCAGAAATGCAAGAAAAAGTACGGAGCGCGGTTCTACGTCTGTACACTTTAACGAATTCGAGGCAATTGAACGAGAGCTTGCGCAACCATTCCACTGATTACAATGTGCTAGAGAGAGACAGACTTATGCGTAGAATGTACACAGCGAGCAGTAGCCAAGTGCCGGGTTTGCAGGTTTCGTCCGGATCAATTAGTGAACGGCGCGTTCTAACTACAATTTATAAATGTTACCTTGAACGATACAAACGAATAAAAATATACAATATTTATCATTTTACTTTTCATATTATTATAAATAATAATTTTATTATTGCTATTATTTGTTTTTGAACATGTGTGTGTAAAATAATTGCAATATATGTGTGTATTGTTTGTTTTTGAACAAATATCTAATAAACATTTTAAATTATAACGTCTCAATAATTAGCATTTAATTTAGAACGTGAAATAAATATTTATCATAACCAAAAATACTCAATATAAAAGAATATTTCATCATTTAGACCAAATTATTATTGAGTAAATTAAATGGCTTTTATGTAACGACACAGATGACCACGTAGGACAAAACTAACCAACTGCAAATATCATTCAGCATTTACATCTCTATTTAACAAATTATTTTTAAAACTAAAAGGTACAAATTATTTATTTAAACCAAGTTGAAAATTTAATTGAAAATATATCAAGTAAATAAACTATAATAAAATAATATCTAAAATATGATGTCGTGAACTGTGAGAAATATACCAACAATACAAAATCACATAAATGTACGATTATTTTGAATATAAGGGCCTTAATAAAAAAATACACTATTTAAAATGACCAGAAAATAATGAGGTGGCTAGCTCAGTGGTATGAAGTCGGCCTGTGGATCCTGAGAACCCTGGTTCGATTCCCACAGCCGACAAACAATTTTCATAATTTCAAAAGCTACCCCTGTGGCTCCTCCACCACTAACATCTTCGGGAGCCGTGATATGACGACTGGTAACCGCACTTTACGCGCAAAATATATCACTTACCGACATCTGCTTCGGCAGAGTGCCACACCCAGTAATGGGTAGAAGGCGTGATGATGTATTTATTTTAGAAAATAATGAAATGAAACACTATTATTTGAAACCATTTCCTGATTTAGTATAAAATACGTTTCACCGCTAAAATTATGTTTGTTTTATCAGTCGTTGATTTAGAAGAGTTTCTGGGAAGCTGATTGTCTTCTAACAACATTTGTTTCAATCTCACACTCATCATACATCAAAGTATTCTCTTCTACACCCAACATTCACTAACACCATACATCAATGTAGCCACCAAAACACCATTATAATAAACACAATATCTACACAAATAAAGTAACCAGTCAAATAATCATCTCTCGCCGCCAAACATCAGCATCTTCACACGCGCATCAATCAATCACCTCTCATCTATATGTTCACTACAACCATTCGCTCCATTTATGCTACCATATATCAAGCCCCTAAACTACTCACACCATCCATTCCTAACATCTGATTCATGCCACAATCACTCACCAGCCGCACTCTTCATCGCTTTCAGCGCTCAATCACTTCACACACTCAACCAACACATGCTTCTATTCCTCTATACTAAAATCATTACGTCATCAAATCATCAAAACTACATGGCACGTAACATGCAATCATATCGGATGCAACACTCTGCAACTCAGCGCCTCAGATGCCAACACCACACTTTCTAAACTTTATTTTAAAATTTAAAAGTTATTTCATAAAATGTTTCAAATATATAATCTTTACATTATTTTCCTGTATACAACCCCTAACTTCGGAGATACGAACAACCACCCTTAAAGTGAAATATATTTTGTACTAATAGGAATTTTGGGGTTGTTTGTAAATTCCGCAATCAGTATTAAGTCCTAGAAGCTGCAAAATCTCAGTGCGATGCAAGAAAGTTTAATTTTGACTCGAAAATAATGTTAAGGTGTCAACCTTTACTTCTGAAACTGTTAATTAATGACAAAATATTCGATTTTGTTGGAACGCAGCATCTAAGACTTCATACTAAGTGCGGAATTTACAATCTCAAAAGTTTCATTAATACAAAAAATATTTCACGTTAAGGGTGGTTGTTCATATCTTCGAAATTAGGGGTTGAACAGAAAAAAGTTTCAAACAAAAGTTGTAGAAAATAATAATATAAAGATATTTTACTAGAAACTTTTTTTTCTACAACCCCTAACTTTGGAGATACGAACAACCACCCTTAAAATGGAATATATTTTGTACTAAATGGAATTTTGGGGTTGTTTCTCAATTCCGCACAAGTATTAAGCCCAAGAAACCGCATGCAAAACTTCAGCGCCATCTAGAAATATTTAATTTCAAATAATGACGATATATTTGATTTTGATGAAATTGTGCACACAGTTTCTAATATTGAGAGATAAAAGATACTTCACTTTAAGGGTAAGGTATATCCGAAATTAGGGGTTGTACAGAAAAAAGTTTTAATCAAAAGTTGTTAAAATTAATAATATAAAAATAATTAATTTGAAACATTTTTTAATTCAACCCTTAGATAAAGAAATATTTGATTCGGTGTAAAAAAAAATGGTACTCACCATATCGGCAATCGAAGCTCCGGTCGCCGGCATTTGACGGCTGGAATCTGCGGCGTCCAGCACTGCTTACAAGACAGGCAATCAGTACTTTCGGACATTCGTATTGGTGCCACATCTCTGTTTTTCTTCTTTCTTCGAATATTTCTACAACATGGATAATAATATAAATAAATGTAACATATTTTAGTACTAAATAGACCGCAGAGCCCAAATATTCAACATTTGAGTCGATGGCATAAATAGTTTTTGAGACAACAACAAATTTAAATATTCCGCACCCGTGTGACTGCACGGCGTGACATTTTCCATATGTTATTTAAACTAATAAATATTAACGTAATATGAATAAATCTAACATTTCCTAATGTTAAATATGCTACAGGAACCATATTTGCATCATTTGAAGCAATAACATAAATATATTTTGAGCTTTTAGCCCAGTTAGAACATCCAATTTGACAGCTTGGCGTGCAATTTTATTTTATTTGTCATCGAACCAATCAATATTTATAAAATATTAAAATATTTCAGAAAAAGTAGGTGTTGAAATTGATTGGGGAGAACTTTTAGGAAAGATGACAGCATTTAAAATGATTTGGGAGGCGTTTTAAAAAGATGATTAATTTGGTATTGATTGGGGAAAACTTATAGAGCAGACTAGTGTCTTAAAAATGATTTAGAAGGCCTTTTGGAAAGATGATTGATTTGAAATTGATTGTAGAAATAAAAAAATACTTAAATGCACGATTATTTTGAATATGAGGGCCTTAATAAAAAAATACCCTTATTAAATTGACCAAAAAATAATAAAATTCTTTTCATTGAAACATTTCTTGATTTGGTGTAAAATAAGTTTCACCTTAAAAATTGTGTTTGTTTTTACTCGGGGGGTTGAAGCTGCCGGTGTCGCGACATTTATCGCCGTGAATTTGTCACAAAAAATAATTATTTTGCATCTAATCAAAAAAAAAGTTTAATTTTGTTATTTTCTGGACAGTTTTAATCAAAGTATTTTTTTATTAAGGCTGTTACATTCAAAATAATCGCACATTTACATACTATACAAAGTAGCTAATATTTTTGAAACTAAGGGTTGAATAAAAAAGTTTGAAACAAAACTTTTTAGTTTTTAGAATCTCTGTCATGTTTATATATTATTAACTACCTCTAATAGTGAGCTTCAGAATCAGCGTCAACTTTGCTCTGGTGACGTTGTCCTGGAACACCAGGTGTTCCAAGATGATGCCGAGGCCGCACAAGATGATTCCAAGACCAGAGCTGCTGCAAAACAGCTGTCCGGATTGAATTTGAAGGTTCCTAAATAAACACATAAAGAATTTGCATTAGAATCTGATTTGATACGAAAGTGAACCTGAAGTACAACACTATAAATATAAATCTCAGATGGGGTAAAACGTTTTTCAACTTTATTTCAAAATCAAGACGTTATGTAATAAAATGTCTCAAATAAAATATCCTTACTTTATTACCCTCTACAACTTTCTGTACAACCCCTATCTCCAGAGATACGAACAACCACCCTTAAAGTGGAATATTTTTTGTACTAATTGGAAATTTGGGGATGTTTCAGAATATTAAGGCCTAGAATATGTATGCAACATTTCAGCGCAATCGAAGAATATTTAATTGAGACCATTGTTTTTAAATAAATATATAAGCATGGCTTTTACCCATTACTGGGTGTGGTACTCTGCCGAAGCAGATCTCGGTAAGTCACCCCCCCCCCTCAAAATGTTAGTGGTGAGGTAGCCACAGGAGTAGTATTATTGTGGTGAAAATGTTTGTCGGCAATGGGAATCGAACCAGGGTTCTCAGGATCCACAGGCCGACACGATAACCACTGTGCCAGCTACTCCATTGTTTTTGAAACTGCTAATTAATGAAGATATGTTCGATTTCGTTGAAATTTTGCATGAAGCTTCTAGAACTTAATACTTAGTGCGGAATTTATGGATGATCCCCAAGACAAGATATATTTCACTTTAAGGGTGGTTCACCGAAATTAGGAGTTGTACAGAAAAAAGTTTCAAACAAAAGTAGTGGAAAATAATAATATAACGATATTTTATTTGAAACTTTTTTCGATTCAATCCTTAGATAAAGAAATATTTATTTGATTAGGTGTAAAAAATGGACCACAAAAATCATGCTTACCATATCGGCCACCAAAGCTCCGGTCGCCGGCATTTGTCAGCTGAAATCCAGCACTGCTTACAGGACAGGCGATCAGTACTTTCGGACATTCGCCACTTCTGGATTTGTTCTTTCTCCGAATATTTCTAAAATATAGATAATAATATAAATAAATGTAACATATTTTAATACTAAATATACTGCCGAGCACAAATATTCAATATTTGAGTCTACGGCAAAACATTTTTTGAGATAAAATAAAAATATTCCTGTCTGACTGCATGACGTCCAATTTTATCAAACCAATAAATATTTATAAAATATTGAAGAAGTAGGTCTTGAAATTGATTGGGGGAGATGACTACATTTAAAATGATTTGGGAGGCATTTAGGAATATTGTTATCATGTTTATTAATTGGAGAGAACTTTCAGTAAAGACTATTGTTTTAAAAATGATTTGGAAGGTTTTTTGGGAAAATATTGTCTTAAAAATGATTTGAGTTTTTTAGGAAAATGAATATCTTATAAATGATTGGGAAAAACTTTTAGGTAAAATGATTTGGGAGGCTCTTGAGGAAGATGTCTTGTAATTAATTTGAGGGACCTTTTAGTAAAGTTGATTATTTTAAAATTGATTGGGAAGACTTTTTAGAAAGATGGTTATCTTGAAATTCATTGGGGAGAACTTTTAAGGAATATGACAGCATTTAAAATGATTTGGGAGGTGTTTTAGGAAGATGATTAATTTGGTATTGATTGAGGAAAACAAGAATATTGTCTTTGGAATTGATTGGCGAGACTTTTTCTAAAGTTGACACTTATAAAAATGATTTGTGGTATTTTTTAAAAGCTGACAACCGCCGTCGAATAAACGGATAAGAACTCGTAGGACAAACCAAATTTAATTTGTTATGTTTATAAATGCTTACTGTTTCATCTTCGTCTCTTCAAATGCGTTCTGCATTCGCCATTTTGTGTAAAACTTTTGCCACAAAAGCTGCGCATAAAACTAGTTTCGCCACTATGAATTCGCAAATGTTCATTTAGAGTTGTAGACCCACACAAATGGCACTTAAATATTTCAATTATCAATAAAAAAAAGTATCAAAACACATCAAAAACTTGCAGAACAAATCCAGCACTCCTTGTATGCACATACATATTTTCTAGTCGACCAATAATTCGACGCATGCGCAATGTTGTTCTTGTTACCAACATTTCAGCACTCTACTTTTCCGTTAAAATGTCAGTGGCGTAACAAAATTTTAGGGGGTTTAAAATACAAAAATATTTTGATTTTTAATCAATGAAAACTACTCTATATTGTCGGTTATTAATTGTTACTTAAATCTATAGTAATTGTTTGTAATTATAAACAATATTTAACCCCGAAAAATAGTATTTTCTGCATTTGCCCCCAAAGTAGTCTCATACATTTTTTTACCCGCCTATGAACAGTGTTGCCAAAAGTCTTAAAATTATTTTTTTTTTGTCGTTTATATTTGAATTGAAAAAACTAAATTAACTTATTTTTGAACAAATATGTATATAAATGAAAAACAGTTAATAAAATTACAATAGTAGTGTATAATGCTCCAATTAATGTTGAAGTATTAATATTTTTGAGAAAGCCTGTCTTAAAAGTATGTCAGAATGTTTTTAAGGACTACTGAATTATTTATGGACTGAAAGGATTTTTTGGGTAAGGATATAGTCTTTAAAGTATGTCAAAATGTTTTTAAGGGCTTCGGAATTATTTCGGGACTGCAGGAACTTTTTTTACAAACAAAATAGAATTATAAATAATATAACATCAATTTACTCACATTGATGTTGGTAGCAGCAGGCTCTGAACCTGGTGGCGACTTCAAGGATTCTGCTGAAGATGATGTTGTTTCAACACTATAAAAAAAACATGAATTGAACTGAAAATGATTTCTTTTTCATTTTACAATGATTGTTTTTACTTTTTTAATTTATCATTTTCTGACTATTTTATAAACTTTTATGAATACAAAATATTACAATAAATAATTTTGGTTTGCATGTCCTCAATTGTGTTTTTTCATGCTTTTGGAATCATAGAAGCCCTTTTCTCAAACGGGGCACAAGTAGGGCGTCTCCCCAGTATGAGTTCTCATATGAACAAGGTTTCTCCCCCAAATAGCTTCTCAAATGATATTTGAAGTGATTTGTTTGTGTGAACACCACGCGATTGCAGACGCTGTGATTTTAAACTCCTGATTTGTCTGAAAGTTTTGCTGCAGATTCGACAGGCGTGTGACCTCAAACCGGAGTGTACTTTTGAATGAGACTGTAGAGCAGCTCTGCTGACGAATCCGCGGCCGCAATCGCTACAAAGAAATGTTTTCTCGCCGTGGATGAGCGTGTGTGTTTTTAAAATACTTTTTGTTTGAAATCTGCGCTGGCAAAACTCGCATTCGTGTGGAAGAGAAATAGATCCATCCAATATAATGAAACAATGTTTGTACACAACTATTTTGATTGGTTGAGTGTTTATAATGGTGTGTTAGTGCCAAGTAAAGCATGAATGGTGAATAAATTGTTTATGGGGAAGATGATTGCTTTTAAAATGATTTGGAAACACGTTTTAGGAAGATTATTGTCTTAAAATTGATTGGGGTAACTTTTAGAGAAGATGATTGTCATAAAAATGATTTAGGAGGTTTTTCAGGAAGCTGATTGTCCTATAAATGATTGTGGAAAATTTGTATGTAAGATGACTGTCTTTAAAATTATTTGGGAGGCTTTTTAGGGAGATAGATGTCTTGAAATTGATTAGGGAGACTTTTTAGAGAAATGATTGTTTTATAAATGATTCGGGGAAACTTTCAGGAAAGATGCTGGGTCTTAAAATCAATTGAGAAGTTAGGGGTTGTACAGAAAAAAGTTTCAAACAAAAGTTGTTGAAAATTACAATATAATGATATTTTATTTGAAACTTCTTTCGATTCAACCCTTAGCTAAAGAAATATTCATTTGATTTGGTGTAAAAAAAATGGACTACAAAAATTGTACTCACCATATCGGCCATCGAAGCTCCGGTCGCCGGCATTTGACGGCTGGAGTCCAGCACTGCTTACAAGACACACAATCAGTACTTTCGGACATCCGTATTGGTACCACTTCACTGTTTTTGTTCTTTCTTCGAATATTTCTAAAACATAGATAATACTATAAATAAATGTAACATATTTTGATACTAAATATGCCGCAGAGCCCAAATATTCAACATTTGAGTCGATGACATAAATAGTTTTTGAGACAAACAAATTAAAATATTCCCCCGTGTGACTGCATGACGTCCAATTTTATATACGTCATCAAATCAATAAATACTTGTAAAATATTAAAATATTTAGGAAGAAGTAGGTCTTGAAATTGATTGGGGAGAACTTTTAGTCAAGACTATGGTTTTAAAAATGATTTGGAAAGCTTTTTAGGAAGATGATCGTCTTGGAATTGATTGTTTGAACTTTTTTGAAAGATGGCAGTCATAAAAATGATTTGTGATATTATATGAAAGCTGAGTACCGCGTAGCCGTGGAATAAATGGATAAGAGTTTGTAGGACAGGAAATAAAATATGGACAAACCATGTTAAATAATTCTTAAAGTTGTCTAAATATTTTTAGAATCATTTTAAAGTGTTTCAATCTATCTTAAAAGTTAGCGGAGGGCTCTAAGACGATTGCCGGAGGATCCCAGCTGCCAAATACATTTTAAAACAATGTTCAACCCTTTCTAAAATCTAGTCGAGTGCTCTAAGAATTGTCAAAATTTTCTGGAACTCTTAAAATTATTATAAAATGTTTTAAACTGTCCGGAAAGTTAGTTGAGTGTTCTAAGCCGATGGCTAGAGGATCCCAGATGTCAACTACTTTTTAAAATATTGATTACTATTGTCTTAAAAATGATTTAGCAGACTTTTTGAAAAGATGATTGTTTTAGAATTGATTCGAAAGAACTTTTAAAAAAAAGATGATTGTCTTCAAATTAATTAGCAACTTTTAAGAAAGATGATTGCATATACATACAATAATTCAAGAAGTTTTTTAGGAAAATTATTATCTTGGAATTAATTGGTGAGCCTTTTTGGAAAGATGACAGTCATGATATTTTTTTAAAGCTAACTTCCACGTGACCGTAGAATACATGGATAAGAGTTTGTAGGACAGGAATGATGAATATGGACGAACCAAATTTAATTTGATGTTTATAAATGCTTACATGTTTCATCTTAATGACTCTGTGTCCTGCATTCGCCATTTTGGGTAAAACATTTCCTATAAAAGGAGTCTCGCCACTATAAATCCGTAAATGTTCACTAAGAGTTGTCGACTCACAAAGATGGCATCTAAATATTTCAATTAGCAACAAAAATGTGTCAAAACACGTCAAAAACTTGCATAACTAATCTAGCACTTTTTCCATATATCATTAAACTCATAAATAATAACAAAATACAAATAAATCTAACATTTCTTAACGTCAAATATGCTACAGGGTCCATATTTACACCATTTGAAGCAATAGCCAACGTCTTAGAACACGCAGCCAATTTTCAAGGCAAATAATTTTAAGGGTTCCAAAAGTTTTTGGCAGCTGGGATCTTTTAGCCACCGTTTCGAAGCACTCTGCCAACTTTTAGGACAAATTAAAATGTTTCTAAAGGGTTTCAGTTTTAGACAGATTTAAGTAAGCTAAGTTTTAGCACAATTTGAAACATTTTAAAGTCATTCTAAACGATTTAAAATAATTTTAAAATCTAGAAAACTGTCTTAACAAAATATATTTATTACTGAGCTAGCCTCACAGATTATTACAATATTTTAAAATGTTTCGAAAGAGTTTAAGATAATGCTTATTTCTGTCCAATGAAACCGAAAGGATTAATTTTGAAAAGTTCCAGCTGTCAAGTAATTTAAATGACTTTTTAGCATAAAACAAATAAAAATACAAGAGTACTTTAAAGAAAATAATGCAAACAAATAGCTGAGAAATATTGAAATGTGCAAAAATGTTGTTTAAAGTGACAGAATAAAATTAAAATGAAATGATTGATTTGAATCTTACCCCAATCTAACAAAGATGTCGATCTTGTCTTGGTTGTAAGTCTCCGTAAGGAGTGGCTCAGTAGCAGCTGCAGCGGTGGTGGGCCCCCTAGAGGGCGGCGTCTCGCAAGCCAAGTCCCCATCACTGTCATTCAACAGCTGCTCGTTCAGTTCAAATATGAACGTCAATCATGACATTTGAATGGAGTTGTCGAGGGTTGTTTGAACTGGTGAAATAGAATTATGATTTGTTGAAAGCTTCCGCATTACACACATCTTAACATTGTGTTTTTGTAGAGTATTTACTACGTTGTACAACAGAAAGTTAATATCAAGAACTGAATCAGGCGGAAGCACTTATTGACTTATATTTTTAAGTAAAAGTTAAACACAGCGAGGTTTGAATCCATAAATTCTTGTTTCTGATCAAGGTATATTGATTTTGAAACCAGTTTTTTTTAACGAAAAATCGTACAGAAAATGATATATTTTTCAAGTACGCTAAAAATCGTACCAAAAAGTAAAAAAAAAACAGTAGAAATTGTAAATACTACATTTTCGTTGATTTAATTTTACTTTTTTCGTATTTTCATTTACCTATCTTCTTGAAAATCAATTAAAATTTAATTTTAGCTATTGAAATTTTGACATATGACAAAATAATTTTTATCTAAAAACAATCTCAAATTGTGTTCGAGGCAGTTAATTTCCCTAAACACTTGTAGAAATGTGTTTGGAAATATGTTTAAAACACTTGAGTAAATTAGTACATTTAACTTTATCCTAAAAGATCTTTTAGCATAATTATTGGTTTGATTTTAATTATTTACTATTAGACGCGACAAAATCAGATAACTATTTTCTGCTATTCAAACTGATAAAGATGTTATTATTAGTAAATCATTGTAATAGATCTATCATCTTGTTCAATAAACAATGAAACAATGTGATAACAAAATTAGAAATTAATTTCGTTAAATGTTTTGAGTAAATAAAGTACTCAAGTGCACCAAATTCAATGCCGTTATCTTTTATCTCGTTCAATCACAAATAAACAATTTAATTTTTGAAAATTTCTTGAAGGTTACGCCTTGGGTTTTTTTATTTTATGTTAGGCTAATATCAGATTGTTTGTTCTAAAAAAAATACATACATATGTATATCGACTTACTGGATCCAAATAGTAACGCCCGCAAATACATGTTTTCTAGTATTTAAGATATCGTTCAAAACTGTTTCATGAGAAAATCTGTGCGAATATGTTAGTAACAACCAAACAAAATCACAGAATTTGCATAACGGATGTGTATCTCGAATATATTTACTTCTAACTCGATATACCATCAGTAGCTTTTTAAAAATATATTTTCTCAGTAATAATGTAACAAGAGAGTGAGAATAAATTGAAAATAAAGTGACAGACGAAAGCCTGTAGGGCTTGAGTGGCTATTGCCAAATGCCAACAAGTTTGAGAAACATACTGGAGAATTATTTTCTAATTTATCCAACTCTCGACTTATATTTCATTAGATTATTTGTTGACTTAGCTGTTGAGGTCGATTCATCCAACTTACAAGATTTTGAACTGGGTCCATATCGATTGAATACTTATCAATGTAGTCTTGGAAGTTGTTCCCATAATTTGTTGGTGTATTTCTATATCTAAAATACAACTAAATCGATTTTTTTCACACATTTTACTTGACGCGTTGACAGTTTTAAATAATTATTTAATAACTACCTCTCATTTGTCACAAACAAAAAAGCACCTACAGAGGTTATTCCCGGGAATAATCACAAGAGCTTTATTCTCAGTATAATAATGACAGGATTGGTTAAAACGCAGACATGTGACATACAATGAAGCATTTCATTGGTTTTGAAAAACATAAAAAAATCATCTAATTAAAAAACTCTGTTTTGAGAAATATTCTATACAAATACACCCTGTAGCTTAGGTTCTAGATGACTGAAGCAATTTCATCACTAACTAGAATGAATTACCCCATTTATGGGGTAATGGCTCAGTGGTATCAAGTCGGCCTGTGGATCCTGGTTCGATCCCCACAGCCGATAAAGCATTTTCACCAATTTAAAATTACCCTGTGGCTCCTGCACCACTAACATCTTTGGAGGCCGTGATTTGATGGCTGGTAATCGCACTTCACGCGCATAAATATATCACTTACCGAGATCTGCTTCGGCAGAGTGCCACACCTAGTAATGGGTAGAAGGCGTGATGATATATTTATTTATTTTTTTTATTAGAATGAATATTCTATCCTCTCATATTATGACTTTTTACGCGACTCAACATTTGTTAATGTAATATAATAACGAAAGTTTCCGAGTATGAGGAACAAACTTGCTTGTATGAAAGGAATTATGAATGTGGATGAAGCTAAAGTGGTGTGTCAGGATAGGAACGTTTGGCGAAGATTAATTGCGGAATGAATCTGATGATTTCAGAAAAGTGCACGATTTTTTATTTTAGTTTTGTTGTTTAATCATTTCATTGGAGTGTTTATCTGCAATTGTGTGAAATTCACTTTCAAAACCAAGCGCAGGGCAACACTTCCTCCCTTTCTTATCGTTTTGTTTGATTTTCAGTGACTGCATTGTGTGGAATTTTCTTTCATATACAAGTGCAGGCTATCGCTTTCATCTTTTCTAATCTAATTGTAGATTCGTTGTTAGGAGTAAGCGTGAGTAATTTGAGATGTTTTATGCACATTATGTATGTACGTCGAAGAAATTAGATGAATGATAAGTGAATAGGACTGATGTGATTGAAGGTTTGTTGTGTAATAAATGATTTCGAGTGTAATAAATGAATGAGTTTATATGGAGTGATCTATGAATGTGGTTGAAGTGAGGGTGTTTTGTTTGGATGATAATGGTTGACGAGGGCTGATTGTTTGATGAGTGATTTTAGGGTTCGTGCTACCCCATTTGTTGGGATATAGCGTGAAGATATATATGTATGTATATTTAATTATTATCCATGTACTTCCCTGACACATGTTTAAATATGTTTTTTTTATAAAAGTTTCCAATTTCTAAATAGTGCTACAATATTTAAATATGAAATAAACACGTATGACTTTGATTTTTTTCAAGTGTTTGATAACAATACTTTATCTGATCAAGATGAATAGTATATAAAGCAACAGAATTGACAACAACTCACAAACATGAAGTCTTCTATCATTTTCTTCGCAGCTGTGCTTGCCCTGGCTCATGTTCGTAACATTTTGTTTCCACTTTTTGCAATGGTTTAATTTTAATATGTTGTGATTTTAGGGGCAAGGAATGTTCATGATCCGTCGTAGGCCGCCCCCCGTTGGTCCTCCAGACGCACGTGCTAAAACTCCAGTTTGGGGCTCCATTTTACAATGGCAAGATAATTTTGATGACTCAAATCAAAACACCTGGGATATGGTAAGTCGTTATAAATTAAAGTTAATTAAAATATGAGCCACTCATAAATACTTATCTTTTACATATTTAAAGATATGCGTTATTTATTTCATTTTCCAATTTGAATGCATTGATTCATTGTGTTATCAATAGTTATCTGCTTGACGCAGCTCTCCAACTTATGTAATATGCATCCATTTTCATAGTTTTGAAATTTTTTGCATTATTATGATCAATTTTGATTGTTGTGTCCATTTTTTTTCTTGAAATTAGATTTTGTGTTGAAATACATTTTTGATATTTTAAATATCATTTGCATGTTTAAAATTATTTTTATGATGTCTATATGTTATATACAAATTAACAAATTATTTACTTAATTAAGTATATGTCGGTTTTCTTTATACATTTCCTGGAATACTAATTTTAATAACATCTACTTAATATCTAATATCTTTTTAATTAGAAACACATCAAATAAATCATAAATATAATATACGAGCCCTGTCTTACATCAGTTGACCCGACTCTTATTTTTCTTTTGATATTTTATTTTGTTGTTTTATTTCTCGTGTAATAAGCACGAGAATTAAATGAAATTTTAATGAGACATATACCAATATATTGTTAATACACAGATAAAATTAAAAGTTAAATGTTACACACATCTTGGAACGACAACCATTGAAAGATGAAGTAAACATTTTCTTGTTTTATTCAAAAACTGTATAATAATCAAGTTTGTTTTAAATAATAATTAACTTTGATTTCATAGGTCAAACTGCTTATAAGATAATAATCATTTTAGTTTATTTGTGTGTCGAAGTAGCTTTTTTTTGTAAAAAAATTAATGCTAGTAATACTGTTATACAGTTTGTGTCTAAGGAATATTCAATGTTAAATTTTTAGCTCAATGGTATGAAGTCGGCCTGTGGATCCTGAGAACCCTGGTTCGATTCCCACAGGCGACAAACAATTTTCATAATTTCATAAGATACCCCTGTGGCTCCTTCACCACTAACATCTTTGGGGGCCGTGATTTGATGACTGGTAACCGCACTTCACGCGCAAAATATATCACTTACCGAGATCTGCTTCAGCAGAGTGCCACACTCAGTAATGGGTAGAAGGCGAGATGATATATTTTTTTTTTTTATGTTGAAACTGTCACACATGTCACAATATGTTATTCAATGTCAATATAATCATTCAGATGTTTAATATTTTGTAAAAATTTAAACGAAGATAAACTTATACTAGTATGAATATGAGATTGACAAAGACAGAAACAGTGAATTTCGTTTTAAAATTTAATTTTATGACAGAAAAATTTGGGAGACGCCCGGATTTGAACCGGGGACCTTCAGCTTGCCGAGCCGATGCCTTAACCACTAGACCACATCCCACCTGTTCGATGCAGATGTGGTCTAATGGTTAAGACATCGGCCCGGCAAGCTGAAGGTCCCCGGTTCGAATCCGGGCGTCTCCCAAATGTTTCTGTCATAAAATTAAATTTAAAACTTATCATTGTCACTGTACTTCAATGTCATTCATATGATAAAAATTTACTTAGTGAATTTCGTTTTCACTAAAAGTAAACAAGGTGAATATATTTCACGTTTTAAAATATAAATAAATATATCATCACGCCTTCTACCCATTACTGGGTGTGGCACTCTGCCGAAGCAGATCTCGATAAATGATATATTTTGCGCGTGAAGTGCGGTTATCAGTCATCAAATCACGGCCCCCAAACATGTTAGTGGTGGAGGAGCCACAGGGATAGCTTTTTCAAATTATGAAAATTTGTCGCCTGTGGGAATCGAACCAGGGACCTCAGGATCCACAGGCCGACTTCATACCACTGTGCTAGCGTTTTCATCTCTATAAAACGAAATCGTTTTCACTATTCACTTTTACATGATCACTTAACAAGTGAGTCACATCCACTCACTCTTACATGATCCCTCCCCTGATACGACATATCATCTATTTGACAGCAATGTTAATATCATCATATGATATTTTACTACAATTAAGCGACATATTTGCTGTTGGTTCATCTTTGACACACGTCTATCACTTTCGTTATCATTTCAATTTTGTTCCTAAAATAATTATTATTGCAGAGATTTGTGAGTAACAACCAGTTTGCAAGCCCCGGTGCCCCTATTTTCATATTTCTGGGTGGTGAATGGACCATTGATGCAGGATCGCTGCAAAGTGGACACATGTACGAGATGGCTCAAACACATGGTGCTTACATGTTTTACACGGAGCACAGATACTACGGAGAGAGTTTTCCTACCGCGTAATGATTCCAACATACATTTCTATAAGATTTCACATTAATTACTTATTATCATTTGCAGAGATACAAGTGTAAACAGTCTCAAATATCTGACAACTGACCAGGCGTTAGAAGATATTGCGCAATTTATCATTCGGATAAAAGAATACATGAACGCTCCTGCTAACACCAGAGTAGTGGTGTTTGGATGTTCTTACGCTGCAAACTTGGCTATCTGGATGAGGCAGAGGTATCCTAATTTGGTGTACGCTGCTGTCAGTTCTAGTGGACCTGTTCTCGCTAAACTTGATTTCAATGGTAAGCGAATGATCACTTTTATTTTTTATGATTTATTTATACAAATGTAAACTTGATGTTTGCATCTTAGAGTCATTCCCCGGCCACAAGGTTCGATAATTTCAACAAATTTGTGAAACATAGTGGCCGTATTTATTTGGGATTTTTAAAGTAACCCTGTAGGTTAGTTTTGTTTAATTGGCACGCTTTAAGTAACTCAGAACTGAGCCTACTGCCCCCAGCTATTCTAGCGGGTTAGCAGGTTGAACCCGTTTGCTATCCCTTTCTAATCAACTTGTGTTCCTTGTTATTCGTGTTACAAGCTATTTTTATGAAAAACCTAAGTAATTTAATAATAATTTTTTGAAAAAATATGCAAAACTATTATTTATGCAGGTGATGGTAGAGCAATATGCAGTATGTGTTTCTTACAATATAGTAGTCACAGAGGATAATTGCGACTCCGAAATAAATTATTTTGAACGCATACTGCATATTGCTCTTCCATCAGCTGCATAAATAATAGTTTTGTATATACGAGCCCTGCCTCGCATCAGTTCACTCGAATCTTATTTTTTCGTTTTATTTCTCGTGTAGTATGCAAGAGAATTAAATGAAATTTTAATGAGATATACTAGGGTGTTGTTAATACACAGATAAAATTTGAACTCAATAATTAGAAGGCGTGATGGTATATTTATTTATTTTTTTATTTGTATTATAAAACATGAACGTATGAAAAGCTTGTTGATATATTTTATAAAAATTGCATAGAACCCGCTGTTTAGTCAAATAGGAATATAATTAGTTGAATGTAATAACCAATAATTTAATAATCAATAATTAGATTGTGTTTTGTATTTTTCCAGAATACCATGATTCTATTCAAACAAGCTTGGGTAGCAGGTGCGCTGCAGTTATCAGCAATGGTGTTGATGAGATTCTACGTCTTTTCGCGACGGGCAATGCAGCACAAGTCAAAAAAGATCTCAAGTAAGACAAACACACAACTTGTTTAAGAAACGTCTTATTTAATTATTTCTTGTTTCTAGTTGGTGCTGGTCGCTTAATCTTCAAAATAAGTTAGAAGTTGAAAACTTCTTCATGTATATAACGTCAAAGTTTGCCGGTCAAATTCAATATGCCAATCCATCAACCATTCCTAACATTTGCTATGCTTTGCAAAATCCCTCGACCTTGACAGATTACCAGAGACTCGCAGCATATGTGAAAGGGCCAGCTTGCACACTAAACGACAAATCTTTGAATGCGACCAACGCTGCTTTATACGAAGACAATGGTAAGTTTCAAACATTTATCAATATTTTTTCAATAAATTTAAAGTTTATAACAGAAAAATTCGGGAGACGCCCGGACTCGAATCGAGGACCTTCAGCTTACCGGGCTGGTGCTTTAATCACTACGCCGAGTCCGGGCGTCTCCCGAATTTTTCTGTCATAAACTTCAAAGTCATTCATATGACTTAAATTCTTGAATTTTTTTCAATCTCTCAAACAAAATATATCACACCGACGTTATTGTCCATATAGTTAGAGAGCTAGGGTGCAAAATGATGTCTCATTTATTTCAGTGACAGAAATGGTGTTTTTAATAGATTATGTCATGATAAACATGAAATAAATTAGATTTGGGAACGGGTGGCAACTGTAGATGGCGCCGATGTGAATACACCAATTTTAAATATATTTTACAGGCTAATTTTAACTTTAAATTATAGACTTTGGCAAATTAAATTAAGATCGCTGCGCCATCTAGAACAATTCGCGAACTACTATATGCAGGATAGATTTTTGACGTTTTAAAACTACGAAACTTAAATCGCACTTTAATATTATAAAACACAAAATAACTCTTTCTTTTATAGTTAACTAGCTGACCCGACAGACGTTGTCCTGTCTTAACTATGAATATTCAATTTGAAGTGGAATTAATTTTAAATTAATAATTATTTCGAAAACATAGTGTTTATTGTAATACTTTTTGATACACAACATTTTTAGTTTTGTTTTCTGGCGCGTAAATATGTAAATAATGTTGATGGTTGTCCGACACGGGAACAGGCGACATTTGTTGATCTGTGCGATAAGCTCGACGATTTCTCATTGCCAACCGAGCTGTTTCACGGACTGCCTCTATTTGCTCTTGTGTTTGAGATGCACGAAGTCGGGCCATACTATCGCGGCGCTCTTCTCGTGCGATTTCCCGTTCTTCTTCGGTGGATTGATTCGCAGTCGCAGTGTTACGAAGCCGAATTGCATTACGGCTTTGTTGGGAAAGATTAGATCTTCTGGGTCGCGGCATTTTTAATAATAATTCTCGCACAAATTATAAGAAAACAAATAAGATTTATTATTTAAACACTCGCAAAAAACTAACAAATCTTCAGGTAACTTTATTGGTTATATACTGACAGACAGCGGCAATGGAATGTTCCGAGAATAGACCATATTATTTTCTATAGCGCCTCTGCCGGCAAAATTTATGAAATGAAAAAAGCGTGCCAGGGTGACAAACTTTTTTTCTATTTTTTTCTAATCATGTTGGCAATACTAATGTTTGTGACGCCATGTGACTCGAACGGTGATGCATGTGCGCATAAATTGTGACAGTTTTATTGCCGCCAGTTTGAAGTTGACATAAATCTTTAATTTGAAATTTTGGTCTGTTTACTAATCTTGGGAAAGAAATGAAAAGATATTGCCTTATTAATTAATTAATTCAAATTACAATCCGGGAGGGAACAATTGTACCCAGGAATTTTTCAAACAAAATTCACACTTCACAAAACAATCACAACAAAACGTAAGTTTGAGGTTATCGGCCAGTGACAGATGACAGAAGAGCAAATTGGCGCTTAAAATTTTCAAATTTTAATATTTATTTTAATATTACTGTATTGATTATTTATATATTATAAGGGCAAAATTCGATAGTAAAAAATTAAATATAACTTGTATAAAAAAATTATCATTCATTTACGTTCAGATAAAATGATATTTTACTTTAAAATACATTGGTTTGATTTTAGCTGTACTTCCTAGCATATGATTGGCGCATTATGAGCATGCGTATTAAGATAGTAATATGGTCTATTTCTCATATATTCTGTGTGAAATTAGTACACTACTTTTAAGAATTCTATGCTTTTTCTAATTATACTGTAACGCAGCCAATTTAGTACACTACTTTTAAGAATTCTATGCTGTTTATAATTATACTGTAACGCAGCCAATTTAGTGAAATCTATTCACATAGTGGAAAAGTAAAACGCAGCCAATTTAGCGACATCTATCCACAGAGTGGAAAAGTAAAAGTTCAATGTGTTCTAACCCCTGTAATAATTTTTTTGTTTTTTTACGTAAATCGATATTTTAATAGTTATTCTGCTATTCGGGGCGAAGACGAATCCAACAAATCTTAGATCATCAAAATCGGTCCAGCCGTTCTTGAATTATAAATGGTGTAACTAACCCGACTTTCTTTTATATATAAAGATTTATTTACACGATTGTCACTATATATTAAATCTCTTGAATTTAGAAAATATCAACATTTTCTAAGTCTGAAATGGTGTATTTATTAAATATCTACTTGTACTTCAGAATTTACAAATGTTTTCGGTTGATTATTGAATAAATTTATTATAGTATCTACTGTTTCTGTCTCTTCTATTTTCTTTGTATCGCAACTTTTCTCTATTTCGACATTATTCACTTTATGCGAAATTTTGTGTATCATTCTCAAAATTCTGTCACTATTTTGAATGTATTTATCGTACTTCAGCATATTTAATATTTAGAATATAGATCAATGAAACTGCTCCTTGCGTTTGACAATTATTATTTAACATATAAATGTTTATGTTTTTTTTGTTTCTATTGCTACTATGAATATTGGAATATATTATTAAATATATAAATTAGTTTTTCTCAAAATTAGATGCATATACAGGAAAATAGCAAATAACATTTTATCGGCTGTATCATGTAACATATCTTTAATAATAAGCGACGTCGATAAATTTTACAATCTTTGGCATCACCGGTTTTGTCTTGACGTTTGTCAAATTTGTATTTATATGAATAAAAATTTGGCAAACGTCAAAACGAAACCGATGTTGCCAAAGCTAAAAAAAGTTATCGATGTCGCTTATTATTAACGATGTGTTACATGATACAGCCGATTGTTTGCCAACATCTTTTATTTGAAACTTTTTGTCGTAACTGATTCCAATTTTGAAATAAATGGAATTTATTGTTTTGTGTGTCCAGTAAACTTCCGCTTCCGGTTTTTCAATTTCATTTAAAATCAACTCAACTCTTCGTATTTACATGAAACTTATAATTACCAAGTTTCGTTAACAAATCTTATCCATCCATCCATCCATCCACACACACACACACACACAGACATCATTGAGAAAATGATCAAAATGGATTCAGATTCCGCGAAAATCTTGTCAACGATTTTTTTCATGATTGTAATACTTCCTTATACTGCGTATAAGAAAGTAATAATAAAAATGCTTGTTATTTGAAGGGCGATCGTGGTTGTACCAAGTCTGCACTGAATACGGCTACTACCAAATATCCTGGACCAGTACCTCTCTGTTCCGTAAAACTATTTCTGTCGACTACTTCCAGAACATGTGCCTGAGTACCTTTGGACCTCAGTAAGTGTATTATTCCTATTACTGCTTGTAGTAAACACCTGGTTATTAATTTGTTGTGTTCAGATTCACAGCCGCTGTGACTGCTGCTGGTGTGGCAGCAACTAATGCGAAATATGGTGGACTACATCCCACAGTGACGCGTGTTGTCACCGTGCATGGAGGTGATGATCCATGGCATCCTCTTGGTTTGAGCACAGCTTTGAACTCGGAAGCTCCAGTCTTTATTGCAGCGGGTAAATCATTCAGATTCATTTCTTATTTTATTTGTGTTTATTTTTGTTGTTTTTTCCTTTTAAGGAGCTTCGCATTGTGCTGATACATCTGGATTGTCTCCAAACGATCCTCCTGCTTTGAACAACGCCAAGCTGGCAGTTAGAAATTATATTGCATATTGGCTTCAACAGTCTTAAACTATAAAATTAATTTAAATTTAAGACAAAGTTAGATTTTAACTGATTTGTTCATTTTATTTTTTATGTAATAAAGTTTAACATGTTTTAATTATTTTTGTCTATTTTAAATTAATTGTGAACAATAAAATATATGCTAAAACAAAATAAATCTGTTTAATTTTTGACGATCCTTAGAAATCAATGAATTATTCGATTCATTATCTCGTTTGTGCTTTTTAACAAATCATATAATAGGATGTGGACACTCACGTGACACTGTGACGTAAAAACAGCTGTTCGGGTAAAGATCACTGCGCCACCTACAAATTGAACTATTTTTTTTGGGACGAGATTTGAAAAGAACTGTTCTTTTCAAATCTCGTCCCAAAAAAATCGTTCAATTTGTAGGTGGCGCAGTGATCTTTGCCCGAACAGCTGTTTTTACGTCACAGTGTCACGTGAGTGTCCGCATCCTATTATGAAGGCAGATTCATAAAACGGATCAGCGCTAACACCGTTTTTAATATTATCTATAACTCTGTTTCATATTGAAACAGATTAATGAAATAAACTAAATGTGATGCTAATTAACTCTTTCTTTAATTCAAGTTAAAATAAACTTGCATCGTACATTGAAAAGACAGTTAAAAACGATATAAAAAATGGTGTTAGCGCTAATCCGCTTTATGAATCTTGTTGGTATACTGCCGACACACATTTTCGGAAAAAGGCGCATCTAGACCTTCTAAAATTATTTAATATATTTTATAATATATCAGTTTTGCTTTGTAACAAAATTTTATGTCAATAATAACCAAGCAAAATAAAACACAGTTCTGTAAAAGTTCATTCATAAATTAAGTATATTTCGATTAATCTCAAGGTACGCGTTTATTACCATACCAGATTTCTATCAAATCTGCCTGTTAATGATTATTTTTTGACGTTTCTCAAAACCAATGAACTACTTCATTGTATGTGACGTGTCTGCGTTGTAACCAATCCTGTCATTATTATACTGAGAATAAAGCTCTTGTGATTATTCCCAGGAATAATCTCTGTAGGTGCTTTTTTGTTTGTGGCAAATGATAGGTAGTTGTCAAATAATTATTTAAAATTGTCAACGCGTCAAGTAAAATATGGGAGAAAAATCGATTTAGTTCCATTTCAAATACAGAAATACACCAACAAATTTTGGAAACAACTTCCACGAATACATTAATAAGTAATCAATCGGTATGGACCCAGTTCAAAATCTTTTAAGTTGGATGAATCGACCTCAACAGCTAAGTCAAAAATTAATCTAATTAAGGGGTGGTACTACCTAGGCGCTCGGAAAAGTGAACCTATTTTTGGGAATTTTTTTCTCGATTACTAATCAATAGATTAAAATGAAATTTGGAGACTTTATTATACATGTATTAAGGTATACAAACATAACTCGAAATCATTCATGACACAACAAACTTTCAATCACATTCATCCAATCACTCCTATTCACTTTTCATTCATCTTTCTTTAACGTACATAACTTATGCTCAAAACATCTCAAATTACTCAATCTTACGTCTCCAACCAATTTGCAAAGATTAGAACGATAGCCTGCTCTTATAATATTTGAAAGAAAATTCCACACAATGCAGTCACTGAAAATGAAACTAAAAGATAAAGAAAGGAAGGGAGAGTTTATTTTTAATAAATACAAATAGGTTATGTCATTTTAAAAAATAAATGACTAATATGTTGTACCTATATAAATAAATAAAATATTTCCTTATTTGAACATAAAATCGACATAATAATTATTTATGTATCAAGAGCGTAAAGTGAATCTTTATTGCTCGTGCTCGGTAGTTGCAATTGCAATAGAGCGCGAGCAATAAAGATACTTTACGCTTGAGGCACACACATGATTTTTTCTACGACTTTACTTACTATAAAAATAAAAAAAATAATATGGGGTTAGTTCAATTCACGTTCCACCAATTTCTGTATTGTATGTAACCATGACGATATCAATATCCAAGTAAATAATTTAAAAAATCTGTTATCAACAATCATTGTTTGTTATAAATTTTCAAATAAATAAAAAATTTGCTCAAAAATCTCAGAAAATAGTGACTGGCGTACTAACTGAAAATTCTAAAGAGATTATCACAGAATCTAATTTATCAAACACCATTTCAAGTTCCGGAATAAATATACAAATCTGTCAAAACTTCACTTTCAATTTTAACATCGCACTGCTGCCCAGCTGCGTTCAGGTTCAACTTCAAACCATAGCGCAGCAAACTTCATGTATAATATGTGTAAAAGTGTAAAAATGAATCTAACGTATATTTTAGATTTTGTAAGTATTGTTTCAATAAATTAAGATTTCCGCAACAATTTATATTTTTCTAAGCGAGCGGTAAAGTACTTTACCGCTTGTTGCTATAGAAGACGCGCAGGAAAGTATTTTATTGTTCGTTACTCAGTAACCATCAACTTTACGATGACAACTGAAAGCATAAATATCAACTTTTCATAGCAATCGTAGAAAAATATTATTAGTGTACGCTTATTTAGCGCAAAGTTTTAAAAAGCTAATATGCTAGTTTAATATAAATAAATAAATACATCATTACGCCGTTTTACTGGGTGTGGCACTCTGCCTAAGCAGATCTCGGTAAGTGATATATTTATGCGCGTGAAGTGCGTTTAGCACCCCTCAAATCACGGCCCCCAAAGATGTTAGTGGTGGAGGAGCCACAGGGGTAATTTTAAATTGGTGAAAATGTTTTGTCGGCTGTGGGAATCGAACCAGGGTTCTTAGAATCCACAGGCCGACTCGGATACCACTGAGCCACCTACCCCATAGTTAGTTTAATGTGACTGTCAAATCAGTTGATATGGAGTAAATGTAAATTTTATGTAGAATGAAGGCGAAATTTAATTTTTTTCGGGTTTATTTCATAGTTTCCGATTGTCGGTGGAGCAAATACATTTCAGACGCAAAACGGTATCGAAATTTCATGAAATTAATCAAAATATTTGATATTTATTTAGATCAGTTATAGAAATACATAATTTAGTTTCATAAAAAAAAATATACATAGTAGTATTTAAAATACAATATAATTTACATGTGGATTTTTCGAAAGCCGATATTTTCATACGGCTCAACAGACCGAAAAGAATTGCTAAAGCGCTTGTCAAGTGCTTCCAATTTGTTTTTAGTTATTTTTATAACAAGTGCCGAATAAGACTTGTTTCTTCAAAATCGTCTAGATTGGAATAGTACAGTGAGTGATTCTTCTTTATCATAAACACCTCCAAAGATAATTGAAGCTCCGGATCATGCTATGTTGCATCTATTTTCGACAATGACAATCAACCTGCTGCTGGTACTTCTAAAGCCGCCGAAATTGTTCTCAATAATATTACTGTTAATAATTTGAACAGGTACGGAAGAAATCAATGTTTCTTTAGACAGTACAAAAGTTTCCACTTTACATTATGTCAATATAAGCAACTGTAATAACTGTGTTAATAATATACAACGGTCATGGCTGCGCTCGTTGGAACTGATCTAAGCGATAACGCGAGTTAAGTAACGTTGCGCGCGGGTAGTACTTGGATGGGTGACCGTCCAGAGAAAACCCGCGTTGCTGTTGACCATAATACCTAAAAACGCAGATCAGGGCGTAATGGCGGCATATGACCTAAGTAGTTGGTCCGCCAAAGAAGCCACAAAAAAAATTTATATATACACACACAATAAATATTATGTATTTCACTTACTTAAAACCATTTATCGATATATTTTACTTTGTTCGGTTCCTTTTCTTAGTTATGTACAGATTAGATATACTGCAATTTAAGGTTATTTTTATAAACGTCAAAATATACTACTGCATATTTACTAGCGCTGGCTCACTGCATCTTCTTCTTCCATAAGCGTCTGTGGCCAAAATATAAATTACGCGCCCGGCGCGAAATTTAAATCGCTCTCATAACAACTTTTTTACAGTTGCGTAATGAAGCACTTTCCGCACTTAGTGTTTCTTTGCTTTCGGAAACGCACTTGGTCTGCATTCATCTACTTTCCATACGTAACCAAGGCAATAATAGTTACCTAATAACAAAGAAATCGCACAGTTGTAGGAAAAAATATTTTAATATGTCTAACAGTTTCTTTACTTAAATAAAAGGTTTGTTCGTTTGCAAACATATAAACAAGTATGTAAATGCTAAAGACAGAAGATGGTTTTATATGTTTAAATGTACAATGTATTTTTTTGTGATGTTGAATTAGGCTATTTTAAATCTGTTTAATTTTTTTCTCAAAACTACTTAAATATTGATTGTAAATCAGTAATGCAAAAATGACCATAAAAGACTAGATAAAATAAAAGTGGTGCTTCATGTCACTGTCTGATCAGATCACTATTTTGGGCTATTCAAACTGACAAAGGTTAAAATGTTTTTATTAGAAAATCATTATATCTATTTTGTTGTTCAATAAACAATGAAACAATGTAATAACAAAATTATAAATTAATTTTGTTAATTGTTTTGACTAGATAAAGTAGTCAAAGTGGAAAGTATTCAATGCCGTTATCTTTTATCTCGTTCAATCAAACGTAAACAATTTAAATTTTGGAAAATTTCTTCAAGGTTACTTCTTGGGTTTTTTTTAATTAAAGCCAAATATCAGATTGCTTTTTCTAAAAAAAGCAATTCCATACATATGCATATGGACCCACTGAATCCAAATACATGTCTTCTAGTTTTTAAGAGATCGTTGAAAACTGTTTGATGAGAAAAGGGTGAATATGTCACTCACATTGGTAACAACCAAACAAAATCACAGAATGTGGATGGTAACGGATGTGTATCCCGAATATTTTTTAAAATACATTTCATCAGTAATAATAGCTGTATTTCATTTGCCACTTGGTTCACTTAAATCAGTTCAGATAAATTAGACAACATGACTAAATGAACTGAATTAAGCAAATTGATGCATTTATTGGAGTGAATTACTTCAAAGTAAATTAGAATCAGTAATTCTAGTACTGGAAATAAAGTCAACAAAGTAATCCAGCGAAATAAATAAGAGATCTGGTTCAGTAAATGTAAGTTAGATCTGATCCAAATGGCAAATGAAATGCGCATTATATAACAAGAGAGTGAGAATAAAATGAAAATAATTTGACAGATCATTCGAAAACTTGTTGCTAGGTAATAGTCACAAAAGCCCGTAGGGCTTGAGTGACTATTGCCAAATGCCAACAAGTTTGAGAAACATACTGGAGAATTATTTTCTAATTTATCCAACTCTCGACTTATATTTAATTAGATTATTTTTTGATTTAGCTGTTGAGGTCGATTCATCCAACTTCAAAGATTTTGAACTGGATCCAAATCGATTAATTACTTATTAATGTATTCTTGGAAGTTGGTTCCAAAATTTGTTGGTGTATTTCTGTATCTAAAATACAACTAAATCGATGTTTTTTACACATTTTATTTGACGCATTGACAGTTTTACATAATTATTTGACAACTACCTATCATTTGTCACAAACAAAAAAGCATCTACAGAGATTAATCCCGGGAATAATTACAAGAGCTTTATTCTCAGTATAATGATGACAGGGTTGGTTAAAACGCAGACACGTCACATACAATGAAGCAGTTCATTGGTTTTGAGAAACGTCAAAAAATAATCTAATTAATAAACTCCGTTTTGAGAAATATTCTTTACTAATACACCCTCTAGCTTAGGTTCATTAGCGTATATATATATATATATATATATATATATATATATATATATATATATATATATATATATATATATATATATATATATATATATCTCGATTTACACTCAGATATAGTTTGTCGGAGGCAATGTTTGATTCGAATAAATGTGGACATTTATAAGGAAAGATAATATATTGCTCGAGTTCAAGTTCTCGGATTTCATCATATTATAAATGCCCAAATGCATTTTCATGAAACTTTTCGATGTATCGGTAATAAATTTTTTGGAACATAAAAATTGTTGAAAATTTACTTACAAGTTAATAGACATACGAGAAATTCAATGCCGTTTACAGGCAACTAAAATTAAGATCGCTGCGCCATCTAGAACACTTCGCTATACTACTATATGCAGGATAGGCTGGTCAGTTCAGCTTTAACCATAGACGCGTTTCGTCCTTCCGGACTCATCAGTATGGTGCGATCATTTATCCAACTAGATCAACTAGGAAATAGTGGATTGTGATACCGACTTAGCTGAACTGACTGATGTTAACCTATCTACAACGGTAACATGACATGAGAGCTATGGAGCCACTCGTGGTGCCATCTACCGACAAAATCGCAAACTGCTTGACAGCTATTGAAATAAAACAAAAGACAAAATGTCTATTGCGATGTGGAATTGAGTCTTAATAAATAAGAAAAAATAGGAAAACATTTTCCATCACTTGTCTCGTAATTCCACAGAGGTTTTACAGCACGTTTATATGATTTTATTTAAGTAATGTAATGTAAAATGTTTATTACAGTATTGTTAAAAACTAACAAATCAAGTCCAAATGACAGGGGGCACGGGCCTGGGTGCCCTCCCCCTAAATCCGCCACTGATTGATTGTAAATCAGTAATGCAAAAATGACCTTAAAGAATTAGATAAAATCAAAGTGGTGCTTCGTATCACTGCCACATCAGATAACTATTTTCGGCTATTCAAACTGTCAAAGATAAAGATGTTATTATTAGTAAATCATTGTAATAGATCTATCATCTTGTTCAATAAACAATGAAACAATCTGATAACAAAATTAGAAATTAATTTCGTTAAATGTTTTGAGTAAATAAAGTACTCAAGTGCACCAAATTCAATGCAGTTATCTTTTATCTCGTTCAATCTCAAATAAACAATTTAGTTTTGGAAAATTTCTTGAAGGTCTTGGGTTTTTTTATTTTATTTTAGGCTAATATCAGATTGTTCTAAAAACAATGCCATACATATGTATATTGGACCCACTGAATCTAATAGTAAAGTCCACAAATACGTGTCTTCTAGTTTTTAAAATATCGTTTGATGAGAAAATTTGTGTGAATATGTCAAGTCACCTCTTAGTAACAACCACGCAAAATCACAGAATGTGGATGGTAACGGATGTGTATCCCGAATATATTTACTTATAACTCAATATACCATAAGTAGCTTTTTAAAAATATATTTTATCTAATTAATAAACTCTGCTTTAAGAAATGTTCTTTACAAATACACCCACTAACTTAGGTTCACTATCATAATATACCTCGATTTACACTGAAATACGTTTTGTCGGAGGCCATGTTTGATTCGAATAAATGTGGATATTTATAAGATAATATATTCCTCAAGTTAAAGTTCTTGGGTTTCATCAGATTATAAATGCACAAATGCATTTTCATGAAACTTTTCGATGTATCGCTAATGAATTTTTTTAAATATAAAAATTGTAGAAAATTTATTTATAAGTTAATAAAAGTACCAGAAATTCAATGCCGTTTACAGGCAAATAAAATGAAGATCGCTGCGCCATCTACAACACTTCACGAACTACTGTATCCAGGATAGGTTTTAAAACTACAAAACTTAAATCGCACTTTTTAATATTATAAAACACAAAATAACTCTCTCTCTCTTTTATATTTAATTTATTTACACGATTGTCACTATATATTAAATCTCTTGAATTTAGTTTGAAATGGTGAAATGCTTTTTCTGTATTTATTAAATATTTCCTTGTACTTCAGAATTTCCAAACGTTTTCGGTTGAATATTTAATAAATTTATTATAGTATCTACTGTTTCTATCTCTTCTACTGTATTTGTATCGCAACTTTTCTCTATTTCGACATTATTAGGCGTAATATATGGGGTAATGGCTCAGTGGTCTCAAGCTGGCCTGTGGATCCTAAGAACCCTGGTTCGATACCCACAACCGACAAAACATTTTCATCAAATTATCTCTGTGGCTCCCCCTCCACTAACATCTTTGAGGGCCGTGATTTGACGACTGGTAACCGCACTTCACGCACATAAATATATCACTTACCGAGATCTGCTTCGGCAGAGTGCCACACCCAGTAATGGGTAAACGGCGTGATTATATATTAGTAATAATTATATTCAATTATTATCCATCTACTTCCCCGGCGTACGTACATATTTAATTATGTTTTTTTTATAAAAGTTTCCAATTTCTGGATAATACTACAATATTTAAATAGAAATAACCGCGTGTGTGTGACGTTGATTTTCAATTGTTTGATAACAATACTTTATCAGATCAAGATGAATAGTATATAAAGCAACAAAATTGCCATCACACACAAACATGAAGCCTTCTATCATTTTCTTCGCAGCTGTACTTGCCCTGGCTCAGGTTCGTAACATTTTGTTTCAAGTTTTTGCAATGGTTTAATTTTAATATGTTGTGTTTAGGGGCAAGAAATGTTCATGATCCGTCAAAGGCCGCCCCCAGTTGGTCCCCCAGACGCCCGTGCTAAAACTCCAGTTTGGGGATCCATTTTGCAATGGCAAGATAATTTTGATGAATCAAATCAAAACAGCTGGGATATGGTAAGTCGTTATGAATTAAAGTTAATTAAAAAACGAGCCACTCATACATACTTGTCTTTTACATATTTAAAGATATGCGGTAATTATTTCATTTTCTAATTTGAAGACATTGATTCATCGTGTTGTCAATAGTTATCTGCTTCACGCAGCTCTCCAACTTGTTCTATTCATTCTTCATTTCTACATCATTTATTGCTTCCTCTTTCTCCTCCTCCTACTGCTGTCCCTTCATTAGAGGATCTCTTCTCAACGTTTGTCCTTTTTTTCCTCCGACTTGTTCGTAGCTAACTCTATCAAACCACTTTTCTCTTTTAACCTTCTTTTTGTTAAAACTGTCCATGTCTTGTAATGTAACTCGCTTGAAGTTTTATTTTTAATAATCATTCAATTAACAATAGTTTTCACAACGTATTTTATTGTCTATCTTTAGACGTCAACCATCGCCATCTTGTCTTCTCTATCCCCTCCACTGCTCATCACAATCTGTCAGCAAAGCCTTGTTCACAAGCATATAATCTTACAGTCACCCGTACAACATAACACTCCATATAAAACATTTCGTTATTCTTTGCCGTTGCCGTAATTTCAAATCCAAATTTCCACTCAATATTCTACGTTTCTTCCGAAACGCTTTCATTAGGCATATTTTATTTTTTAATTGAATGTTGATAACAATGACAACATTTCACAACATTTACAAATACAGAGTGATCACAAGAAAATGTTACAGTTGGCAATAAAAAAAAAACTACTTGAAATTGGTATGCCTAATACGTAAATTCATTTCCTGTTGTTGACAATGGCATTTAAAAATTTAAATTTGAGTAGATTTATTATTACATTTATTTCTAAAGTATTTCTATTACCAAAAAGTCAAAATTCTATTAGCTGTCAGACTCCTGACATAACCTATTTGTATTTATTAGAACTATCAAATAGCATTTCCGCCTTTATCTGACGTTATGCCAACTGTAGAATAAAAAGATCTCTGGAATTGTATTGCCAACTATAACAATTCCTTTTGATCATTTTGTAGTAAAAAGTGTCAATATTTATAACAATTAATATAAATTGTCAGTTGTCTAGAACTCAAGTTACCAACCTAACAGAAATTAGGTTTGAGTACACATTAAAGAACCAAAATAGAAAAAAATTCATTAAAAACGTAAAAATATTGAAAAAAGTAAATAATAAATTCTTATTGATTTAATCTTATTTTCTTAATTATTTTTATTTATTTATCTTCTTGGATATCGTTTTAAAATAAACAACATGCTATCGCAATTTTGATATCTGTCAAAATAATTTAAAATTTTTATCTCTGTAAAATCAATCTAATATCAATATGTACCATACCGTAATGTAAGCATCTTTTATTCACCCATTTGAAATTTCAAATTTATGATAAAAATTTCTTTAATTTGCACAAATATTTTATTTTAGTGAACAGAGCCCAATAAAATAAACGTTACGGTTTTTTCTTATTGATAAATTAACGTATCGCATCTTCATATTGTTATTTTTAGTGGAACTTGTTTAGTTAGCGAAGGGTGCACAATTCGGTTCGTTGAAAAGTTAATATATTAAATTTATGTGAAATAAAGTAATAATGTGTTCATTACGACATAATTAAAGTGAGTCAGAAAGTGGTACTACAATTTTATATCCGCCATTATTTACAATAAATGAAGTTATGTTTACACCAATAAAATTTAAAATTTAAGTTTATAGCTAGACAATCCAAAGTTAAACCGTGGTTGGAATGCGCATTAACTCCACCCAGTCATGTACATAACGAATGACGGGGCTCTACTTTGGCGTGAAAGTAAAATATACAGTCTCAGTGAAAACACTTGGCCGCCACACTTTGTACAAATTTATTAATTATATATCTATTTATTATTAATCTATCAAAATTATTATTTTTTCACACAGTATATTTATAAATGGAAAGTATTACATGCTGTCTTATTTCATAAATTTAAATTCAACTGTTGACACTGAATGTACCGATGATAGTAGCGACCTCCGAAGGTACTCTTCTCAGTTTTATTTTGTTTTGTCGAACATATCATAACTGATACGGCGTATCATCTGTTTGACAGCAATGTTAATATCATATTTTACTACAATTAAGTTAGATAAAAAAGTTTAGTTTTGTTGGTGCAAACAAGTATAAGCAACATATTTGCTATGTCTATCACTTTCGTTATCATTTTTAAATTTTGTTCCTAAAATAATAATAATTGCAGAGATATGTGAGTAACAACCAGTTTGCAAGCCCCGGTGCACCCATTTTCATATTTTTGGGTGGTGAATGGACCATTGATGCAGGATCGCTGCAAAGTGGACACATGTACGAGATGGCTCAAACACATGGTGCTTACATGTTTTACACGGAGCACAGATACTACGGGCAGAGTCAACCTACCGCGTAATGATTCCAACATACATTTCTATAAGATTTCACATTAATTTCTTATTATAATTTGCAGGGATCTGAGTGTAGCCAATCTAAAATATCTGACAACTGACCAGGCGTTAGAAGATATTGCGCAATTTATCGTTCGGATAAAACAAGACCTGAACGCTCCTGATAACACCAAAGTAGTGGTGTTTGGTTGCTCTTATGCTGCAAACTTGGCTATCTGGATGAGGCAGAAGTATCCTCAATTGGTGTACGCTGCCGTGAGTTCCAGTGGACCTGTCCTTGCTAAAATTGATTTCAATGGTAAGTGAAAGATCACTTTTATTTTTTATGATTTATTTATACAAATGTAAACTTGATGTTGGCATCATTGCCATTTCTCGACCACAAGGATCGATAATTTGAACAAATTTGCTTTAACCCTTTCACTGCGCACTTATTTTATACAGTCCTTCGCTGTGTGCGCAATTTTCTACTGTGTTCCATATACAGTGTGTTTATCCAAAACCAGAACATAGGCTTATAACATGTGATATCAATTTTTTGATGCGCATTGCTTCCCAATTAATTTTATAGGAAAATACTTTAAATAAAAATTATAGAGAATAAAATTACGAATTTTTTGATATAACATACATATCATTTATGTGTTTCATCATAGCGCAAAAATTAATCAAATATGTGTTTGCGTAAAAATAAAGACGTCCATGAAAAATTTAAACAATTGCCTGCTGTCAAAAATATTGACGTTAATATAATACAAATACTGGGATAATTTTTTTGTAACTTTCACCGCCATAGTTCAATTTTATTATCTGCAGCTTTTCTTCGTGTGTGAAATCGTTAATTTTTTAGATATTTCTCCTTCTTTGTCTGTATTTCAATATTAACGTCAACATTTTGACAGTAGACAATTGTTTTAATTTTGTCATGGGCGTCTTTATTTTTACGAAAACACAAATGTTTAATTATGTTTGCGCTATGATGAAATAAACAAATGAAATGTATTTTATATCAAAAAATCCGTAATGTAATTCTCTATAACTTTTATTTAAAGTATTTTCCTGTAAAATTAATTGGGAAGCAATGCGCACCAAAAAACTGATATCACATGTTATAAGCCTGTGTTCGGGTTTTGGATAGACACACTGTATATGCGTTCATAGTAGATTACCGTACGCAATGCACAACAAGTAAAATGACGCAATCATAAAAAAATTAAATATTCAGTTTTTATTACAAAAAAAAAATTACATTAATAAATTTCACAATTCTTCATCAGAAAACGAAATTCAACCTTGACCACCAGCTTGGTTTACAAGTCGTGTAATCTTGGTTTTTTCCCTTGTTTCGTCTATTGATGATGAGAACTTAGTTCTTGAAATACGTATTTAGATTTATCTTTATATTTATTAAGGCATAGGGGTTTAATTTATTCTTAGTGATAAACGTATATATATACGTCCAGAGCAGTGAAAAGGTTAAGTAACCCAGAACTGAGCCTACTACCCTAGCTATTTTAGCGGGTTGACAGGTTGCACCCGTTTGCTATCCCTGTCCAATCAACTTGTGTTCCTTGTTATCCGTGGCGGCATCGCGATTTCTAATAGTATAGAGAGGTTAGAAACTATAAAATAAATAAATATATCATCACGCCTTCTACCCATTACTGGGTGTGGCACTCTGCTGAAGCAGATCTCAGTAAGTGATATATTTTGCGCGTGAAGTGCGGTTACCAGTCGTCAAATCACGGCCCCCAAACATGTTAGTGGTGGAGGAGCCACAGGGGAAGCTTTTTCAAATTATTTTATTCTTTTATTAAAAACATGTAATTTTATAATAATTTTCTGAAAAATATACAAAACTATTATTTATGCAGCTGATGGAAAAGCAATATGCAGTATGTGTTTCTTACAATATAGTAGTCACAGAGGATAATTGCGACTCCGAAATAAATTATATTGATATTTTCTTGCATATTTTAACAAATATTTGAATAAAAACAAATTTAATGCATATTTGTGCATATTTTTATACTTTTCAAAAATTAAAATTAATTTAAAACTAAAAATACTGAATTGCATTGTTTTTATACAATAAATATTTGTGATTAAGGACCGGTTGTTCCAAGTGTAGATAAAATTTAAAAATAAATTATTTTTGGAAATTGTTTTTCAAAAGCTCTTTGACAAATTAAAGCTCTCGAGCAGATAATTTTAATAAATATATCATCACGCATTATACCCATTACTGGGCGTGGCACTCTGCCGAAGCAGATCTCGGTAAGTGATATATTTATGCGCGTGAAGTGCAGTTACCAGCCGTTAAATCACGACCCCCAAAGATGTTAGTGGTGAGGAAGCCACAGGGGTAATTTTAATTTGGTGAAAATTGTTTGTCGGCTGTGGGGATCGAACCAGGATTCTCAGGATCCAAAGGCCGAGTCGATACCACTGAGCTATTACCTCATGTTACAATTAATATTTAAACGATTGTCATTAATGGCCGTATTTATTTGAGATTTTTAAAGTAACCCGGTAGGTTACTTTTGTTTAATTGACACGCTTTAAGTAACCCAGAACTGATCTTGAACTGAGCCTACTGCCTGATCACTTATGAAAGTAACCATAACAACATCATAAACTACTACGGAAAGTTGAACATATACACTGATAAGTTAGTATAACGCACACTTCTAACATATCAGGTGAAGTTGCACTGATTGACAACAGATGGCGTTACGATGAAAGAAAATAATAAAATAAATGAAAAGAATTAGTATTATTATTTAAATCGAAGTTTTGCAGATTTTTCAACACATTTGCTCAGATAAATCTAATTTTTTTAAATTAATAATTACTTATTTACTAATATTTTTACATTATGGTTAGTACAGTTGGTATCAGAATACATAACCTCAAACGTCAAACGTCAACGCATCAACTGTCAAAGTGTAACAACATTGCTCTTATAAACTGTTTTTAGATATATTTTGTGGTCGTCTGAAAAATAGTGTACATAACTCGCTCGAAAGTGTGATAACTGTGCTCGTGTACTTAAATCACTCGCACGTTATCTTACACTTTCGATGCTTGTTATGTAATATATTGCATAGAACCCGCTGTTTAGTCAACTAAGAATATAATTAGTTGAACGTAATAATCAATAATTAGATTGTTTTTTTTTGTATTTTTCCAGAATACCACGATGTTATTCAAACAAGCTTGGGTACCAGGTGCGCTGCAGTTATCAGCAATGGTGTTGATGAAATTCTACGTCTTTTTGCGACGGGCAATGCAGCACAAGTCAGAAAAGATATGAAGTAAGACAAACACACACCTTGTTTAACAAACGTCTTATTTAATTATTTCTTGTTTCTAGTTGGTGCGTGTCGCTTGATGTTCAAAATAGGTTTCAAATTGAAGGCTTCTTCATGTATATAACGTCAAAGTTTGCCGGTCAAATTCAATATGCCAATCCATCAACCATTCCTAACCTTTGCTATGCTTTGCAAAATCCCATATACTGGACAGAGTACGAGAGACTCATAGAATATGTGAAACTACCACCTTGCAGACAAAACGACAAATCTTTGAATGCGACCAGCACTGCTTTATACGAAGACAATGGTAAGTTTCAAACATTTTTCAATATTTTCGGGAGACGCCCGGACTAGAATCGTGCACCTTCAGCTAAGCCGAGTCCGGGCGTCTCCCGAATTTTAAAGAAATGGTTAAAGCTGAACTGACCGGCCGTTTGATGATGACCCCGTGTGATGGAAATTTTTTCCTATTTTTTTTTTTATTTACTTACTTATACTGTGTATAAGAAAGTAAAAACGCTTTACCTACTGAATATTAAATAGTAAATGAGCCAATACTTTTCAATATTGTTTCTAATAATTTTATGTCTAGAATAATAAAAAATTGTTATTTGAAGGGCGATCGTGGATGTATCAATTCTGCACTGAATACGGCTACTACCAAATATCCTGGACTACCACATCTCTCTTCCGCAAGACTATTTCCGTCGACTACTTCCAGAACATGTGCCTGAATGCCTTTGGACCTCAGTAAGTGTATTTAGTCCTCTTACTGCTTGTAGTAACACCTGGTTATTAATTTGTTGTGTTCAGATTCACAGCCGCTGTGACTGCTGCTGGTGTGGCAGCAACTAATGCGAAACATGGTGGTCTGCATCCCAATGTGACGCGTGTTGTCTCCGTGCATGGAGGTAATGATCCATGGCGAGGTCTTGGTTTGACTGCAGATTTGAATCCGGAAGCTCCAGTCTTTATTGCAGAGGGTAAATCATTCAGACAAATTTCTTATTTTATTTGTGTGTTTATTTTTGTTGTTTTTCCCTTTTTAGGAGCTTCGCATTGTGCTGATACGTCTGGATTGTCTCCATACGATCCGCCTGGTTTGGCCAGCGCCAAACTGTCCGTTAGAAGTTATATTGCATATTGGCTTCAACAGTCTTAAACTACAAAATTAATTTAAATTTTAAGACAAAATAAGATTTTAACTGGTATGTTAATTTTATTTTTTATTGTAATAAAGTTTAACATGTATTAATTATTTTTGTCTATTTTAAATTAATTGTGAACAATAAAATATATGCTAAAACAAAATAAATCTGTTTAATTTTTTACGATCCTTAAAAAATCAATGAATTGTTCGATTCATTATTTCGTTTGTGCTTTTTAACAAATCATATTATCAGGCAGATTCATAAAAGGATTAGCGCTAACACCGGTTTTAATTATCTATAACTCTGTTTCAAATTAAAACAGATTAATGAAATGAACTAAATTTGATGCTAATTAACTCTCTTTTTAATTCAAGTTAAAATAAACTTGCATCGTACATTGAAAAGAGAGTTAAAAACGAAATCAAAAATGGTGTTAGCGCTAACCCACTTTATGAATCTGCCTGTTAATGATTATTTTTTGACGTTTCTCAAAACTAATGAAATGCTTCATTGTATGTCACGTGTCTGCGTTTTAACCAATCCTGTCATTATTATACTGAGAATAAAGCTCTTGTGATTATTCCCGGGAATAATCTCTGTAGGAGCTTTTTTGTTTGTAACAAATGATAGGTAGTTGTCAAATAATTATTTAAAACTGTCAACACGTCAAGTAAAATGTGTGAAAAAAATCGATTTAGTTCCATTTCAAATACAGAAATACACCAACAAATTTTGGAAACAACTTCCAATAATACATTAATAAGTAATCAATCGATATGGAACCAGTTCAAAATCCTTTAAGTTGGATGGATCGACCTCAACAGCTAAGTCAACAAATAATCTAATTAAGGGGGTTATACTAGCCAGGCGCACTGAAAAATGAACTTTTTTTGGTAATTTTTTTCTCGATTACTAATCAATAGATTAAAATGAAATTTTGAGATTTTATTACACATGTATTAAGGTATACATAAATATTTACGATACAAAATGGCGTCCTGGCACTAGATAACTTGTCAAACATTCTTATTCTAACACAGCATCTTCACTTCAACCACATTCATAGATCCCTCCATACAAGCTCATATATTTATCACACTCGAAAATCATTCATCACACAACAAACCTTCAATCACATCCATCCAATCACTCCTATTCACTTATTATTTATCTTTCTTTAACGTACATAACTTAAGCGCAAAACATCTCAAATTACTCACGCTTACTCCTCCAACAACGAACTAATAACAAATCTGCAAAGATTAGAAAAGATTAAAATGATAGCCTGCGCTTACATTTGAAAGAAAATTCCACACAATGCAGTAAATGAAAATAAAACTAAAAGATAAAGAAAGGAAGGGAGAGTCGCTCTGCGCTTGTTTTTGAAAGTAAATTCCACACAATTGCAGTGTTATAGGCAAATTTAACTAAAATAAAGTATATTTACGGGCTGCAGATGGACCTACACCACTTTCAAAATTAGACTATTGTAAAAATCGTTTAACTTATATGAGAAAAAATAATAGGAAAAAATATATCCTAGCATTTGTCTAAGTTCCACAAAAATACAGCAACTGAGTCAACCTACTAAGTCATCGTCAGTTGCTGGTCAGTTCAACTCTTAACCGTAGACGAGTTCCGCTCTACTGGAGCTCATCAGTATGGTGCCACCCACGGTAGATGGCAGTGCATGATTCTCCGTACCTCTCAGGCCATCATACCAAGTGTAAAAGTTTTTAATTTTGTCAGTTCAACTCTGTCGTTACCACTGTTCACTAGTCCCTAGTTGGTCTAGTTGAATAATGGGTGGTACCATACTGATGAGCTCCCAAAGAGCGAAACTCGTCTACGGTTAAGGGTTGAATTGACCAGCAACTGACGATGACTTGGTAGGTTGACTCAGTTGCTGTATTTTTGTGGAACTTAGACAAATGTTAGGATATATTTTTTCCTATTATTTTTTCTTACTTAAACTTTTGTTCCATTTCGCAATTGACATTTTTTGTCGTTGTTTGTTTAACTTATTATTTATTATTTTACTTTTGTGCGCAACTTTGTACTATTCGTGTTTATTATTATTATAGCTGAAGATGGTATTAACCAATATCTACCGAAATATGAACCAAATTTTTAAACTTAACAATGATTTAATCCATTTTTTTCCGTCCTACACTTAGACTTTATATACATTGAAATTCACAAAATAAAATAATATTGTTATAAAATAATTTAATAATTTCAAAAGCTACCCCTGTGGCTCCTCCACCACTAACATGTTTGGGGGCCGTGATTTGACGACTGGTAACCGCACTTCACGCGCAACATATATCACTTACCGAGATCTGCTTCAGCAGAGTGCCACACCCTGTACGGGGTAGAAGGCGTGATGATATATTTATTTATATATTTTATGTTTGTAAATAAAATAAATATATCATCCCGCCTTTTACCCATTATTGGGTGTGGCACTCTGCTTCATGTTTGTTAGTGCCAGAAATATTATTATTAAATTTATCTTTAATTTAAAACAGAATGGAATGGATATTTCATGTTAAATATTTTATTGACATGGTAAAATTAACAGATAAAGCAAATTAAATGTTCATATCAACAATAACACTAATTAAACAAAAAAACTTTAACTAAAAAAAAATTAAATTATAAGCATTGATTAATAATTTAGTATTTTGAATAGAAAATTAAGCTTTGCGCAGCCTTTGCTGTGCCCAGTTAATTTCTTAATTTAAATTGCACTAAATTGAAAGTTGAGAAGACGAATTATTAGTATTTTTGCGTCTGTTAAACACTGCTTTATTTTATTAATAGGTAACCACCACTCGAGCCTAGTTAATTTTGTTATTATCACAATAAAAAATACCGATACAATTTGTCATTTCAAAATTGTGATATAAATTTATACCAGCTTCAACGAATTGACCTTTGAGGAAGTTGAATCCTAGTTTTTTTCTTTAACTGTCCGAGAAATTGAAGGAACCATAAATTATTTATTTGGATGTTTGTCGAACAAGAGACGATCACATATAAATATTATCTTGTACACGGATTGTACTCAGTACACTACTAAATAAATTCTACTTGAACTATATATTAACATTTTCACATAATTTTTAATAGGTTGGAACAAAATTATATGTAATAGTTATTTATTATACTAGTGTTTTATTAGGTATATAAAACACGCAAGAAAAGTTTAAACACGAGACCGAAGAGCTCGTGTTTAATATTCTTAAGTGTTTTACACAAATTTTATTCACAACTCATAATTACAGGTAGGTATCGAAGAAGATTGGTCGTAACGTTTAACGTTGATTCAGTTATACTATAGCTATATTCCATTTGCCACTTGGTACACTTAAATCAGTTTAGATAAATTAGACACCATGACCAAATGAAATGTATTAAGTTCAACTGATGGACTTGTTAGGGTGAATTACTTCAAAATATATATTAGAATCAGTAATTCTAGTACTAGAAATAAAGCCAGCGAAGTAATCCAGTGAAATAAATAAATGATCTGGATCAGTAGATGTAAGTTAGATCTGATCCAAATGCCACTCATGGAATACACCTTTTGTTTCGCAAAATACGGTAGATCATGAAGTGGTTGCTAAGTAACAAGCTGAAAACACTAGTGTTTTATGAGTCATATATAATTCAACTGAAATCAGTGTAATAATGTCTTCATTTTATATGAGTTGTGGATAAATAAATAAAAAATTATGTGATTTAAATAACACACTCTCTGCTACCACTAAAGATAAATATCAAATACAAATCTTAATGTGAGAGGAAAGAGAAATGTAATGTTTCAAGTATAGCAAATAAACCAACTTGGATAAAGAGCAAAATTATAAAATGTATTAGTAGAAGAATATATATGTCCATGTATTGTTCAACCATTCTCAGATGGTGACGTACCAGTTGAATTCAATCAAATTTACGTAACTTAAATCTGTTTAATTTTTTTCGCAAAACTACGTAAATATTGATTGTAAATCAGTAATGCAAAAATGACCTTAGAGGACTTGATAAAATTAAATTGGTACCTCGGTTTCATTTTGATTATTTAGTATTAGACGCGACAAAATCAGATCACTATTTTAAACTAATTCATACTGTCAAAGATAAAGATGTTATTATTAGTAAATCATTGTAATAGATCTATCATCTTGTTCAATAAACAATGAAACAATCTGATAACAAAATTAGAAATTAATTTCGTTAAATGTTTTGAACAAATAAAGTACTCAAGTGCACAAAATACAATGAAGTTATCTTTTATCTCGTTCAATCTCAAATAAACAATTTAATTTTGGAATATTTCTTCAAGGTTACGTCCTGGGGCTTTTTTTTAATTATAGCCCAATATCAGATTGTTTTTTCTAAAAAAAAAACAATTCCATACATATGCATATTGGACCCACTGAATCCAATAGTAAAGTCCACAAATACATGTCTTCTAGTTTTGAAGAGATCGTTCAAAACTGTTTGATGAGAAAATTTGTGTGAATATGTCAAGTCAGCTTAGTAACAACCAAACAAAATCACAGAATTTGCATGAAGTAACGGATGTGTGTGTATCCCGAATATATTTACTTCTAACGCGATATATCATCAGTAGCTTTTTTAAAATATATTTTATCTAATTAATAAACTCTGTTCGAGTAACAAAAATGTCTGTACACAGATTTGTCAATTGACGGCTGATGATTCCCATAGAGAGCTTGGAAAAATCACCTTTTTAAGAAAAAAAAGGTTCTCGTTTGGGGGTGGCTGGGGGAAGGGTTACGGAGGTTAGTCAAAATCAATTCACAGCTTTTCAAAGACTAGACTTGGGCGACTTCGGACAAAAGTTTCATCCAATTTGTTTCAAAACTGACCAACTGACAGGGGTTTGAAAAGTGACGTTTTTTTGGGATTTTTTGGGTGACCGGTTTTTTTTTTGAGCAGTGTAATAATGTAATAATTTTTTGTTAAATCTAGGGAACATACTACCGTACGCGGGTTAACTGTTTTTCCCTATTTTTAATCGCATAATCCATACTGCATGCTTATCTATTAATTCGGTTTAACCCTAGGTTTTTTCTTTAACTGTCCGAGAAATTGAAGGAACCATAAATTATTAATTTGAATGTTTGTCGAACAAGAGACGGTCACATATAAATATTATCTTGTACACGGATTGTATTCAGTACAAAACTAAACAAATTCTACTTGAAGTATATATTAAGATTTTCACATAAATTTTAATAGCTTGGAACAAAATTATATGTAACTCAATAAAAAAATCATGTGATTTAACTCATACACATCCTGCTATCACTAAAGATAAATATCAAATACAAATGTTGAAAAAGTTCAAGACAGACAAATCATAAATGCGAGATGAAACAGAAATGTAATGTTTCAAGCAGAGCAAATAAATCAACTTGGTTAAAGTGCAAAATTATAAAATAATTTGTAGAATCACACAATGGAGATTCAATTTTATTAAGCCGTTGAGTTTGAATTGAACAATTAGGAGTAGGAAGGATAAACAATTAAAATTACTCCTCTATGTTTGGATTACTTGGCTTTTTTTGTAATTTTAAATTTACAAATTTATTAAGACAGACGACGTTTCTGGACTACGGGTTGGTCCCATTTTCAACTCAACAATAATAAGAATTATTATAACAATTTACAATTTTAAAATAATAATGGTTATTGGTTTGACTCTGGTGTCGTCACCACCTTTTTTTAAAAATATGTTGTATTTATTACGTTTTATTAAGTTTTTTTTTTTGACTGTATTTTCCTTGTGAAATTATTTTTAAATTGTTGTAAATTGTTATAGTAATTCTTATTATTGTTGAGTTGAAAATGGGACCAACCCTTAATCCAGAAACGTCGTCTGTCTCAATAAATTTGTAAATTTAAAATTACAAAAAAAGCCAAGTAATCCAAACATAGAGGAGTAATTTTAATTGTTTATCCTTCCTACTCCTAATTGTTCGAAATTATAAAATGTATTAGTAGAAGAATGAATACACGTATTGTTCAACCATCCTCAGATGGTGACGTACCAGTTCAATTCCATCAAATGTACACAACTTAAATCTGTTTCATTTTTCTCTCAAAACTACGTAAATATTGATTGTAAATCAGTAATGCAAAAATGACCTTAAAGGACTAGATAGAATCAAAGTAAAATCTCATGTCACTGCCAGATCAGATCACTATTTTGGGTTATTCAAACAGACAAAGGTTAACATGTTTTTATTAGCAATCATTGTATTATATCTATTTTTTGCTCGATAAACAATTAAACAATTCAGAACAGAATTCAATGCAGTTATCTTTTATCTCGTTCAATCAAACGTAAACAATTTAATTTTGGGAAATTTCTTCAAGGTTACGTCTTGAGTTTTTTTTTAATTATAGCCCAATATCAGATTGTTTTTTCTAAAAAAAACACTGAATCCAATGGTAAAGTCCGCAAATACACGTCTTCTAGTTTTGAATATATCGTTCAAAACTGTTTCATGAGAAAATTTGTGTGTATAGCTGTATTCCATTTACCACTTGGTTCACTTAAATCAGTTCAGATAAATTAGACAACATGACTAAATGAACTGAATTAAGCAAACTGATGCACTTATTGGAGTGAATTACTTCAAAGTAAATTAGAATAAATAATTCTAGTACTGAAAATAAAGTCAGAGCAGTAATCCAGCGAAATAAATAAGTGATCTGGTTCAGTAAATGTAAGTTAGATCTGATCCAAATGGCAAATGGAATACACCTAATATGTCAGTCACCTTGGTAACAACCAAACAAAAGGCGCATTCCATTTGCCATTTGGATCAGATCTAACTTACATTTACTGAACCAGATCACATATTTATTTCGCTAGTTTACTTGGCTAACTTTATTTTCGGTGCTAGAATTACTGATTCTAATTTACTTTGAAGTAATTCACTCCAATAAGTGCATCAGTTTGCTTAATTCAGTTCATTTAGTCTAGTTGTCTAATTTATCTGAACTGATTTAAGTGAACCAAGTGGTAAATGGAATACAGCTAAAATCACAGAATGTGGATGGTAACGGATGCAGTGGCGGATTTAGGAAGTTTTGAGAGGGGGGGCACAAATCTAAATATTAAAAAAATCAGAATTAAAAATAGAGAGTAATGGTGATTCTAGTGTAACATGACAAATACAAACAAAATATTAAAGAAAAAGACATTGATTACATACAAGAAAATACATAAAATTAGAAAAAAAATCAATTAAATATAAAGGCAAAAATTCACATGTGTTCAAGTAATAGCATTCGTGAATGTTTTCTTGCAAATAAATCTAAGACTTTTTCAGCCTTTATTTCTTCATTATTTATATGAAGCATCGCTAAACCATTGAGCCTATCTTGGCCCATTGAAGAGCGAAGATATGTTTTTATTCTTTGAAGGGTACTAAATGACCCTTCTGATGTACAAGTTGTGACAGGAATAACACATAGTATTTTCAGCAATCACATAACCGTAGAGAACGTCAATGCGCAAAGCCTATGCGTCGGCGCAAAATACCGACATTTTTAATACAGAAATGTCATCTACTGGCAAAAAATAGAAAGAAATATACCATTATTATATGATTTTATTTAAGTAATGTAATGTAAAATGTTTATTACTGTATTGTTAAAAACTGACAAATCAAGTCCAAATGACAGGGGGGCACGGGCCTGGGTGCCCCTCCCCTAAATCCGCCACTGAACGGATGTGTAGCCCGAATATATTTACTTCTAACGCGGTATACCATAAGTAGCTTTTTTAAAATATATTTTATCTAATTAATAAACTCTGTTTTCTGTTATATTCTTTACAAATACACCCACTAGCTTAGATTCATTATCGTATATATATCTTGATTTTTCACTCAAATACATTTATAAGGAAAGATAATATATTCCTCGAGTTAAAGCTCTTGGGTTTCATCAGATTATAAATGCCCAAATGCATTTTCATGAATCTTTTCGATGAATCGGTAATAATGTTTTTTTAAATATAAAAATTGTTGAAAATTTACTTATAAGTTAATAGAAGTATCAGAAATTTAATGCCGTTTATAGACAAATGAAATTAAGATCGCTGCGCCATCTAGAACACTTCGCTATACTACTGTATCCTGGATAGATTTTTGACGTTTTAAAACTACAAAACTTAAATCGCACTTTAATATTATAAAACACAAAATAACTCTCTCTTTTATATTTAATTTATTTAGACGATTGTCACTATATATTAAATCTATTGAATTTAGTCTGAAATGGTGAAGTGCTCGCTCTGTATTTATTAGATATTTACTTGTACTTCAGAATTTTCAAACGTTTTCGTTTAATTATTTAATCAATTTATGATAGTATCTACTGTTTCTGTCTCTTCTACTGTATTTGCATCGTGACTTTTCTCTATGTCGACATTATTAGGCGTAATATTTGGGGTAATGGCTCAGTGGTCTCAAGCTGGCCTGTGGATCCTAAGAACCCTGGTTCGATACCCACAACCGACAAAATATTTTCATCAAATTATCCCCGTAGCTCCCCCTCCACTAACATCTTTGAGGGCCGTGATTTGACGACTGGTAACCGCACTTCACGCGCATAAAGATATGCGGTACTTGTTTCATTTTCTAATTTGAAGACATTGATTCATCGTGTTGTCAATAGTTATCTGCTTGACGCAGCTCTCCAACTTGTTCTATTCATTCTTCATTTCTACATAATTTATTGCTTCCTCTTTCTCCTCCTCCTACTGTCCCTTCATTAGAGGATCTCTTCTCAACGTTTGTCTTTTTTTTCCTCCGACTTGTTCGTAGCTAACTCTATCAAACCACTTTTCTCTTTTAACCTTATTTTTTTTTTAAACTGTCCATGTCTTGTAATGTAACTCGCTTGAAGTTTTATTTTTAATAATCATTCAACGACTTGATAAAATTAAAGTGGTACCTCGGTTTCATTTTAATTATTTAGTATTAGACGCGACAAAATCAGATCACTATTTTGGACTAATTCATACTGTCAAAGATAACGATGTTATTATTAGTAAATAATTGTAATAGATCTATCATCTTGTTCAATAAACAATGAAACAATCTGATAACAAAATTAGAAATTAATTTCGTTAATTGTTTTGAGCAAATAAAGTACTCAAGTGCACCAAATTCAATGCAGTTATCTTTTATCTCGTTCAATCTCAAATAAATAATTTAATTTTGGAATATTTCTTGAAGGTTACGACTTGGGGTTTTCTTTTAATTATAGCCCAATATCAGATTGTTTTTTCTAAAAAAACAATTCCATACATATGTATATTGGACCCACTGAATCCAATGGTAAAGTCCGCAAATACACGTCTTCTAGTTTTGAAGAGATCGTTCAAAACTGTTTCATGAGAAAATCTGTGTGAATATGTCAAGTCAGCTTAGTAACAACCAAACTAAATCACAGAATTTGCATGAAGTAACGGATGTGTGTGTATCCCGAATATATTTACTTCCAACTCGATATACCATCAATAGCTTTTTAAAAATATATTTTATCTAATTAATAAACTCTGTTCGAGTAACAAAAATGTCTGTACACAGATTTGTCAATTGACGGCTGATGATTCCCATAGAGAGCTTGGAAAAATCACCTTTTTTAAGAAAAAATGTGGTTCTCGTTTGAGGGTGGCGGGGGGAAGAGTTACGGAGGTTAGACAAAATCAATTCACAGCTTTTCAAAGACTAGACTTGGGCGACTTCGGACAAAAGTTTCATCCAATTTGTTTCAAAACTGACCAACTGACAGGGGTTTGAAAAGTGACGTTTTTTTGGGATTTTTTGGGTGACCGGTTTTTTTTTTGAGCAGTGTAATAATGTAATAATTTTTTGTGAAATCTAGGGAACATACTACCGTACGCGGGTTAATTTGTTTCCCTATTTTTAATCGCATAATCCATACTGCATTCGGCAACCCTAAATTTTTATGGGATGGCTAGCTCAGTGGTATGAAGTCGGCCTGTGGATCCTGAGGTCCCTGGTTCGATTCCCACAGGCGACAAATTTTCATAATTTGAAAAAGCTATCCCTGTGGCTCCTCCACCACTAACATGTTTGGGGGCCGTGATTTGACGACTGGTAACCGCACTTCACGCGCAAAATATATCACTTACCGAGATCTGCTTTAGCAGAGTGCCACACCCAGTAATGGGTAGAAGGCGTGATGATATATTTATATTTTATTTATTTATGTTGCTTTTTGTATTTCTTTCTTTGGCAATACATGAAAAGATACATCTGGATGTTTGTTTACATCCTGGTCTGGTACGTAGTAATAATCGTTCTACATTATATATTTTATCAACACACCGAAAATATTTCAAAATATCTGTATCTAATATATAATACAGTTCAAAATGAGTCCTGGATACAGTAGTTCTACAAATTACCGCTAGGTGGAGTAACGCTTAGCTGCATTTGCCTATGTCTCGCTTAATTTTTGAAATATCTGATGAGGTAAAATTTGGATCTACAATTTAAAAACTAAACAAGATATGAAAGTGAAAAAATATTAGTTAATCCTGAATTTTGGATTAGCTAATTTAATACAAGTAGAAATTAGTCTGAAAAAGAATAGCTAGATGGCATTCGCCTAATTTTAACCACTGAAACAATTTTATCACTAACTAGAATGAATTACCCCATTTATGGGGTAACTAGCTCAGTGGTATCAAGTCAGCCTGTGGATCCTAAGAACCCTGGTTCGATCCCCACAGCCGACAAAACATTTTCACCAATTTAAAATTACAACTGTGGCTCCCTCACCACTATCATCTTTGGGGGGCGTGATTTGACGGCTGGTAACCGTACTTCACGCGCATAAATATATCAATTACCGATATCTGCTTCGGCAGAGTGCCACACCCAGTAATGGGTAAAAGGCGTAATGATGTATTTATTTTTTAATAATATTTAAATAGAAATAACCGCGCGTGTGTGACGTTGATTTTCAATTGTTTGATAACAATACTTTATCTGATCAAGATGAATAGTATATAAAGCAACAGAATTGCCATCACTCACAAACATGAAGTCTTCTATCATTTTCGTCGCAGCTGTGCTTGCCCTGGCTCAGGTTCGTAACATTTTGTTTCAAGTTTTTGCAATGGTTTAATGTTAATATGTTGTGATTTTAGGGGCAAGAAATGTTCATGATCCGTCAAAGGCCGCCCCCAGTTGGTCCCCCAGACGCCCGTGCTAAAACTCCAGTTTGGGGATCCATTTGGCAATGGCTAGACAATTTTGATGGCTCAAATCAAAACACCTGGGAAATGGTAAGTCGTTATGAATTAAAGTTAATTAAAAAACGAGCCACTCATACATCCTTGTCTTTTACATATTTAAAGATATGCGGTACTTGTTTCATTTTCTAATTTGAAGACATTGATTCATCGTGTTGTCAATAGTTATCTGCTTCACGCAGCTCTCCAACTACATAATTTATTGCTTCCTCTTTCTCCTCCTCCTACTGTCCCTTCATTAGAGGATCTCTTCTCAACGTTTGTCCTTTTTTTCCTCCGACTTGTTCGTAGCTTACTCTATCAAACCACTTTTCTCTTTTAACCTTCTTTTTGTTAAAACTGTCCATGTCTTGTAATGTAACTCGCTTGAAGTATTATTTTTAATAATCATTCAATTAACAATAGTTTTCACAACGTATTTTATTGTCTATCTTTAGACGTCAACCGTCGCCATCTTGTCTTCTCTATCCCCTCCATTGCTCATCACAATCTGTCAGCAAAGCCTTGTTCACAAGCATATAATTTTACAGTCACCCGTACAACAAAACACTCCATATAAAACATTTCGTTATTCTTTGCCGTTGCCGTAGTTTCAAATCCAAATTTCCACTCAATATTCTACTTTTCTTCCGAAACGCTTTGATTAGGAATATTTTATTTTTTAATTGAATGTTGATAACAATGACAACATTTCACAACATTTACAAATACAGAGTGATCACAAGAAAATGTTACAGTTGGCAATAAAAAAAAAAACTACTTGAAATTGGTATGCCTGATACGTAAATTCTTTTCCTGTTGTTGACAGTGGCATTTAAAAATTTAAATTTGAGTAGATTTATTATTACATTTATTTCTAAAGTATTTCTATTACCAAAAAGTCAAAATTCTATTAGCTGTCAGACTCCTGACATAACCTATTTGTATTTATTAGAAATGTCAAATAGTATTTTCGCCTTTATCTGGCATTGCGCCAACTGTGGAATAAAAAGATCTCTGGAATTGTATTGCCAACTGTAGCAATTCCTTTTGATCATTTTGTAGTAAAAAGTGTCAATATTTATAACAATTAATATAAATTGTCAGTTGTCTAGAGCTCAAGTTACCAACCTAACAGAAATCAGGTTTGAGTACACATTAAAGAACCAAAATAGAAAAAAAATAATTAAAAACGTAAAAATATTGAAAAAAGTAAATAATATATTCTATTGATTTAATCTTATTTTCTTAATTATTTTTATTTATTTATCTTCTTGGATATCATTTCAAAATAAACAACATGCTGCTTTCGAAATGCTGATATCTATCAAAATAATTTAAAATTTTTATCTCTGTAAAATGAATCTAATATCAATATGTAAAAAAATACATGTACCATACATAATCATCTAGCATGTTTTATTCACTCATTTGAAATTTCAAATTTATGAAAAAAATTACTTTAATTTTTTTCTTATTGATAATTTATCGTATCGTATCTTGATATTGTTATTTTTAGCGAAGGGTGCACAATTCGGTTCATTGTGTATTGTACATCATTTAAAAGTTAATATATTAAATTTATCTGAAATAAATAAAGTAATGTGTTGACTACGACCTAATTAAAATTAGTCAGAAAGTAGTATTATAATTTTATATCCGCCATTATTTACAATAAATAAAGTTATGTTTACACCAATAAAATTTAAAATTTAAGTTTATAGCTCGACAAACCAAAATTAAACCGTGGTTGGAATGCGCATTAACTTCACCTAGTCATGTACATAACGAATGACGGGGCTCTATTTTGGCGTGAAAGTGAATATACAGTCTCAGTGAAAACACTTGGTCGCCACACTTTGTACAAATTTATTAATTATATATCTATTATTAAACTATCAATATTATTATTTTTTTCACACAGTATTTTTATAAATGGAAAGTATTACATGCTGTCTTATTTCATAAATTTAAATTCATCTGTTGACACTGAATGTACCGATGATAGTAGCGACCTCCAAAGATACTCTTCTCAGTTTTATTTTGATTTGTAGAGCCCTAACACGACGTATCATCTGTTTGACAGCAATGTTAATATCATTATATGATATTTTACTACAATTAAATCAGATGTAAAAGTACAATCATAAGTGACATATTTGCTGTTGGTTCATCTTTAACACACGTCTATCACTTTCGTTATCATTTCAATTTTGTTCCTAAAATAATAACAATTGCAGAGATTTGTGAGTAACGACCAGTTTGCAAGCCCCGGTGCCCCTATTTTCATATTTTTGGGTGGTGAATGGACCATTGATGCAGGATCGCTTCAAAGTGGACACATGTACGAGATGGCTCAAACACATGGTGCTTACATGTTTTACACGGAGCACAGATACTACGGAGAGAGTCAACCTACCGCGTAATGTTTCCAACATACATTTATATAAGATTTCACATTAATTTCTTATTATAATTTGCAGGGATCTGAGTGTAGCCAATCTCAAATATCTGACAACTGACCAGGCGTTGGAAGATATTGCGCAATTTATTATTTACATAAAAGAAAACCTGAACGTTCCTGCTAACACCAAAGTAGTGGTGTTTGGTTGTTCGTACGCTGCTAACTTGTCTATTTGGATGAGACAGAAGTATCCTCAATTGGTGTACGCTGCTGTCAGTTCTAGTGGACCTGTCCTTGCTAAAGTCGATTTCAATGGTAAGTTAATGATCACTTTTATTTATACAAATGTAAACTTGATGTTGGCATCATTGTCATTTCTCGACTACAAGGATCGATAATTTGAACAAATTTGTGAAACATATTGGCCGTATTTATTTGGGATTTTTAAAGTAACCCGGTAGTTTACTTTTGTTTAATTGACACGCTTTAAGTAACCTAGAACTGAACTTGAACTGAGCCTACTGCCTGATCACTTATGAAAGTAACCATAACAACATCATAAACTACTACGGAAAGTTGAACATATACACTGATAAGTTAGTATAACGCACACTTCTAACATATCAGGTGAAGTTGCACTGATTGACAACAGATGGTGTTACGATGAAAGAAAATAATAAAATAAATGAAAAGAATTTGTATTATTATTTAAATTGAAGTTTTGACAGATTTTTCAACACATTTGCTCAGATAAATCTAATTGTTTTAAATTAATAATTACTTATTTACTAATATTTTTACATTATGGTTAGTACAGTTGGTATCACCACACCTAACGTCAAACGTCAACGCTTACCTACAAAAACGCATCAGCTGTCAAAGTGTAACAACATTGCACTTGTAAACTGTTTTTAGAAATATTTTGTGGTCGTCTGAAAAATAGTGTGCATAACTCGCTCGAAAGTGTGATAACTGTGCTCGTGTACTTAAATCACTCGCACGTTATCTTACACTTTCGATGCTTGTTATGTAATATACTAATATAAAACATGAAGGAATGAAAAACTTGTTGATATGTTGTATAAAAATTGCATAGAAGCCGCTGTTTAGTCAAATAAGAATATAATTAGTTGAACGTAACAATCAATAATTAGATTGTTTTTTTTTTGTATTTTTCCAGAATACCACGATGTTATTCAAACAAGCTTGGGTACCAGGTGCGCTGCAGTTATCAGCAATGGTGTTGACGAGATTCTACGTCTCTTCGCGACGGGCAATGCAGCACAAGTCAGAAAAGATATGAAGTAAGACAAACACACATCTTGTTTAAGAAACGTCTGATTTAATTATTTCTTGTTTCTAGTTGGTGCTGGTCGCTTGATGTTCAAAATAGGTTTGAAATTGAAAACTTCTTCATGTATATAACGTCAAAGTTTGCCGGTCAAATTCAGTATGCCAATCCATCAACCATTCCTAACCTTTGCTATGCTTTGCAAAATCCCACGTACTTGACAGAGTACGAGAGACTCATAGCATATGTGAAACTACCACCTTGCAGACAAAACGACAAATCTTTGAATGCGACCAACACTGCTTTATACGAAGACAATGGTAAGTTTCAAACATTTATAAACTTTAAATTTATCAAACTTCAGTCATTCATATGACTTAAATTCTTCAAACTAAATATATCACACCGACGTCATTGTCCATATATAGTTAAAGAGCTAGGGTGCAAAATGAAAAAGTGTTTTTAATAGATTATGTCATGATAAACATGAAAAAAAAAAATTAGATTTGGGAACGGGTGGCAACTATAGATGGCGCCGATGTGAATGCGCAGATTTTAAGGGTGGTTGTTGATATATATATTTTACAGGCTAATTTTCAGTTTGAATTATAGACTTTGGCAAATAAAATTAAGATCGCTGCGCCATCTAGAACACTTCACGAACTACTGTATCCAATCCAGGATAGATTTTTGACGTTTTAAACTACAAAACTTAAACAAAATGACTCTCTCTTTTATATTTCATTTAATTACACGATTGTCACTATATATATTAAATCTATTGAATTTAGTCTGAAATGGTGAAGTGCTCTTTCTGTATTTATTAGATATTTATTTGTTTTCGATTGATTATTTAGTAAATTTATGATAGTATCTACTGTTTCTATCTCTTCTACTGTATTTGTATCGTGATTTTTCTCTATTTCGACATTATTATGCGTAGCGTTTTCATGTTCACTTTTGTATATCAATGGATTTTTCATTCTCAAAATTCTGTCACTGTTTTGAATTTGTTTATTGTGTTTTCTTTGCCTTTAGCAAATTCATAGGTATTGCATTTCGTTTGAGATGTGCAGTGAAAAACTTTATTTGGCAACAGTTCCATTTACATATTATTTGATTAACTACTTACAAAAAAAAATCTGGTGAGGGCACCACACGACTTTCTTATACAAAGCAAATTTCAAATTTGTTTACGTATATTTTTTTTTAGTAATGTTGACTACTTTATGTCTAACTTTACTGATGAGGCATATACAGCATGTCCGTTTTTCGAGCCTAACCCTTGGTATCTCAAGAACCGTGAGATACGAAGTCGAATAAATTGAGGCAAAGTTGCCAAAGAGATTTCGCTCTTTAGGGACTCATCAGTATGGTGTGATTAAAATAATACAAAGACAAAATGTCTTTGTATTATTTTAATTGCTGTGAAGCAGTTTGCGATTTTTGTTGGTAGATGGCACTACGGGTTGCTCCGTAGTTCTCATGTCATGTTACCGGCTTACATAGTTTTTAACATCCGTCAGTTCAACTTAAAAAGTATCACAGTTCACTAGCCTCTAGTTGGTCTAGTTGGATAGTTGATCGCATCATACTGATGAGTCTCTAAAGGACGAAACGCGTCTATGGTTAAAGCTGAACTGACCAGCCGTTTGATGATGACCTAATAAGTTGATTCAAATGTGCTGTTAATTTTTGTGGAATTTTGACAAGTGATGGATTTTTTTTCTATTTTTTTTATTTACTTCCTTATACTGTGCATAAGAAAGTACTACTGAATATTAAAATGTTTTATATTAAATAGTTAATGAGCCAATACTTTTCAATATTGTTTTCTAATAATTTTATGTCACGAATAATAATAAAAATGATTGTTATTTGAAGGGCGCTCATGGATGTATCAATTCTGCACTGAATACGGCTACTACCAAATATCCTGGACTGCCACATCTCTGTTCCGCAAGACTATTTCTGTCGACTTCTTCCAGAACATGTGCCTGAATGCCTTTGGACCACAGTAAGTCTATTACTCCTCTTACTGCTTGTAGTAACACCTGGTTATTAATTTGTTGTGTTCAGATTCACAGCCGCTGTGACTGCTGCTGGTGTGGCAGCAACTAATGCGAAACATGGTGGACTGCATCCCAATGTGACGCGTGTTGTCTCCGTGCATGGAGGTAATGATCCATGGCGAGGTCTTGGTTTGCCTGCAGATATGAATCCGGAAGCTCCAGTCTTTATTGCGGAAGGTAAATCATTCAGACAAATTTCTTATTTTATTTGTGTGTTTATTTTTGTTGTTTTTTCCTTTTTAGGAGCTTCTCATTGTGCTGATACGTCTGGATTGTCTTCAAACGATCCTCCTGGTTTGGCCAACGCCAAGCAGGCAGTTAGATATTATATTGCACAGTGGCTTCAACAGTCTTAAACTACAAAATTAATTTAAATTTTAAGACAAAGTTAGATTTTAACTGGTTTGTTCATTTTATTTTTTATGTAATAAAGTTTAACATGTTTTAATTATTTTTGTCTGTTTTAAATTAATTGTGAACAATAAAATATATGCTAAAACAAAATAAATCTGTTTAATTTTTGAGGTTCCTTAAAAATCAATGAATTGTTTGATTCATTATTTGTGCTTTTTAACAAATCATATTATCAGGCAGATTCATAAAAGGATTAGCGCTAACACCGGTTTTAATTATCTAGAACTCTGTTTCAAATTAAAACAGATTAATGAAATGAACTAAATTTGATGCTAATTAACTCTCTTTTTAATTCAAGTTAAAATAAACTTGCATCGTATATTGAAAAGAGAGTTAAAAACGAAATCAAAAATGGTGTTAGCGCTAACCCACTTTATGAATCTGCCTGTTAATGATTATTTTTTGACGTTTCTCAAAACCAATGAAATGCTTCATTGTATGTCACGTGTCTGCGTTTTAACCAATCCTCTCATTATTATACTGAGAATAAAGTTCTTGTGATTATTCCCGGGAATAATCTCTGTAGGTGCTTTTTTGTTTGTAACAAATGATAGGTAGTTGTCAAATAATTATTTAAAACTGTCAACACGTCAAGTAAAATGTGTGAAAAAATCGATTTAGTTCAATTTCAAATACAGAAATACACCAACAAATTTTGGAAACAACTTCCAATAATACATTAATAAGTAATCAATCGATATGGATCCAGTTCAAAATCCTTTAAGTTGGATGGATCGACCTCAACAGCTAAGTCAACAAATAATCTAATTAAGGGGGTTATACTAGCCAGGCGCACTGAAAAATGAACTTTTTTTGGTAATTTTTTTCTCGATTACTAATCAATAGATTAAAATGAAATTTTGAGATTTTATTACACATGTATTAAGGTATACAAAAATATTTACGACACAAAATGGCGTCCTGACACTAGATAACTTGTCAAACATTCTTATTCTAACACAGCATCATTCATAGATCCCTCCATACAAGCTCATATATTTATCACACTCGAAAATCATTCATCACACAACAAACCTTCAATCACATCCATCCAATCACTCCTACTCACTTATTATTTATCTTTCTTTAACGTACATAACATAAGCGCAAAACATCTCAAATTACTCACGCTTACACCTCCAACAACGAACTAATAACAAATCTGCAAAGATTAGAAAAGATTAAAATGATAGCCTGCGCTTACGTTCGAAAGAAAATTCCACACAACGCAGTAAATGAAAATAAAACTAAAAGATAAAGAAAGGAAGGGAGAGTCGCTCTGCGCTTGTTTTTGAAAGTGAATTCCACACAATTGCAGTGTTATAGGCAAATTTAACTAAAATAAAGTATATTTACGGGCTGCAGATGGACCTACACCACTTTCAAAATTAGACTATTGTAAAAATCGTTTAACTTATATGAGAAAAAATAATAGGAAAAAATATATCCTAGCATTTGTCTAAGTTCCACAAAAATACAGCAACTGAGTCAACCTACTAAGTCATCGTCAGTTGCTGGTCAGTTCAACCCATAACCATAGACGGGTTTCGCTCTACTGGAGCTCATCAGTATGGTGCCACCCACGGTAGATGGCAGTGCATGGTTCTCCGTACCTCTCAGGCCATCATACCAAGTGTAAAAGTTTTTAATTTTGTCAGTTCAACTCTGTCGTTACCACTGTTCACTAGTCCCTAGTTGGTCTAGTTGAATAATGGGTGGTAGAAAATTAAGCTTTGCGCAGCCTTTGCTGTGCCCAGTTACTTTCTTAATTTAAATTGCACTAAATTGAAAGTTGAGAAGACGAATTATTAGTATTTTTGCGTCTGTTAAACACTGCTTTATTTTATTAATAGGTAACCACCACTCGAGGCTATTTAATTTTGTTACTATCACAATAAAAAATACCGATATAATTTGTCATTTCAAAATTGTGATATACATTTATACCAGCTTCAACGAATTGACCTTTGAGGAAGTTTAATCCTAGTTTTTTTCTTTAACTGTCCGAGAAATTGAAGGAACCATAAATTATTTATTTGGATGTTTGTCGAACAAGAGGCGGTCACATATAAATATTATCTTGTACACGGATTGTATTCAGTACAAAACTAAATAAATTCTACTTGAAGTATATATTAACATTTTCACATAATTTTTAATAGGTTGGAACAAAATTATATGTAATAGTTATTTATTATACTAGTGTTTTATTAGGTATATAAAACACGCAAGAAAAGTTTAAACACGAGACCGAAGAGCTCGTGTTTAATATTCTTAAGTGTTTTATATACCAATAAAACACGAGTGTAATACAAAATTTTATCCACAACTCATAATTACAGGTAGGTATCGAAGAAGATTGGTCGTAACGTTTAACGTTGATTCAGTTATACATAATTTCGCAAAATACGGTAGATCATGAAGTGGTTGCTAAGTAACAAGCTGTTTACAGTGTTTTATGGAATATAAAACACTAGTGTTTTATGAGTCATATAATTCAACTGAAATCAGTATAATAATGTCTTCATTTTATATGAGTTGTGGATAAATAAATAAAAAAATTATGTGATTTCAATAACACACTCTCTGCTACCACTAAAGATAAATATCAAATACACATGTTGCAAAAGTTCAAGACAGACAAATCTTAATGTGAGAGGGAAGAGAAATGTAATGTCTCAAGTATAGCAAATAAACCAACTTGGTTAAAGTAAAGCAAAATTATAAAATGTATTAGTAGAAGAATATACAATATGTACATGTATTGTTCAACCATTCTCAGATGGTGACGTACCAGTTGAATTCAATCAAATTTACGTAACTTAAATCTTTTAATTTTTTTAATAATGCAAAAATGACCTTAGACGACTTGATAAAATTAAAGTGGTTCCTCGGTTTCATTTTAATTATTTAGTATTAGACGCGACAAAATCAGATCACTATTTTGGACTAATTCATACTGTCAAAGATAACGATGTTATTATTAGTAAATCATTGAATGTATCTATCATCTTGTTCAATAAACAATGAAACAATCTGATACCAAACTTAGAAATTAATTTCGTTAATTGTTTTGAGCAAATAAAGTACTCAAGTGCACCAAATTCAATGCAGTTATCTTCTATCTCGTTCAATCTCAAATAAATAATTTAATTTTGGAATATTTCTTGAAGGTTACGACTTGGGGTTTTCTTTTAATTATAGCCCAATATCAGATTGTTTTTTCTAAAAAAACAATTCCATACATATGTATATTGGACCCACTGAATCCAATGGTAAAGTCCGCAAATACACGTCTTCTAGTTTTGAAGAGATCGTTCAAAACTGTTTCATGAGAAAATCTGTGTGAATATGTCAAGTCAGCTTAGTAACAACCAAACTAAATCACAGAATTTGCATGAAGTAACGGATGTGTGTGTATCCCGAATATATTTACTTCCAACTCGATATACCATCAATAGCTTTTTAAAAATATATTTTATCTAATTAATAAACTCTGTTCGAGTAACAAAAATGTCTGTACACAGATTTGTCAATTGACGGCTGATGATTCCCATAGAGAGCTTGCAAAAATCACCTTTTTTAAGAAAAAAAGTGGTTCTCGTTTGGGGGTGGCGGGGGGAAGAGTTACGGAGGTTAGTCAAAATCAATTCACAGCTTTTCAAAGATTAGACTTGGGCGACTTCGCACAAAAGTTTCATCCAATTTGTTTCAAAACTGACCAATTGACAGGGGTTTGAAAAGTGACGTTTTTTTGGGATTTTTTGGGTGACCGGTTTTTTTTTTTTGAGCAGTGTAATAATTTTTTGTGAAATGTAGGGAAAATACTACCGTACGCGGGTTAATTTTTTTTCCCTATTTTTAATCGCATAACCCATACTGCATGCTTATCTATTAATTCGGCAACCCTAAATTTTGTCTCAAATTTTGCTTTTTGTATTTCTTTCTTTGGCAATACATGAAAGGATAAATCTGGATGTTTGTTTACATCCTGGTCTGGTACGTAGTAATAATCGTTCTACATTATATATTTTATCAACACACCGAAAATATTTCAAAATATCTGTATCTAATATATAATACAGTTCAAAATGAGTCCTGGATACAGTAGTTCTAAACATTACCGCTAGGTGGTGTAACGCTTAGCTGCATTTGCCTATGTCTCGTTTAATTTTTGAAATATCTGATGAGGTAAAATTTGGATCTACAATTTAAAAACTAAACAAGATATGAAAGTGAAAAAATATTAGTTAATACAGAATTTTGGATTAGCTAGTCTTATACAAGCAGAAATTAGTCTGAAAAAGAATAGCTAGATGGCATTCGCCTAATTTTAACCACTGAAACAATTTCATCACAAACTAGAATGAATTAACCCATTTATGGGGTAGCTAGCTCAGTGGTATCAAGTCAGCCTGTGGATCCTAAGAACTCTGGAACCCTGGTTCGATCCCCACAGCCGACAAAACATTTTCACCAATTTAAAATTACCCCTGTGGCTCCCTCACCACTATCATCTTTGGGGGGCGTGATTTGACGGCTGGTAACCGTACTTCACGCGCATAAATATATCAATTACCGATATCTGCTTCGGCAGAGTGCCACACCCAGTAATGGGTAAAAGACGTGATGATGTATTTATTTTTTAATAATATTTAAATATAAATAACCGCGTGTCTGTGACGTTGATTTTCAATTGTTTGATAACAATACTTTATCTGATCAGGATGAATAGTATATAAAGCAACAAAATTGCCATCACTCACAAACATGAAGTCTTCTATCATTTTCTTCGCAGCTGTGCTTGCCCTGGCTCAGGTTCGTAACATTTTGTTTCAAGTTTTTGCAATGGTTTAATTTTAATATGTTGTGATTTTAGGGGCAAGAAATGTTCATGATCCGTCAAAGGCCGCCCCCAGTTGGTCCCCCAGACGCCCGTGCTAAAACTCCAGTTTGGGGATCCATTTTGCAATGGCAAGATAATTTTGATGAATCAAATCAAAACACCTGGGATATGGTAAGTCGTTATGAATTAAAGTTAATTAAAAAACGAGCCACGCATACATACTTGTCTTTTATATATTTAAAGATATGCGGTACTTATTTCATTTTCTAATTTGAAGACATTGATTCATCGTGTTGTCAATAGTTATCTGCTTGACGCAGCTCTCCAACTACATAATTTATTGCTTCCTCTTTCTCCTCCTCCTACTGTCCCTTCATTAGAGGATCTCTTCTCAATGTTTGTCCTTTTTTTCCTCCGACTTGTTCGTAGCTAACTCTATCAAACCACTTTTCTCTTTTAACCTTCTTTTTGTTAAAACTGTCCATGTCTTGTAATGTAACTCGCTTAAAGTTTTATTTTTAATAATCATTCAATTAACAATAGTTTTCACAACGTATTTTATTGTCTATCTTTAGACGTCAACCATCGCCATCTTGTCTTCTCTATCCCCTCCACTGCTCATCACAATCTGTCAGCAAAGCCTTGTTCATAAGCATATAATCTTACAGTCACCCGTACAACATAACACTCCATATAAAACATTTCGTTATTCTTTGCCGTTGCCGTAATTTCAAATCCAAATTTCCACTCAATATTCTACTTTTCTTCCGAAACGCTTTGATTAGGAATATTTTATTTTTTAATTGAATGTTGATAACAATGACAACATTTCACAACATTTACAAATACAGAGTGATCACAAGAAAATGTTACAGTTGGCAATAAAAAAAAAAACTACTTGAAATTGGTATGCCTAATACGTAAATTCATTTCATGTTGTTGACAATGGCATTTAAAAATTTAAATTTGAGTAGATTTATTATTACATTTATTTCTAAAGTATTTCTATTACCAAAAAGTCAAAATTCTATTAGCTGTCAGACTCCTCACATTTAACCTATTTGTATTAATTAGAAATGTCAAATAGTATTTCCGCCTTTACCTGGCGTTGTGCCAACTGTGGAATAAAAAGATCTCTGGAATTGTATTGCCAACTATAACAGTTCCTTTTGATCATTTTGTAGTAAAAAGTGTCAATATTTATAACAATTAATATAAATTGTCAGTTGTCTAGAACTCATGTTACCAACCTAACAGAAATTAGGTTTGAGTACACATTAAAGAACCAAAATAGAAAAAAATTCATTAAAAACGTAAAAATATTGAAAAAAGTAAATAATAAATACTTATTGATTTAATCTTATTTTCTTAATTATTTTTATTTATTTATCTTCTTGGATATCATTTCAAAATAAACAACATGCTATCGAAATTTTGATATCTGTCAAAATAATTTAAAATTTTTATCTCTGTAAAATCAATCTAATATCAATATGTACCATACGTAATTAAGCATCTTTTATTCACCCATTTGAAATTTCAAATTTATGAAAAACATTTCTTTCATTTGTACAAATATTTTATTTTAGTGGAACTTGTTTAGTTAGCGAAGGGTGCACAATTCGGTTCGTTGAAAAGTTAATATATTAAATTTATGTGAAATAAAGTAATAATGTGTTCATTACGACATAATTAAAGTGAGTCAGAAAGTGGTACTACAATTTTATATCCGCCATTATTTACAATAAATGAAGTTATGTTTACACCAATAAAATTTAAATTTTAAGTTTATAGCTAGACAATCCAAAGTTAAACCGTGGTTGGAATGCGCATTAACTCCACCCAGTCATGTACATAACGAATGACGGGGCTCTACTTTGGCGTGAAAGTAAAATATACAGTCTCAGTGAAAACACTTGGCCGCCACACTTTGTACAAATTTATTAATTATATATCTATTTATTATTAATCTATCAAAATTATTATTTTTTTCATACAGTATTTTTATAAATGGAAAGTATTACAATGCTGTCTTATTTCATAATTTTAAATTTAACTTTTGACACTGAATGTACCGACGATAGTAGCGACCTCCGAAGGTACTCTACTCAGTTTTATTTTGATTTGTCGAACATATCATATCTGATACGGCATATCATCTGTTTGACAGCAATGTTAATATCATTATATGATATTTTACTACAATTAAATCAGATGTAAAAGTACAGTCATAAGTGACATATTTGCTGTTGGTTCATCTTTGACGCACGTCTATCACTTTCGTTATTTTTGTTCCTAAAATAATAATAATTGCAGAGATATGCGAGTAACAACCAGTTTGCAAGCCCCGGTGCACCCATTTTCATATTTTTGGGTGGTGAATGGACCATTGATGCAGGATCGCTTCAAAGTGGCCAAATGTACGAGATGGCTCAAACACACGGTGCTTACATGTTTTACACGGAGCACAGATACTATGGGAAGAGTCAACCTACCGCGTAATGTTTCCAACATACATTTATTACAAGATTTCACATTAATTTCTTATAATTTGCAGGGATCTGAGTTTAAACAGTCTAAAATATCTGACAACTGACCAGGCGTTAGAAGATATTGCGCAATTTATCCTTCGGATAAAACAAGACCTGAACCAAAGTAGTGGTGTTTGGTTGCTCTTATGCAGCAAACTTGGCTATCTGGATGAGGCAGAAGTATCCTGATTTGGTGTACGCTGCTGTCAGTTCTAGTGGACCTGTCCTTGCTAAAGTCGATTTCAATGGTAAGTTAATGATCACAAATGTAAACTTGATGTTGGCATCATTGTCATTTCTCGACTACAAGGATCGATAATTTGAACAAATTTGTGAAACATATTGGCCGTATTTATTTGGGATTTTTAAAGTAACCCGGTAGGGTAGTTTTTTTTAATTGGCACGCTTTAACCCTTTCACTGCGCACTTATTTTATACAGCCCTTCGCTGTGTGCGCAATTTTCTACTGTGTTCCATATACAGGGTGTTTATCCAAAACCCGAACATAGGCATATAACATGTGATATCAGTTTTTTGGTGCGCATTGCTTCCCAATTAATTTTATAGGAAAATACTTTAAATAAAAATTATAGAGAATAAAATTACGAATTTTTTGATATAACATACATATCATTTGTGTGTTTCATCAGAGCGCAAAAATTAATAAAATATGTGTTTTCGTAAAAATAAAGACGTCCATGAAAAATTAAAACAATTGCCTGCTGTCAAAAATATTGACGTTAATATAATACAAATATTGGGATAATTTTTTTGTAACTTTCACCGCCATAGTTCCATTTTATTATCTGCAGCTTTTCTTCGTGTGTGAAATCGTTAATTTTTTAGATGTTTTTCCTTCTTTGTCCGTATTTCAATATTAACGTCAACATTTTGACAGTAGACAATTGTTTTAATTTTTTCATGGGCGTCTTTATTTTTACGAAAACACAAATGTTTAATTATGTTTGCGCTATGATGAAATAAACAAATGAAATGTATTTTATATCAAAAAATCCGTAATGTAATTCTCTATAACTTTTATTTAAAGTATTTTCCTGTAAAATTAATTGGGAAGCAATGCGCACCAAAAAACTGATATCACATGTTATAAGCCTATGTTCGGGTTTTGGATAGACACACTGTATATGCGGTCATAGCAGATTACCGTACGTAATGCACAACAAGTAAAATGACGCAATCATAGAAAAAAATTAAATATTCAGTTTTTATTACAAAAAAAATAATTACATTAATAAATTTCACAATTCTTCATCAGAAAACGATATTCAACCTTGACCACTAGCTTGGTTTACAAGTCGTGTAATCTTGGTTTTTTTCCTTGTTTCTTCTACTGATGATGAGAACTTAGTTCTTGAAATAGTATAGAGAGGGTATAAGCTATTTTTATCAAAAACCTAAGTAATTTTATAATAATTTTCTGAAAAAATATACAAAACTATTATTTATGCAGCTGATGGAAAAACAATATGCAGTATGTGTTTCTTACAATATAGTAGTCACAGAGGATAATTGCGACTCCGAAATAAATTATATTGATATTTTCTTGCATATTTTAACAAATATTTGAATAAAAATAAATTTAATGCATATTTGTGCATATTTTTATACTTTTCAAAAATTAAAATTAATTTAAAACTAAAAATACTGAATTGCATTGTTTTTATACAATAAATATTTGTAATTAAGGACCGGTTGTTCCAAGTGTAGATAAAATTATTTTTGGAAATTGTTTTCCAAATTCCTTTGACAAATTAAAGCTCTCAAGCAGATAATTTTAATAAAATATAAATAAAATAAATACATCATCACGCATTTTACCCATTACTGGGTGTGGTACTCTGCCGAAGTAGATCTCGGTAAGTGATATATTTATGCGCGTGAAGTGCAGTTACCAGCCGTTAAATCACGACCCCCAAAGATTTTAGTGGTGAGGAAGCCACAGGTGTAATTTTAATTTGGTGAAAATTGTTTGTCGACTGTGGGGATCGAACCAGGGTTCTCAGGATCCAAAGGCCGAGTCGATACCACTGAGCTATTACCTCATGTTACAATTAATATTTAAACGATTGTCATTAATGGCCGTATTTATTTGGGATTTTTAAAGTAACCCCGTAGGTTAGTTTAGTTTAATTGACACGCTTTAAGTAACTCAGAACTGATCTTAAACTGAGCCTACTGCCTGATCACTTATGAAAGTAACCATAACAACATCATAAACTACTACAGAAAGTTGAACATATACACTGAAATGTTAGTATAACGCACACTTCTAACATATCAGGTGAAGTTGCATTGATTGACAACAGATGGCGTTACGATGAAAGAAAATAATAAAATAAATGAAAAGAATTTGTATTATTATTTAAATCGAAGTTTTGACAGATTTATCAACACATTTGCTCAGATAAATCTAATTTTTTTAAATTAATAATTACTTATTTACTAATATTTTTACATTATGGTTAGTACAGTTGGTATCACCACACCTAACGTCAAACGTCAACGCTTACCTACAAAAACGCATCAGCTGTCAAAGTGTAACAACATTGCACTTGTAAACTGTTTTTAGATATATTTTGTGGTCGTCTGAAAAATAGTGTGCATAACTCGCTCGAAAGTGTGATAACTGTGCTCGTGTACTTAAATCACTCGCACGTTATCTTACACTTTCGATGCTTGTTATGTAATATACTAATATAAAACGTGAAGGAATGAAAAACTTGTTGATATGTTGTATAAAAATTGCATAGAACCCGCTGTTTAGTCAAATAAGAATATAATTAGTTGAACGTAATAATCAATAATTAGATTGTTTTTTTTTGTATTTTTCCAGAATACTACGATGTTATTCAAACAAGCTTGGGTACCAGGTGCGCTGCAGTTATCAGCAATGGTGTTGATGAGATTCTACGTCTCTTCGCGACGGGCAATGTAGACCAAGTCAGAAAAGATATAAAGTAAGACAAGCACACACCTTGTTTAAGAAACGTTTTATTTAATTATTTCTTGTTTCTAGTTGGTGCTGGTCGCTTGATGTTCAAAATAAGTTTCAAATGGAAAACTTCTTCATGTATATATCGTCAAAGTTTGGCAGTCTAATTCAATATGCCAATCCATCAACCATTCCTAACCTTTGCTACACTTTGCAAAATCCCCCTACAATGACAGAGTACGAGAGACTCATAGCATATGTGAAACTACCACCTTGCACACAAAACGACAAATCTTTGAATGCGACCAGCACTGCTTTATACGAAGACAATGGTAAGTTTCAAACATTTTTCAATATTTTCGGGAGACGCCCGGACTTGAATCGTGCACCTTCAGCTAAGCCGAGTCCGGGCGTCTCCCGAATTTTAAAGAAATGGTTAAAGCTGAACTGACCAGCCGTTTGATGATGACCCCAAGTGATGGAAATTTTTTCCTATTTTTTTTTATTTACTTCCTTATACTGTGTATAAGAAAGTAAAAACGCTTTACCTACTGAATATTAAATAGTAAATGAGCCAATACTTTTCAATATTGTTTCTAATAATTGTTATGTCACGAATAATAATAAAAATGATTGTTATTTGAAGGGCGATCGTGGACGTATCAATTCTGCACTGAATACGGCTTCTACCAAATATCCTGGACTACCACATCTCTCTTCCGCAAGACTATTTCTGTCGACTACTTCCAGAAGATGTGCCTGCGTGCCTTTGGACCACAGTAAGTGTATTTAGTCCTCTTACTACTTGTAGTAAACACCTGGTTATTAATTTGTTGTGTTCAGATTAACAGCCGATGTGACTGCTGCTGGTGTGGCAGCAACTAATGCGAAATATGGGGGACTGCATCCCAATGTGACGCGTGTTGTCACCGTGCATGGTGGTAATGATCCATGGCGAGGTCTTGGTTTGAGCGCAGGTTTGAATCTTGAAGCTCCAGTCTTTATTGCGGAAGGTAAATCATTCAGATACATTTCTTATTTTATTTGTGTGTTTATTTTTGTTGTTTTTTCCTTTTTAGGAGCTTCTCATTGTGCTGATACGTATGGATTGTCTCCAAACGATTCTCCTAGTTTGTACAACACCAAGATGTTTGTTAGACGTTACATTGCATCTTGGCTTAAATTACAAAATTAATTTAAATTTTAAGACAAAGTTAGATTTTAACTGGTTTGTTCATTTTATTTTTTATGTAATAAAGTTTAACATGTTTTAATTATTTTTGTCTATTTAAAATTAATTGTGAACAATAAAATATATAAAAACAAAATAAATCTGTTTAATTTTTGATGTTCCTTAAAAATCAATGAATTATTTGATTCATTATTTCATCATCACGCCTTCTACCCATTGCTGGGTGTGGCACTCTGCTAAAGCAGATCTCGGTAAGTGATATATTTTTGCGCGTGAAGTGCGGTTACCAGTCGTCAAATCACGGCCCCCAAACATGTTAGTGGTGAAGGAGCCACAGGGATAGCTTTTTCAAATTATGAAAATTTGTCGCCTGTGGGAATCGAACCAGGGATCTCAGGATCCACAGGCCGACTTCATACCACTGTGCTAGCCATCCCATTATTTCGATTGTGCTTTTTAACAAATCATCTTATTATACAAGTAGATTCACAAAACGGATTAGCGTTAACACCGTTTTTAATATTATCTATAACTCTGTTTCAAATTAAAACATATTAAAGAAATGAACTAAATTTGATGCTAATTAACTCTTTTTTTAACTCAAGTTAAAATAAACTTGTTTCGTACATTGAAAAGAGAGTTAAAAACGAAATAAAAAATGGTGTTAACGTTAATCCGCTTTATGAATGATTATTTTTTGACGTTTCTCAAAACCAATGAAATGCTTCATTGTATGTTACGTGTTTGCGTTTTAACCAATCCTGACATTATTATACTAAGAATAAAGCTCTAGTGATTATTCCCGGGAATAATCGCTGTATGTGCTTTTTTGTTTGTGACAAATGATAGGTAGTTGTCAAATAATTATTTAAAACTGTCAACGCGTCAAGTAGAATGTGAGAAAAAAAAAACGATTTAGTTCCATTCCAGATACAGAAATACACCAAAAAATTTTGGAAACAACTTCCAAGAATACATTAATAAGTAATCAATCGATGTGGACCCAGTTCAAAATCTTTTAAGTTGGATGAATCGACCTCAACAGCAAAGTCAAAAAATAATCTAATTAAGGGGTTGTACTAGCCAGGCGCACCGAAGAGTGAACCTTGTTTTGGAATTTTTTTTCCCGATTACTAATCAATAGATTAAAATGAAATTTTGAGACTTTATTACACATGTATTAAGGTATACAAAAATATTTTTTATTTACGATACAAAATGGCGTCCTGGTACTAGGTAACCTGTCAAACATTCTTATTCTAACACACCAGCCTCACTTCAACCACATTCACAGATCGCTCCATATAAGCTCATTTGCTTATCACACTCGAAATCATTCATCACACAACAAACCTTCAATCACATCCATCCAATCACTCTTATACACTTTTCATTCATCTTTCTTCAACGTACATAACTTATGCGCAAAACATCTCAAATTACTCACGAAAGCTACATTCACAAATCGAAATTAGTTTTTGTTTTATGTTTTCCATTTATGTTTTAATAACCTTGTAGTCATGTTACCTTATGCAGCCATTCACAAATCAGTATTTAGTTTTGGTTTTAATACAAAAGTTTGCAAACTCCAAACTTATGTTTTAGTTTTACGTTTTATACTTAGGAATAGACCAATAGGACGAAGCGTAGAATTATGTAGTGATATATACTTGTCTCTTTCTATCGTCCTTCGCATTGATGATAACCTAAGTTTGTTTTTATTCGAGTGTCAAAATGAATGAAAATAAAAACAAGATTTTAATACCTACTTTCTTATTATAATATTTACCTTGCTCTTCCAAAAAATACGAAAGTAAACAAACATATCACAGTATGTGTAACCATGGCCAACTTCATTGAATTGCGCTACGCTTATTATGGCCGTTTCATTTCATCATTTTGCCATATAAAAATTTGTTCTGAGTTTTTTACAGTTTTGGTACGTCAAGTATTGCCATCTAGTGCTTTTTATTTCTATTAACGAAAAATGACAACGCTGTCAAGTTACAAAAATAACCTTAAAATATTTGAAAACTGAAGTTTATGTGATCAAACAAAATACATTTAATGGAACCGGGTATTTTATTTATACATGCAATATTATTAAATATTATGACTTGGAATCTGATTTTTCGACTAAAGTAACTAGCAAGTCTAGACTAAGTAAATTTCATTTGGCAACGTAGCATTATCTGTCACTTCAGATAAATAATGTCGCCATATTGTCTACCTATTTAAAATTTTTGAAGTGTTTTTAGATCAAAAGAAGGAAGTATTATTGAATTATTGGTGCCAACGGTTAGTATTTTACTGTAAAGATCGTATGATAATAAATATACAATGACTAGGCTTGTTTTTAGGATTTTTTCAATCAATGCAATCGGCAGTATTTTCAAATTTAGTTGCGACGTATCTTGTTAGAGGCGCTAGTTGACGTGCCCGCTCTGTAAATTTGAAACTTGGAATTTTAATGACATATGAAACGGCCATAATAAGCGTAGCGCAATTCAATTAAGTTGGTCATGGTGTAACTTAGCACATTAGACAGTTGCATTTACTGTATTACCGATCTTCTAAAATTTATGATAGATGTCACTACTAACTAAAATCGATAAAAGCAAAACTATTTGTGAATGGCACCTAAAAACACACTAAAACATAAAGCATAAAACAAAAACTAATTTCGATTTGTGAATGTAGCTTTACTCCTTTAACAACAACAAACTAAAAACAAATCTGCAAAGATTAGAAAATATTAAAACGTAGCCCGCTCTTATATTTGAAAGAAAATTCCACACAATGCAGTCACTGAAAATGAAACTAAAAGATAAAGAAAGGAAGGGAGGTCGCTCTGCGCTTGTTTTTGAAAGTGAATTCCACACAATTGCAGTTAAACACTCTATTTTTAATAAATACAAATAGGTTATGTCATTTTTAAAAGTAAATTACTAATATGTTGTACCTATATAAATAAATAAATAAAATAGTTCCATATTTGAACATAAAACCGACATAAATATTATTAGTGTACGATTATTTAGCGCAAAGTTTTAAAATGATAAAATGCTAATATAAATAAATAAATATATCATCACGCATTTTACCCATTACTGGGTCTGCCGAAGCAGATCTCAGTAAGTGATATATTTATACGCGTGAAGTGGAGTTACCAGCCGTCAAATCACGGCCCCTAAAGATGTTAGTGGCGGAGGAGCCACAGGGGTAATTTTAAATTGGTGAAAATGTTTTGTCGGCTGTGAGGATCGAACCAGGGTTCTTAGAATCCACAGGACGACTCGGATACCACTGAGCCACCTACCCCATAGTTAGTTTAATGTAACTGTCAAATCAGTTGATATGGAGTAAATGTAAATTTTATGTAGAATGAAAACGAAATTTAAAATTTTTCAGAGTTTATTTCATTGTTTCCGATTGTCGGTGGAGCAAATACATCTCGGTCGCAAAATGGTAGCATAATTTCATGAAATTAATCAAAATAATTCCTAATATTTTGTCTACTCTTTAATTACTACTGACGTCAAGTGCTTCCAGTTTGTTTTAAATATTTTAATTTGTCTAACAGTTTCTGTACTTCAATATAAGTTTGTTCGTTTGCAAACATATAAACAAGTATGTAAATGCTAAAGACTTGACAGTAGATGGTTTTATATGTTTAAATGTACAAGATTTTGTACAATGTGTTTTTTGTGATGTTGAATTAGGCTATTTTAAGATAGAAAACATAGTCCGTGTTCAATATAAATATTTATCACCTAACTGTTTATTTATTCGTGAAAGAAATGTTGTTAATGTCCCAATGTTGTGATTAGAGCTGATGCAATCTCAAAATTAATTTTTTCTGCTTAACTGTTTGAACCACTACATTTAATCAAAATAAAATAACTTCCTACCTGTTTCTGGAAGGTAAAGTAAACCCACACTCAGTGGCAGTAGTAGTGGGTGACACATCAGGTTTCGATGAGAACCGGCTCGTTGTTGTTCTTCACATCTTGGATGCAGCCGTCGTCCAATGCCACGTTCTTTGATTTCATGCCTGAAATAAGAAAATTAATGCTTTATTTATTTGTTACTTGGCACAACAGGAACTCAAATCCAATTACAGTATTTTCTTCTTAGTGAAATCCGAACCACTCACACACTCGTATTTTTTAAATACAAATTCAAGTCAGCGGAATTTCAACTTGCGAATTTAGAATTATTTTATTGAAACTACAATAACTTATTATGTTTATTTCATTATTTATTTGCTGGGCTACACAACAGAAAGTTAATTTAATGTAAGTATAGTCGAGCTACAGGTTTAAATGCAACAAAATGCAACAGTTTAGTGTGCATGTCTTTAAAATTGTTGTTGATGTGTGTTTACACCAATTATTAAACTTAAATTTTAAGTTTGACATAATCTGATAATATTGCATCAAATATTTGATATTTTAATTTGATTTATTGTTATCAGACAAACATTTTAAATTTTACAAAATATCGACTTGAATCATGGCCAACTTCATTGAATTGCGCTACGCTTATTATAGCCGTTTCATATGTCATTAAAATTCCTAGTTTCAAATTTACAGAGCGGGCACGTCAACTAGCGCCTCTAGAGATACGTCGTAACTAAATTTGATATTACTGCCGCTTGCATTGATTGAAAAATCGTAAAGAGAAGCTTAGTCATTGTATATTTATTATCATAAGATCTTTACAGTAAAATACTAACCGTAGGCACTAATAATTCAATAATACTTCCTTCTTTTAACCTATAAACACTTCAAACATTTTAAATAGATAGACAATATGGCGGCATTATTTACCTGAAGTGACAGATAGTGCTACGTTGCCAAATGAAATTCACTTAGTTTAGACTAGCTAATCACTTTAATCGAAAGCTCAGAATACAAGTCATAATATTTAATAATATTGAATGTATAAATTAAATACGCAGTTCCATTAAATATATTTTGTTTGATCACATAAAATTTAGTTTTCAAATATTTTAAGGTTGTTTTTGTAACTTGACAGCGTTGTCATTTTCCTTTAATAGAAATAAAAACTACTAGATGGCATTACTTGACGTACCAAAACTGTAAAAAAATCACATCAAATTTTTATATGGCAAAATGATGAAATGAAACGGCCATAATAAGCGAAGCGCAATTCAATGAAGTTGGCCATGCTTGAATCAGGAACCAATTCCCACGTTAATATAAGGAACTAACGATCAGATTCCTAAGCCAATTAGTGCAGCAATATAACAAGTATTGATTTTCTGCCATCTATCAAAATATACGAAATTTTGAAACTACTTTCTTACAATTACTTGTGATTTTTTTAAGATTACATTATTTTTTTAATTATTATTACTGAAGTGAATTCTTTTTTCAAAACTGATTTATTTTTTTAGATGCTAGTATATATCTCTACCCATTTTTCGAAGGTATAAATAGATTCTCCACCTCAGTCTCCATTTCATTCAACAGCAGCTGGATGTACATTCGTCTTACACCTTCAGCTCTGTTTCAACAGCGCGTCTCTTCCGATAAAGTCATCCTTCCACAGTCTGGATCTAGGAAATCCACATTGACCAGTCAAGATGAAGCTAAAGAAGCTTACATCGTGAAAGTTCAAGCTTTAGTTAACTCGATTGGATTAACTTAAAAAAATAGCCATTATTTTCAAACTTTATAATTTGATTTGCAATAAATATTTCACTGTTTTCTTACCATTAAGTTCTTAGTAACGTTGTGTTGTATAGTTATATAGCTAGGTTATGGATTTTTGTTGTCAAACCCTATAATGACAAATTAAACGATTTCTAGGACGCTAATTATGCTAGATATGTCTTAATATTACACTACATACATGTTAATGTAATTAAATATTTCCTTAAAATAAAACAAAGTCAAATCTTTACAGCTGTCAAAATCTCAATCGTTGAACACCAAGTCCTGCTTACACTGCACACATTAAGAAAGACAAAACATTTCATTTAAATAATATATTTTAACAATTAAATAAACTAAAATTCATTACAACTGAGATTATAATTTACTAATTAATTAATATTTTGTTGTTTTAAAGTGCATCAAGAGACAAATTCCAAAAAACCTAAACATTTAAGTGGTGTAAGCGGACCCAGTGTTCTGTAGTTCTCTGATAGATGGCGCCAGAATGTCAATTTCAATTATTTAAATTATTTTGTGAAAGATCATTTCGTTGATTTGATTACATGAGCTTAAAATGTAATATATTATTTTAAAACTTTACAATTTGAATTGCAATAAATATTTCATCTCAATTTGTACTGAAAATGTTATTTTCTAGTAACGTTGTGTTGTCTCGTATTGTAAAGCTCGACAAACGAAAGTAAAACCGTGGCTGGAATGCACTTTAACTCCACCCATTCAAGTACATAACAAATGGCGAGGCTCTACTTTGGCGCGAAATAAAAATATACAGCCCTAATAAAAACACTTGGGTACCGCACCATGTACAATATGCGCATTTATGTAAATTTATTAATAATATATGTATTTATTATTACTCCATCATAATTATTATTATTTTCTTCTATTTCGGTGTTCTTATAGTTCTATCAACGCACTGTAAACACGTCGTCAAGAAAATCTATAAACTCAGTGTTTTTGGCGCTTTTTATTTTGTAGGAGTGGTATGAGTGCTTTTAAATCTGCTAGATAAATGACATATAACCTCAAAATTATAAATTATCGGTGTAGAAATATTACTAAAAGAATATGCTACATATAAACATACAAAATTCACAACATTCACATTACAGAAAAAAATATTGATTTATTGTCAAAAAAAATTGAAATTTTTTGTTTTTTGTTATGAGAAGCGCTACCAACACTAATGATAAAAAAATACTAACTTATATTTTTGACAAGTCGCAGTTTTTAAAACTCAATCAGAATTATAAAATGACCTCAATAGATAAAATAGTATAAAGAACACATTTCATGCGGCCTGTTAACGCACTCGTCCTTTGTAAAAATCGCCGCAGATCGGCTCGTTTTCCAAATTTGGACTCATGCGTTAACAGATTGCCGTATGAAACTACTTCTTTAATATACTATTAACATACTAAATAAAAATAACAAAGAAAAATTATCTCTAATACTAGTTGCAAATAAAAAGTTAAACTTTATTTTTTCGGTCATGAACTATCAAAATCTCAGTGAGAATAAATTGAAAGTAATTTGACAGATCTTTCGAAAACTTGTTGCCAGGCAATAGTCACGAAAGCCCGTAGGGCTTGAGTGGCTATTGCCAAATGCCAACCAGTTTGAGAAACATACTGGAGAATTATTCACTAATTTATCCACCTCTCCACTTATATTTAATTAGATTATTTTTTTATGGGGCGGCTAGCTCAGTGGTAGGAAGTCGGCCTGTGGATCCTAAGAACTCTGGTTCGATTCCCACAGGCGACAAGCAGTTTTCATAATTTCAAAAACTACCCCTGTAGCTCCTCCACCACTAACATCTTTGGGGGCCGTGATTTGACGACTGGTAGCCGCACTTCAAGCGTAAAATATATCACTTACCGAGATCTGCTTCGGCAGAGTACCACACCCAGTAATGGGTATAAGGCGTGATGATATACTTTTTTTAAATTTTTTGTCTTAGCTGTTGAGGTCGATTCCTCCAACTTAAAAGATTTTGAACTGAGTCCATATCGATTGATTACTTATTAATGTATTCTTGGAAGTTGTTTCCAAAATTTGTTGACATATTTCTGTATCTGAAATGGAACTAAATCGATTTTTTCACCATTTTACTTGACGCGTTAACAATTTTAAATAATTATTTGACAACTACCTCTCATTTGTCACAAACAAAACCACCTACAGAAATTATTCCTGGGAATAATCACAAGAGCTTTATTCTCAGTATAATAATAACAGGATTAGTTCAAACGCAGACACGTTACATACAATGAAGTATTTCATTAGTTTTGAGAAACGTCAAAAAAGTTTTTTTTGTCTAAAATAATTTGCAATCCTTTGGACGTAAAATACTTATAACTCGTTTTCTAATTAACACCCTGTATAAATTTTCCCTTAACACGTTCTTTTAAATGAAAAAAAACTAAAAAAATAATTTGTTTTTAGCGATAACGTTCAAGTTTACCTCAAAATACGCACGTAAACAATTTCAGTCACGTTTCATTATTTCAGGGGCAACTTCCCCTAATTTCACCCCCCAGTACGGCACTTCTCCTCCAAAGCGACGCCATACGCCAGACAGGACGCCAGTGCGTCGTGTGACGTCGACTGTTTCATGGCTATCCTCGATTCTCGGTTTCTTTGTGTGCCAGCAAATACACGCAAAATTTAGTGAATTCATCTGTGAAAATTAACCAGGTTTTTGTTTCGTTACCTCTGGTATTTAACAGTAATTTTTGACATATAAATTGAAGTGTGTTTCTACATACATATCTTCGTAAAATAGTAAGTACATTATATAGTTTTTTAACCGATATTTTAAGATGTTTTTGAGGTTATGTCTTAATCAATACGAACTATACATATCAAAAATGCAGCATTGCACAAGTATATATGATATATTGTAAACATTTTAATATTAATAGCATTAATAGAAACTATTTTCTTGTTGATGTCAATAAACGAACAATAATTAGCGATGTTTTGATCAAAATGTCTGGTGTTATTCGATTTCGTCTGAAAGTGGTGGGTTTGTCTGTGTGTTCTGTAACTCACTTCATTCAAATCGATATGTTTTTGGGTCAACAGTGAACAGAAAGTGAGGGTAATACAGTTGAGTTTTTGCTAAAAGTCGTTTTTGGTAGTTTATTTGTTTATCGTTTTCGAAGTTATGAATTTTGTTTGTGATAAAGTTTTTAAAGATGTTTGAATTTTAGTTTATGATGATGTAACAGAATGTTTTTTAAGATTAAGGTGATGATATGATAGATATCTTGTAAATAGTTATATTTTCGATTCCCACAGGCGACAAACAATATTCATAATTTCAAAAAGCTACCCAGAGCTGGGCAGTAGCTAGCTACTTTTGTAGCTTAGCTACTAGCTTAGCTACATTTACCTTAGCTATAGCTGTAGCTTAGCTAACTGTTAAAAAATGTAGCTGTAGCTTGTAGCTAGCTACTTTTTTTTCTATTAGCTTAAAAATAACAACTGAAGCTACTTTTAAAGCTACTTTTTGTATCTTCAAGCTAGTTTTTGTAGCTCCAAGCTACTTTTTAAGCAGAAGGTCAACAAAGTACGCATGCGTACAAGCTAAACCCAAACAAAATAATAATTTGTTGCCGGTTCTAACTGGCTCTAATACGCAAAAATACACAGTAGGTGCCAGATGGTATTTGCTATTTTTTGATATTTATGTACATAATAGTAAATTAACAGTCATTATAACAAAAGACTGATCATATGACAATGGCAAATTTAATTATTTCACAATAATTTAAAAAAGTAGCTTTAAAATTTAACAGCTACTTTAACGAAAGCTTTTAGCTGTAGCTTAGCTATATTTTACAAAATATAGCTTATAGCTGTAGCTTAGCTACTTTTTTAAAGAATAGCTGTAGCTGTAGCTTAGCTACTTTTTTTAAGTAGCTTGCCCAGCTCTGAAGCTACCCCTGTGGCTCCTCCACTACTAACATCTTTGAGGGCCGTGATTTGACGGCTGGTAACCGCACTTTACGCGCAAAATATATCACTTACCGAGATCTGCTTCAGCAGAGTGCTACATCCAGTAATGGGTAGAAGGCGTGCTGATATATTTATTTTTTATATAATTATTTGTTTAATTAAATATATACAGGGTGTTCTAGGGAAATGTTGACATAAACAAGCAACATGGGAGATAAGTTTTTTGTTACCATTACAGTATTAAATTCTACTTATAAATCGCTATACTGGATGTTAATTAAAAAACTGGCCATAGACGTTTAAACATGCGAATTCAGTTTTTCCTGGCGCAAAAGTTTCCAAATTATTTTAGGCAAAAATACTTCAAATAAACGTTGTAGAGAATTAAATTCTACATCCAACTTAGTAATCAGATTTTATTTTTGACATTTCATAACCGAGAAAATCAATTTTAAAGTTTTTTGAAAATTGTTTAATTATAGCGATAGCCATGGAACTCAAACAAAATTACAAACAATTATATGACATTTTCGCGGAAATACGTGTTTTGAGGTCCACTGAATCTGTTTTGATCATTTTCTCAATGATGTCTGTGTGTGTGTGTGTGTGTGTGTGTGGATGGATGTGTGTCCGAGTGTGCAATATCTCATGAACAAGATAAGATTTATTAACGAAACTTGGTAATTATAAGTTTCATGAAAATACAAAGAGCTGAGTTGATTTTGAATGAAATTGAAAAACCGGAAGAGGAAGTTTACTGAACACACAAAACAATTACATTTATTTCAAAAATGGAATCAGTTACGAAAAAAAGTTTCAAATAAAAGATGTTAGCAAAAATATTTGGAATATAAAATGTTATTTGCAAATTTCCTGTATATGTGTCTAATTTTGAGAAAAACTAATTTATATATTTAATAATATATTTCAATAATCATAGTGCAATATAGAAACAAAAAAACATAAATTTTAATTTTCGCTTTATCTAGTTGTCTATGTCTTTTTTCGGAAAAACAAATATATCATTAAAATGGTCAACTAATTTGGCAACTTTACCTCAATTCAATCGACTTCGTATCTCACGGTTCTTGAGATACCAAGGGTTAGGATCGAAAAACGGACATTCTGTATATGCCTCATCAGTAAAGTTAGACACAAAATTATACGTAAACAAATTTGATATTTTATATGTTTCAAACAGATAAATAAAAATAAATAAATATATCATCACGCCTTCTACCCATTACTGGGTGAGGCACTCTGCCGAAGCAGATCTCGGTAAGTGATATACAAACAGATAAATGCTGAATTAGTGAAAATCTAAATTACATGTTTAATAATATTATTATACATGGGGTGGCTAGCACAGTGGTATGAAGTCGGCCTGTGGATCCTGAGGACCCTGGTTCGATTCCCACAGGCGACAAACAATTTTCATAATTTCAAAAGCTACCCCTGTGGATCCTCCACCACTAACATCTTTGGGGGCCGTGATTTGACGATTGGTAACCGCACTTTACGCGCAAAATATATCACTTACCGAGATCTGCTTCAGCAGAGTGCCACACCCAGTAATGGGTAGAAGGCGTGATAATATATTTATATTTATTTATAATATTATACAACATTCATATATTCTAAATATTAAATATGTTGTGTATAAGAAAGTCGTGTGGTGCCCACACCAGATTTTTACTTTCTTATACGCAGTATAAGGAAGTATTGGAATCGTGAAAAAAATCGTTGACGAGATTTTCGCGGAAATACATGTTTTGAGGTCCACTGAATCTGTTTTGATCATTTTCTCAATGATGTCTGTGTGTGTGGATGGATGGATGTGTGTCCGGTCGTGCAATATCTCATGAACGAGATAAGATTTGTTAACGAAACTTGGTAATTATAAGTTTCATGAAAATACGAAGAGCTGAGTTGATTTTGAATGAAATTGAAAAACCGGAAGTGGAAGTTTACTCGACACACAAAACAATAAATTCCATTTATTTCAAAAATGGAATCAGTTACGAAAAAAAGTTTCAAATAAAAGATGTTAGCAAAAATATTTGGAACACAAAATGTTATTTGCAATTTTCCTGTATATGCGTCTAATTTTGTGAAAAACTAATTTATATATTTAACAATATATTTCAATAATCATAGTAGCAATAGAAACAAAAAACAAAAACATGTTTAACATTTATATGTGAAATAATAATTGTCAAACGCAAGGAGCAAGTCGTAAGTGTTCAATTCAGCGTTTTTAATATGAAATATGCTGTGTATAAGAAAGTCGTGTGGCGCCCACACCAGATTTTTTTTTCTAGTTTAAAGTAGGTGTCCGAGTATAGCCTTTTATTCTAACAAAAACATATGAAACACTTTTAGCAAAACCTTTTTTATCTTTGCCATACAAACATATTTTTGTTTCTTTCGTGCACTTTACCTTTTTCGATGTCCACCATTCGTACCTTTGTCATTTCACCGATAACATACGTAGTATTTTTAAGATTTTTTCCCTAAGGTTTGACCTTTCATTTTATCTGATCCTATTATCTAAATGACACGGAAAACAAAATTCTCCATTTTACTTTATATGGGATTAGAGACAAATATTTGTACCTGAAAAAAAAAACCACTGTTCTTTCGTGTTTCCACCCCGCAATATATAAACTTGGAAGAATCGTTCTTAGAATTAAATTTATATTATTGACTTAGTCAATGAAATTTTAGGGTAAAAATGGTGATTCACTTTTCTGATGAATATATACTTTGTTATTAATAATCAGACAGTATGATGGTGTGGATAATATTACGACTTTCGAACCCGAAGATCTCGGGTTCGAATCCCATTCAAGCTATCACATTGCGGCTCGGTGAGTTCGGACCCTATACTGTAATTAGTTTCTAGTACAAATAAATAATTGAACTGGGGTGGCTAGCTCAGTGGTATGAAGTCGGCCTGTGGATCCTGAGAACTCTGGTTCGATTCCCATAGGTGACAAACAATTTTCATAATTTCAAAAGCTACCCCTGTGGCTCCTCCACCACTAACATGTTTGGAGACCGTGATTTGACGGCTGGTACCCGCACTTCACGCGCAAAACTATATCACTTACCGAGATCTGCTTCGGCAGAGTGCCACACCCAGTAATGGGTAGAAGGCGTGATGATATATTTATTTATTTATATATTCTCTCTCTCTGATGGGATGGCTAGCTCAGTGGTATGAAGTCGGCCTGTGGATCCTGAGGTCCCTGGTTCGATTCCCACAGGCGACAAATTTTCATAATTTGAAAAAGCTATCCCTGTGGCTTCTCCACCACTAACATGTTTGGGGGTCGTGATTTGACGACTGGTAACCGCATATCACTTACCGAGATCTGCTTTAGCAGAGTGCCACACCCAGTAATGGGTAGAAGGCGTGATGATATATTTATTTTTTATTTCTCTCTCTCTGAAAGATGAACAGTGTTGCAATTTTGGCTTATTTATTTATAAGGTATTTAGTAACAAGTAGACGAATAAATTGAACTGGATATCTAAAAAATAAATATCTTCCTAATAAATAGTTTATTTTGCTAATAAATATTAGCTACTTTATTAGGAGGTGGATATCTCGGCCCTAAAATTAACATTTATTTATTGATTTTTTTTTCTGTTTCAAAAACAAGCGCAGGGAGACACTCCCTTCCTTTCTTATCTTTTAATTTGTTTTCAATTCTTACGTAGAGTGTTTAACTGCAATTGTGTGGAATTCACTTCCAAAAATAAGCGCAGGACGACACTCCCTTCCTTTCTTATCTTCATGTTTCATTTTCAGTTATTGCATTGTGTTGACTTTTCTTTCATATACAAGTGCAGGCTATCGCTTTCATCTTATCTAATCTTTGTAGATTCGATGTTAGATTCGTTATTAGATTCGTTGTTAGGAGTAAGCGTGGATAATTTGAAATGTATTATGCATGTGTTATGTACGTTGAAGAAAGAAGATAAATGATAAGTGAATAGGAGTGATTGGATGGATGTGATTGAGGGTGAAAGAATAATTTCGAGTGTGAATGATAATGTTTGACGGGGGCTGATTATTTGATTATGTTACGAGTGACTGTTTTATGAGTGATTTTAGGGTTCGTGCTACCCCATTTGATGGGATATAGCGTGAAGATATGTATGTATGTATGTATGCTAAAAGAAAATTATAAATTAGGATATCTTTAGATGCAGAATTGTCGTAACAAACCTTCAATCATATTCATCCATTCATTCTCTCACTCTTAATTTCATCAATCTTTCATTTGCCATTTATACGTTCTACATGCCCAAACCATCTCAATTGGAAAATTAGAGAAATTCAATATTGAGGATTTTTTTGTTCGGCTTTTTTTTTTGTACAATAATTAATTTTGTTAATTTTCTTTCGATGTTATCCGTACTACACATTTTCTTTTCAAGCTAATTAGATTAATTAGCGATCTAATTGCGTTAATTAATTGATCTAGTTCAGTGATTCTCAAAATTTAATATCGTCCACAGTTTATATTGTAGATCTTTTCAAAAATTACTTGTAATTATAAATTTAGATAAGATATATGATTGTCTTGACAGATGTCACCTAGATGTCACTAATGTCAAATCATACCATGGCCAACTTCATTGAATTGCGCTACGCTTATTATTATGCCAATGGTACACTGGTCGAGGAGCATGAATGAGCGTCGAGGAGCTCATTGATGAAACAACAGAACGCACCCGTCATCGATGAAAAATAGAGGCGCCTCTATTTCCATCGAGGAGTTCCTCGATGAAACGATTATGTCTCATTTCACACGTATTATTGTGTCTCATTTCATGTTAGCGTGGGCTGTCATTTTGGTTTTGCTTTGTGATATTTTTTCGTGTTTGTTTATTTTATCAGTCAGGGTGCGTTCTGTTGTTTCATCGATGAGTTCCTCGACGCTCAGTCATGCTCCTCGACCAGTGTGCCATTGGCATTAGAGTTGTTTTTTTGTTTCGCCGAAAAAATTAAAAGTGCAACATTAAAGCAACGAATTGTTGTGAAATTTCACATGAAACTTGGCAAAACTGCTACTGAAACTTATAATTTATTGAAAAAAGTAGCCGAATTGTGGAAGGACAAGTCATGGTTTGCGCTGGCCCATTCCGCAAGAGATTTCTAGCCAAGTACAGTATCCCAGTGTTGGACCATCCGCCTTATTCGCCAGATCTTGCACCGTGCGACTTCTATCTGTTTCCTAAGGTGAAATTTGCCTTAATAGCAACAAGATTTGAGGTTTGAAAGAGAAATAGGCACGCGTTCTGAAGGAGCTGACAGAAGAAGACTTCCAGCACTGTTTCGACCGCAGGAAGATTCGCATGGAGCATTGTAGGGATAGAGGAGGGGTGTATATTGAAAGTGATAATAAGTAAATAGGTATGGAATCGAAATAAAATGTTAAAACAGCATCAGTCTCGTTATTTAATAGCCACACCTTGTATATCATTCGTATAAATAAATTTTATTTACTTTGGAACTTAATTTACTTGTTGTTCATTACACCGGACATAAGTGCAGAAAATTATAATTCTGACAGTAAACATTTTCTATTCTTTTACTTTGGTCAAATTTAACTTCTTTATAGAGATTATATAAATAAATAAATAAAATATAAATATATCATCACGCCTTCTACCCATTACTGGGTGTGGCACTCTGCTAAAGCAGATCTCGGTAAGTGATATATTTTGCGCGTGAAGTGCGGTTACCAGTCGTCAAATCACGGCCCCCAAACATGTTAGTGGTGGAGAAGCCACAGGGATAGCTTTGTCAAATTATGAAAATTTGTCGGCTGTGGGAATCGAACCAGGGACCTCAGGATCCACAGGCCGACTTCATACCACTGTGCTAGCCATCTTTTTTCCGATCGTATAGTACAAACAAATTAAATGCCTTAAGAATAATTAAAACCTATATGTGTTCTCATCTATACATGCTGCCATATTCTGATTAAATTCACTGATTTTTGACATTTATCTTTTAAATCGTTATTACTTTCATTCCTATACTAAAAATATCTTTTGATTAAATCCAGTAACCTTTGAACTCTGTCCTCCTTTTGAGAACCACTGCTCTAGATTACTTCCTCCCCCGTGACGTCACAGAAGGAAGAGTCAACAGTCGGGATCCCGACTGCACCATGAGGCAATATTGACTTAGGCTAAAGACCTAGTATTAAATAGTACAGTTCGCCAAAACTTAAAGAATACCTCACAAAATTAAAAAAAAATGTCATTACGCATTTTACCCATTACTGGGTGTGGCACTCTGCTGAAGCAGATCTCGGTAAGTGATATATTTTGCGCGTGAAGTCCGGTTACCAGTCGTCAAATCACGGCCTCCAAAGATGTTAGTGGTGGAGGAGCCACAGGGGTAGCTTTTGGAAATTATGAAAATTGTTTGTCGCCTGTGGGAATCGAACCAGGATTCTCAGGATCCACAGGCCCATAAAACTTAAAGAATACTCCACAAAATTAAAAAAAAAATGTTATTACGCATTTCACTCATTACTGGGTGTGGCACTCTGCTGAAGCAGAACTCGGTAAGTGATATATTTAGGCGCGTGAAGTGCTGTTGCCAACCGTCAAATTACAGCCTCTAAAGATATTAGTGGTGGGTAAACCTCAAAGGATATTTAAATAAAAATAAATAAATATATTATCATGCCTTCTACCCATTACAGGGTGTGGCAATCTGTCGAACCAGATCTCGGTAAGTATATATGTATGTATGTATATATTTATGTGCGTGAAGTGTGGTTAAATCACGGCCCCTAAAGATATTAGTGGCGGGCAAGCCACAGAGGATATTTAAATAAAAATAAATAAATATATTACCACGCTTTTTACCCATTACTGGGTGTGGCAATCTGCCGAACCAGATCTCGATAAGTGATATATTTATGCGCGTGAAGTGCGGTTACCACCCGTCAAATCACGGCCCCCATAGATGTTAGTGGTCGGGAAGCCACAGGGGTAATTTAAATTTTGTGAAAATTGTTTGTCGGCTGTGAGAATCGAACCAGGGTTCTCAGGATCCACAGGCCGACTCTATACTACTGAACCACCTACACCATATAAATAAATATCTAGGTATAAGATCATTGTTCAAGTGTGAACTTTTTAAGTCGATCCATTCGTTTTTTGTGACCTATACTTTACAAGCACGAGTGTGGGACAGTGAAATGTCACTCCTGGCGTCACGGTTCTGTCTCGGTCTCCGAGTTTGTGAGCTTCCAAGCTCTCATGCAGATTTCAAATCGATTTTCCACGTTGTGAAGAACTCGTCGATGCTTTAATTTTGTCATTTAGACTGCTGAGTAGCATTTGATAGTCTAATTTGGAGTTTTTGTTAACGGGAAAAAGTGCAAAGTTAAAGATTTATTTTGCGATTACTGAAAACTGAATTGGAAGAGAATTATGACAAAAAAGACGCTTTTTTGTGCAATTGTTATTTCATGATGTACGTGCTAATCAGTTTTTAACAGATCATTAATAACATATTCAAATAATAATATATGAAAGACCGAGATGTTTGGAAAATAACGAGAGATATGAAATAAAAACAAAGAAACATATTTTCAAGAACCACAAGATTAGTTCCTCCGCTGTGACGTCACAGAGAGAAGAATTAATACTCGAGAGCCCGACTGCACGATGAAGCAATATTGACTTAGGCTAAAGACATAGTATTAAATAGTACAGTTCGCCAAAATTTAAAAAATACCTCACAAAATAAAAATCCTGAGGTCCCTGGTTCGATTCCCACAGGCGACAAATTTTCATAATTTGAAAAAGCTATCCCTGTGGCTCCTCCACCACTAACATCTTTGGGGGCCGTGATTTGACGACTGGTAACCGCACTTCACGCGCAAAAATATATCACTTACCGAGATCTGCTTTAGCAGAGTGCCACACCCAGCAATGGGTAGAAGGCGTGATGATATATTTATTTATTTATTATTTAAAATAAAAATATATATAAATATTTCATCACATCTTTTATATCTATTACGAGCCCGGTCCCACTTCAGTTGGCCCAATTTTATTTTTTCGTTTGATGTTATAATTTACTGTTTTATTTCTCGTGTAGTATGCAAGATAATGAAATGAAATTTGAATGAGACATATGCTAGTATGTTGTTAATACGCAGATAAAATTTAAAGTCAATCGATACATACATCTAGAAATGACAGTCATTGAAAGAGGAAGTAAACATTTCCGTTTTAACTAAAAAAAAATTGTTTTATTAAAAAACTATGTAATAATAAAGTTTGTTTTAAATAATAATTAACTTCAATTTCATCCGCCAAACTGCCCACAAGATACTAGTCATGATAGTTCATTTGAGTGTTGATTTAGTTTATGCGAAGAAAAAAAATTGAGAGTTAAACTGCTACACATTTTGTGTTTAAGGTATAATTAATGTTAAATTTAGTTAAAAATGTTGAAAATTAATTGTAGAATTTAGTAAATGTAAGTTACCTGGGTTTTTAGTATTATTTAAATTTTTAACGAAAAAATTAGATTCGGGTCAAACTGAAGCGGGACTGGGAGTGTGGCACTCTGCCGTAGTAGATCTCGGTAAGTGATATATTTATGCATACCAGCCGTCAAGTCACGGTCTCCAAATATGTTAGTGCTGGGGAAGCCACAGGGGTAATTTTAATGTGGTGAAAATGTTTTTTCAACTGTGGGAATCGAACCAGGGTTCTCAGGATCCACAGGCCGACTCGATATACCACTGAGCCATTTATCCCACTTACTTCACTTATGCCACTATTAATTGTAATTTAGACATTTCTTTTTAAAAATTAATCATTGTAATTGTTAATAGAAATTACTAACTAGGTAACTGTAAACACAGCTTTAGGGGTTTCATGGTACCCCTACTATATATTTGGCGTTCTCAGAATGTCATAACTAATAACCATTTTTAATATATGGGGTGGCTAGCTCAGTGGTATGAAGTCGGCCTGTCGATCCTGAGAACCCTGATTCGATTTCCACAGGCGATAAACAATTTTCATAATTTTAAAAACTACCCCTGTGACTCCTCACTAACATCTTTGGGGGCCGTGATTTGACGACTGGTAACTGCACTTCACACGCAAACTGAGATCTGCTTCGGCAGAGTACCACACCCAGTAATGGGTACAAGGCGTGATGATATATTTATTTTTAAATATCTTCACGCTATATCCCAACAAATGGGGTAGCACGAACCATAAAATCACTCATAAAATATTCACTCATTACATTTAGCCCTCGTCAAACATTCTCATCCAAACACACCACCCTCACTTCAACCACATTCATAGATCACTCCATATAAACTCATTCATTTATTACACTCGAACTCATTTATCACACAACAAACCTTCAATCACATCACTCCTATTCACTTATCATTCATCTTCTTTCTTCAACGTACATAACATATGCATAAAACATCTCAAATTACCCGCGCTTACTCGCTAACAACGAATCTAATAACGAATCTAACAACGAATCTACAAAGATTAGAACAGATGAAAGCGATAGCCTGCACTTGTATATGAAAGAAAATTTCACCATTTTTAATATAAAAATAAAATATTCAATATTATTTAATAAAATTCCAGAACGCTACCTGCAATAACGAATATTGAAACTGAATATTTTCTACGGCGAAATACATACATATTGCACCAGAATCAATAATATCAGTTTATAGAATCTCTTTGCTAGGAAGTAGAAATTGACTGCGCAGATATGAAAATACATGTCAAACTTTTAGCAATGAATGGTATGAAACTGGAACATATGTATTGTGTTAACCTGTTAACCATTCAAATCATTCGCGAATTGAAATGGAATTCATAAAGTTGGTACTGAGCAGGAAACTGCCGTGTTTTCAACAGAGATCGTATCAAACATTTTACAGAATATCTCTCAGAGTTGGAGAGAAGTATCGTGTATTGACTTTATTTGTTTTAATTATTTTAACTTATAAATTATGTCTAAGCAGTGCTGTAAAACCTCTGTGGAATTACGAGACAAGTGATGGAAAATTTTTTCCTATTTGTTCTTATTTATTAAGACTCAATTCCACATCGCAATAGACATTTTGTCTTTTGTTTTATTTCAATAGCTGTCAAGCAGTTTGCGATTTTGTCGATAGATGGCACCACGAGTGGCTCCATAGCTCTCATGTCATACTACCGTTGTAGATAGGTTAACATCAGTCAGTTCAGCTAAGTCGGTATCACAATCCACTAGTTCCTAGTTGATCTAGTTGGATAAATGATCGCACCATACTGATGAGTCCGGAAGGACGAAACGCGTCTATGGTTAAAGCTGAACTGACCAGCCGTTTGTTGATGATCTGAGAAGTTGATGCAAACGTGTGCTGTAAAACCTCTGTGGAATTACGAGACAAGTGATGGAAAATTTTTTCCTATTTTTTCTTATTTATTTTCTAAGCAGTTTATACAGGATGTGTACGTACTTCAGGGAATAAATTGAATAGAAATTAAAACAATTTTGGATACAGTTATGTAATAATTGTTTAAATGCAACGTGTATCTTCCTCAGAAATAGTACATTGCGTACTATGAACTTTGAAGGCCCATATCTCGGAAACTAAAAGAGACATTGAAATTCGGTTGAAACGATTGTATTTCTCTTATTTTAATTAACGTATACTGAAATTTTGAAAATTTAGATTATTTTTTTTTTCAAAATTTTATTTTGGCCATATTTCAAAAACTTGACGAGATAGTGAAAATCTGTAAAAACCAGTGGATTCCTCGCATAAAAATACATATGTATGTAAAATTTCAGAGTTTTTGCTGCACGGATAAATTTTTACAGCAAAAAAACTAAAAACGTAAAATTTTTAAGGGGTACGTACCCCTTAAGAAATATTTTAAAAACAGTGATTTTTCGTTCTTTTCTAATAAAAACGGAATCTGTCTGAATTTTTGGCTGAAAATTTGCATATCTATGTATTTTAACAAGAGGAATTCACTGGTGTTCACAGATTTCTATTATCTCTTCAACTTTATGAAATATTGGCAAAATAAAATTGTAAAATTTACAAAATTTTCAAAATTTCAAATTTTCAATATAATTTAATTGGAGCACGAGAAATAGACTCGTTCAAACCGAATTTCAATATCTCTTTTAGTTTTCGAGATATGAGTCTTCAAAGTTGCGATTTAAAAAAAAAAAAAACAAAAATCGCTGTAACCAAAAACTAAAAAAGATATGAAGATGCACTCTATGGCGTTCGATTTCATGTAGTCTGATTTATATAGAACCGTGTTTTAAAAATTTCGGTTTTTAAACTGGTTCAACAAAATATTGGCATTCTCTTTAACAGAAATTTTTGTGATCATGACTTTGGCGATAAAAAAAATATATATTGAGGATCAAAAGATGCATAATGGTGAAATCCCCAATTTCATATCTAGTTTCATATTATTTTAAATTAACCGTAAACAGAAACAAACGTGAATATAAACATATGCATCTAAATAAATAGTATACATTATATTTTTCATTTCATTAATCCTTAAAATTTAAATAAAAGCTTGCAACGGAACGAATCTTAGGAAACATGTATTTTAAAATTTGCAAATAGCATTCGACGACCCCCCTCCAATATCGTGGCGACCCACACCGCTGCCCTTTACAAATAATGTTAAAAGGAAAAAAAAATAAACAGGACCTGGATCTGTAATATGTACTTACTGTCCACGGTGGATGGTAAGTAAATATTATAGTCATGGTGTAACCATGTGCTTAAATTTTTGCCATTAATAGGTTAATTACAATACAAGTATCGAGTCGACCTGTGGATTTGAGAACCCGGGTTCGATTCCCACAGACGTCAAACAATTTTCACCAATTTAAAAAAAACTACTTCTGTGGTTCCCCCACCAATAACATCTTCGGGAGCCGTGATTTGAAGGCTTGTAACCGCACTTCACGCGCAAAAATATATCACTTACCGAGATCTGCTTCGGCAGAGTGCCACACCCAGTAATGGGTAGAAGGCCCTGATGATATATTTATTTATTTATTTATACATATGTTTTTATAGTTATTTTTATAACAAGTGCCGAAAAAGGCTTGTTACATGCTCGTGCAGAATCTGCACGAGCATGTAACCTTTTTCGGCACGTGTTATAAACAACATTTTTCCTACAACTGTGCGATTTAGTAAATCACTAAAATATTATCCAAATTTATAAAATTTTAATGATATTACACGAGAACGATGTTTTACGGCGTTGCTATGGTTTGTTTATTGATTATTTGCACATTGTTCTACGTTATTTAAAAATATTTCACTAACATCAAGATAATTTCTTCAAAATCGTCTAGATTGGAATAATACAGTGAGTGATTCTTCTTTATCATTAACACTTCCAAAGATAATTGAAGCCCCAGATCATACTATGTTGGATCTATTTTCGACAATGACAATCAACCTGCTGCTGGTACTTCTGAAGCTTCCGAAATTGTTGTCAATAATATTACTGTTAATAATATGAACAGGTATGGAAGAAATCAATGTTTCTTTAGACACAAAAGTTTCCACTTCACATTATGTCGATATAAGCAACTGTAACAACTGTGTTAATAATATACACAAACAATAAATATGATGTATTTCACTTACTCTTAAAATAAAACCATTTATCGATATAATTTACTTTGTTCGGTTCTATTTATTAGTTGTGTACAGATTAGATATACTGCAATTTAAAGTTATGTTTATAAATGTCAAAATATACCACTGCATATGCGCTGGCTCACCGTATCTTCTTCTTCCATAAGCGTCTGTAGCCAAAATATGAATTCCGCGCTCGGCGCGAAATTTAAATCGCTCTAAACACAACTTTCTTTTGACAGTTACGTAATGAAGCACTTTCCGCACTAGTGTTTCTTTGCTTTCAGAAACGTACTTGGTCTGCATTCATCTACTTTCCATACGTAACCAAGGCAATAATAGTTACGTAATAACAAAGAAATCGCACAGTTGTAGGAAAAAGTTATTACAGTACTTTTTACTTTTTACCTTTAATCTTGTTTGAAAAATATTTAGTATTCAGGTGCCAACTTCAGTTACCTAATTAGACACTTTAATAATAAACCTTAAAAATTAAACTATTGAAGTTTAAAACATTTCTAAAACGTACGATGTACGCCCGATTATATATTTCAATTATTTCCTTTCCAAACTACAGCAGTAGCTTTGGTTTATAGCATTTACGCGCTGTAAGTTCATTATCCTTGTTCGCCACCCCTAGCGTTAAAATATGGAGCGACGGGTGTAAATAATGAATATATTTGGAGCCTTTTGCGCCCTTAAATAATATATGATAACAGGATAACACAGGGAATGATAAAGGATAGAGTTAGCTTTGTTCACTTGTTGTAGCTACAGAGACGGCTCGAATTATTTGTTTAAAATTTGATATCAACACTGAATTACTAACTTGATTGTAGCACGCATTGGCATCTGTGAGGCAAGCATGTTGACGGCGGCCATTTGCTGAGCAGGCAAACATTGCGCTATAAACATTTATGTTTTAAAATAGTTATTTTTGTACCAAGGTTGAAAATAGGCATTCCTGGTCCGTGCCATACTAACATGTTCAGGGTCAGAAACGCTAATTTCACCCGTGGTACATATAATATTTTATGCACAATAAAATAACATTTAATTATATGTTCAAAAGATTCAAATATGTACATAGGTTATGTGTCAAAATGACATTTTGCAGAATCAAGTATTCACAATAAACAAAAATTGTCATTTTATTTATGTATAATAATAATAATAATAATAATAATAATAATTAATACTTTATTGACACATAAGTCAAAGGCGAGGTTCAGCCAATGGCTGCTCTTCCACCTAACCATAGTACATGATATGACATACAAAAGATATTTACAAGAAAATCAACAAATTTATAAGTATTTTACATTATTTTAGTAAAATGTAACATAGAATTATTAAAAGAATTAATTACAAAGAATTATTTACATTGGTCAAAACTAAGTTTAAACATATTTTTCACATGATGTTTGAACGCACTCATTGGTAAAGACTTCAACTCAGATGGAATTTTATTATAATATGCAGGAGCAAGATACGAAAATGAGTTTTTAAATTTAATTTTCTTGAAGGAAGGCACTACATATAAATCTTTTTCACGTAGTGTATAATTGTATTGCTTAAAAACAAGTTTTTCATATAAATAGTCAGGCAATCCAGTTAGCTTAATTTTATGTGTTAGACAAAGATACGATATTTTGAGACGATCGTCAATGTGATTCATATTAGCGATAATGCGATATTTAGAAATATGATCGTATTTCCGCACACCATAAACATATCTTAAGCATGAATTTTGAAAAAGAGTTATTTTCTGCTTATCTAATTGAGTCAAATGAGGCACATAAACACAAGCACAATAATCAAATAAAGATAGTACAAGGGAATTAACAAGGCGCAATTTTATCTGCGTAGAAAGAACATCGCGGAACTGATACAAATGTCGAAGTTTCAATCTAGCTGCTGTAAGTTTCTTAAGTAAATGTGTTCTGAAATGTAAGTCTTGGTCTATATGCATACCTAGACTTTTTATTGTACTGCTACGTTGCAATTGAAGTCCGTCCAATATAATATTCGGCGTCTCACTTGTACCCAATATTAACAATGATGACTTGTCAGCATTAATTTTAAGGCCGTTGTTAGTAATCCATTGAACTAAATTGTCGAGATCTTTATTTATTACTGTGCTTGTTTCATTCATTTCTGAACTATTAAATGAAGCTAAAATCTGAGTGTCATCAGCATATGAATGTGAAGCACAGAAATTCAGAACTGTTGGCATGTCTGCAATATAGATTAAGAAAAATAAAGGCCCCAGAATTGATCCCTGTGGCACGCCACGCTTTAGAGAAAATGGAGCAGATAGTGAAGTAGTTGTATTAGTAGACATGTTCACGTGAAAAAATCTACTAGTTAAATAGCTTTTGCACCAGTTTATAGCGTTGTCACCGAAATTAAAATATTTCAGTTTTGCTAACAACAAACTGTGATCAACTAAGTCAAAAGCTCTTGAAAAATCGATTTGTACTAGTACAGAAACCTGTGAGTTGTCATAATTTTTAAGAATTGAATCAAAAACATTTAACAGACAAGTATTTGTGCTGTAACCATTTCTAAATCCTGATTGGGTGCTTGGCAGGATTCTATTTTCAATAGCAAAATTCATTATTTGATCACTACAAACTCTTTCAAGGACTTTAGACATTGTTGGTAAGATACTAATTGGCCGCAAATCATCGAATGCTACTAAATTTAAGTTTTTGGGAATTGGTTTAACTATTGCAAATTTCCAAACATCCGGTACCACACATTCTAATATGTAACAGTTTATAATATGCGTAATGTAATCTATTATTACTGGTAAAATTATACGGATCATTTTCAATGATATCCCATCAACACCAATTGCATTAGATTTAAGTTTATTTATAACTTTCATGACTGTATCTTGGTCTATACATTTGAAGCAAAAGTAATCATCTGTCTGTTTAGAATTCCTGTTATCAAGATAATAATTAATAGTATTAGGACTTATATTAGTAGTACCCACCTTGTCAAGTAAATAATTTCCATAATCTTGGGAATTTGCAAGAGTATCAGGAATATTTTTAATCGGATCATCATTAACACCTAAACGTTTTAAATTATTCCATAGTTGACTAGAATTATGGTTATTGTTAATGTTATATTGAAGAAAGGCTTGTTTTTCTTTACGAATAGCAGCTGTAGTTAAGTTTCTTAGCTGTTTATAATATAAAAATTTTGCTTCAGTTTTATATTTTTTGAAATCGAGCAAGGCCTTATCTCTTTTTCTCTGCATTATTTGAATAACAGGAGTAATCCAGGGACAATATTGTTTAGTGATTTTAACAGTTTTAGTTGGGGCATGTATATCAAATAATGCAGTTATATTACTATTAAGAAAATTTATTTTATCATTAATGTCATTAAGTTTTATAACCTGAATCCAGTCAACTAAGGTACAATCTGTAAAAAACATGTCTGAGTTGAAATTTTTAAAATCTCTATACGTAACAGTTTTATGTAAAACACTAGTCTTAGGTATGTTTAATTCACAGTACACACAATTATGGTCCGAGATATTGCTAGTATCCAGAACACCAGAATTTGTGCATATATTTTTATCTGATACTAGAATTATATCTATCAGGGATTTAGAAGACGGCCTAGTGTACTGTTCAATTATCTGATGCATTCCATTAAGTGATATTATATTAGATAAGAACTTGGTACGAAAATCATTAGACAACATATTAATGTTTACATCCCCTGCGCATATCAGATAATCAACTAACGGATTAAATTCAGCAAATATTGCATCCAGTACTTCCATATCTCTGTATAAATCTGCATGAGGGTTGTAAATGACTCCAAGACCTAATTTACGCTTATGAATAGTACACTGAATCCATAAGTGTTCAACATTATTTGCATTTACGAAGCTAGTGTCTAAGATTTTAAACAAAATACTGTTACGGACATAGAATGCGACACCACCACCACGTTTGTGACATCTTTCTAAACTTACAAAATTATAACCATCAATGTGAAATAATGATGAAGGAGCAGTGTCGCTAATCCATGTTTCTGTAATCGCAATGATATCAAAATTACATTCATTTATAAATTCTTTAAATTTTAGAAAACATGAATTAAGCGATCTGACATTAATCTGACCAAATGTAAATTTACTATTATCGAGTTCAATGACTTCTATATTAGAAACAGCTGATATCGACATGAAACAAATATTGACAAAAAATAGCGAAATTGAACAATAATTTTAATAGAAGTTAATTAAACAATTCAAGACTGTAAAATTGAGTGACTGATTTTAAAATGGTCTGGCAATATATTTAAGACAATATTTTAGTAAGTAAATGAAATTATTGAAGTAGGTAAATTTAAATTTACATAGTAGTTTTAAGTTTTAAAATAAATATCATACTGACATATAAGTGAAATAATAATTACAATAGGTATTATATTATGCTGTTCAGGTCCTCAGTGTTAGTAATAACATATTTTTTATCTTTGCCGTTTGAATTACGTTTAACAATAATTCGGCCATCATGAGTCCAAACATTATTAAAAGAAAACTTATCTGAGGCTGATTTCAGGAGGGCTAATCTTGTTTTGGTGAGGTCTTCTCTAATAGTTATACCAGTGTCCCTAAGTTCCTTTTTCTTGATGAAAACTTTATTTCGTGAACGATAGCTGACAAATTTGACGATAACTGGGCGATTTACACCACTTTTAAATTTGCCAATTCTATGGCATCGATCTATATCGTTCACTGAAATGTCCACATGTAATTTGTCATGACACAGTTTAACCACACGCTCATCCATATTTTCTTCTCGATCTTCGGACAGTCCAAAAATACGAATGTTATTTCTTCGCGTGTATTGTTCCAGATTGTCCACACCTTTACTAGCACTCATACAAACTTTCTTTAATTCATTATTTTCTTCTTTCACTGATGCAATTTCCTTACTTAGAGCGTCAAATTTTGCATCAAATACTTTGCTCACTGCACTAGTTACTTCCTTTACGATTAACATAACAAACTCTTTATTAGATCCTAGTTGCAACAATGATTCACTGATCATTTGTTTTATCGAATCTTTATCATCGCGGGTAAGCATCTTGTACAAAGTAAATCACACTTCAAAATTTTAAATTTTAGCAAAAAGATAAATGTCGCCAGAGCACACAAATCACGTCTAGCCTCGTTGACAGTACATTTACCATAACATCAATCCATGGGAATTATTTTTTACGGCCTTAGGGCCAAAAAGAAGTGTTTAAGCCCGCATTTTATTTATAAAACACATGCTTTTCGACCCGGTTGTTTATAAATATATTTAAATTTACAGAATATGTATTAAATAAATAGTTTAATAAAAAAAATACATAAATAAATAAAAATAAATATATCATCACGCCTTCTACCCATTACTGGATATGGCACTCTGCCGAAGCAGATCTTGGTAAGTGATATATTTTGCACGTGAAGTCACGGCCCCCACAGATGTTGGTGGTGGGAGACAACGGGGGTAGTTTTTTTTTAATGGGGAAAATTGTTTGTCGCCTATGGGAATCGAACCAGGGTTCTCAGGATCCATACGCCGTCTTGATACCACTGAGGTAGCTACACCATAATAATATTAATAATAATAATATAAAGTCAACGGCCATGGCTGCACTCGTTGGAACTGATCTAAGCGATAACGCGAGTTAAGTAACTTTGCGCGCGGGTAGTACTTGGATGGGTGACCGTCCAGAGAAAACCCGCGTTGCTGTTGACCATAATACCTAAAACGCAGATCAGGGCGTAATGGCCGCATATGACCTAAAAAAAATAATATAAACAAATATACAAAAAAGAATATAACAAATACTATTGAATAATAATAATAAAAATAACTATATCATCATTCCTTTTACCCATTACTGGGTGTAGTACCCTGCAGAAAAAAATCTCGGTAAGTGATATATTTATGTGCGTGAAGTACGGTTACCAACCGTCAAATCACGGCTCCTAAAGATGTTAGTGGTGGAGGAGCCACAGAGATAATTTTAATGTGGTGAAAATATTTGTTGACTGTGGGAATCGAACCAGGGTTCTGAAGATACACAGGCCGACTCAGAGTAGAACATTAACAATAATTTTCACATAATATTAGATATGAATATGATTTATACCACTGAAAACATAATATGTATATCACGGTTTATACTTATTTTAAAACAGTTTAATGGGATGGCTAGCACAGTGGTATGAAGTCGGCCTGTGGATCCTGAGGTCCCTGGTTCGATTCCCACAGGCGACAAATTTTCATAATTTGAAAAAGCTATCCTTGTGGCTCCTCCACCACTAACATCTTTGGGGGCCGTGATTTGACGACTGGTAACCGCACTTCACGCGCAAAATATATCACTTACCGAGATCTGCTTCAGCAGAGTGCCACACCCAGTAATGGGTAGAAGGCGTGATGATATATTTATTTATTATTTTATTTTAAAAATGTGGCGTACTTTCAGAGAAACTTTCCTTGTATTTGTTTTATGCTGAAAAATGAATCCATTGCCAAATATTAAATATCTCAATACAGAGCGTAATACGTACAGTGGGTATTTGGCAACCTTGTAACCTAGATATGTATGTTACTTTTCACTTTTTGTGCTTGCGATGTTGCCAAATGGTTCCTGAATTATTCGGATGTGTAACACAAATATCATATACTTTTTATATTTTAGTCGACGGGTGTTTTTTCATTTTTAAAATGTAATTTCATTTTCCAATTTATATTTCACAAGACAAAACAAATATGGTTAGTAATTTAAAAAAGTAAATTTGTATTAATGTAAAAGTTAATGAATGTACGACAGCAAAGGAAATATAGGTAAACGCGACCTTTGGTGGAGGCGCTTCTACAACTAAAATTACAATTTCAAGAATATATATCACTAAATAAAGAAGAAAAAATAGGAAAAAAAATTTCCATCACTTGTCTCGTAATTCCACAGAGGTTTTATAGCACGTTTGCATCAACTTCTCAGGTCATCAACAAACGGCTGGTCAGTTCAGCTTTAACCATAGACGCGTTTCGTCCTTCCGGACTCATCAGTATGGTGCGATCATTTATCCAACTAGACCAACTCGGGAATAGTGCATTGTGATACCGACTTAGCTGAACTGACTGATGTTAACCTATCTACAACGGTAACATGTCAGTTCAGCTAAGTTGGTATCACAATCCACTATTTCCTAGTTGATCTAGTTGGATAAATGATCGCACCATACTGATGAGTCCGGAAGGACGAAACGCGTCTATTGTTAAAGCTGAACTGACCAGCCGTTTGTTGATGACCTAAGAAGTTGATGCAAACGTGCTGTAAAACCTCTGTGGAATTACGAGACAAGTGATGGAAATTTTTTTCCTATTTTTTCTTATTTATTAAGACTCAATTCCACATCGCAATAGACATTTTGTCTTTTGTTTTAATATATATCACGCCTTCTACCCATTACTGCGTGTGGCATTCTGCTGAAGCAGATCTCGGTAAGTGATATATTTTGCGCGTAAAGTGCGGTTACCAGTCGTCAAATCACGGCCCCCAAAGATGTTAGTGGTGGAGGAGCCACAGGGATAGTTTTTTGAAATTATGAAAATTGTTTGTCGTCTGTGGGAATCGAACCAGAGTTCTCAGGATCCACAGGCCGACTTCATACCACTGAGCTAGCTACCCCATATATATGTAATATAAAATAAATATATCATCACGCCTTTTACCTGGTACTGAGTAAGTGAAATATTTATACGCATGATATACAGTTACCAGTTGTCAAAATTACGGTCCCTAAAGATGTTAGTGGAAGGGAAGCTACAGGGATGTCATGTTTATATTAACATGTTTCACATTTCACGAACTTTCTTTTCCTCTTATATGACATAATTTCTTCCATTGTTGTTCCAGTTTTCCTCAATGTTTCTCATCATTTCCATTTCCTCTTGTCTGTCACGGGACGTTTAGGCGCCACTATGGCGTCGTGACGACGTCAGTATCCACATCAATGCCCCAGATTCTCATAATTTTATGACGTCATCACCCACATATACAAAGGTCACGTCAGATAATAAAATAATTATAGTATTAAATTTGCTAGCGATCACGAGTACTAAACAGATATATTGAGTCATAGATAACATATATACAGACGTCCAAAGTTGTTTTTTTAGTAACGTTGACTACAAAACAAAAGACAAAATGTCTATTGCGATGTGGAACTGAGTCTTAATAAATAAGAAAAAATAGGAAAAAATTTTCCATCACTTGTCTCGTAATTCCACAGAGGTTCGCAATAGACATTTTGTCTTTTGTTTTATTTCAATAGCTGTCAAGCAGTTTGCGATTTTGTCGGTAGATGGCACCACGAGTGCCTCCATAGCTCTCATGTCATGTTACCGTTGTAGATAGGTTAACATCAGTCAGTTCAGCTAAGTCGGTATCACAATGCACTATTCCCGAGTTGGTCTAGTTGGATAAATGATCGCACCATACTGATGAGTCCGGAAGGACGAAACGCGTCTATGGTTAAAGCTGAACTGACCAGCCGTTTGTTGATGACCTGAGAAGTTGATGCAAACGTGCTGTAAAACCTCTGTGGAATTATGAGACAAGTGATGGAAAATTTTTTCCTATTTTTTCTTATTTATTAACGTTGACTACTTTATGTCTAACTTTACTGATGAGGCATATACAGAATGTCCGTTTTTCGGGCCTAACCCTTGGTATCTCAAGAACCGTGAGATACGAAGTCGATTAAATTGAGACATTAGTTGATCATTTTAATGATGTATTTTTTTCCGAAAAAAGACATAGATAACTAGATAAAGCGAAAATTAAAATTTGAGTCGATTTAAAATGACTTACAGCTGGTGTAATGTTTGTATTGTAGGTAGTGCAGCGAGGTGTGTTGGGCGCCGTAGCGCCGCCAGACGTGCTCCAGGACGCCGGCGTCTTGGCTGGCGCCGGGCGCCCGCGGCCACGCCGTCCCGCTGCCATGCGCCGCTTGCTCGCACAAGACACAAGCCGAGACACCGCCATCTCTGTCCCACGGCACACCTCATGACTTCGGTGAGTACAACCACATCTATTAGTTAAGCTGCATTCATACTGATGGAACGCAAGAATCAACGCAAAAGTGATTTCAGTAGAACCATTTATATTCAAGTAAAGCAATTAGTAATGTAAAAAGAGAGTAATGAGTAAAAGACGTGATAATATATTTATTTATTTGTTTAATTTTTTACCCAAAGTATACATACATACATACATACATATCTTCACGCTATATCCCATCAAATGGGATAGCACAAACCCTAAAATCACTCATAAAACATTCACTCATAACATAATTAAATAATAAGCCCCCGTAAAACATTATCATTCAAACACACCACCCTCACTTCAACCACATTCATAGATCCCTCCACATAAACTCATTTATTTATCACACTCGAAATCATTCCTTACATAAAAAACCCTCAATCACATCCATCCAATCACTCCTATTCACTTATCATTTATCTTCTTTCTTCAACGTACATAACACATGCATAAAACATCTCAAATTACTCACGCTTACTCCTAACAACGAATCTAATAACGAATCTAACATCGAATCTACAAAGATTAGAAAAGATGAAAGTGATAGTCTGCAATTGAATATGAAAGAAAAGTCAACACAATGCAGTAACTGAAAATGAAACGAAAAAAAGAGAAGAAAGGCAGAGAGTGTCGCCCTGCGCTTGTTTTTGGAAGTGAATTCCACACAATTGCAGTTAAACACTCTACGTAAGAATTGAAAACAAACTAAAAGATAAGAAAAGAAGGGAGTGTCGCTCTACGCTTGTTGCCCAAAATATAAAAAGTATAAAAACATTCTGTATAAAAAAAAGTTAATTGAAGCACGAAGAACTCAATTTCGTTGAACGCATTTTTATATTTCGTTTTTGTTTTTGAGATATACCCCCCAAACAAACCACCCTCACTTCAACCACATTTATAGATCCCTCCATATAAACTCATTCATTTATTACACTCGAAATCATTCCTTACATAAAAAACCCTCAATCACATCCATCCAATCACTCCTATTCACTTATCATTTATCTTCTTTCTTCAACGTACATAACACATGCATAAAACATCTCAAATTACTCACGCTTACTCCTAACAACGAATCTAATAACGAATCTAACATCGAATCTACAAAGATTAGAAAAGATGAAAGTGATAGTCTGCAATTGAATATGAAAGAAAAGTCAACACAATGCAGTAACTGAAAATGAAACGAAAAAAAGAGAAGAAAGGAAGGGAGTGTCGCCCTGCGCTTGTTTTTGAAAGTGAATTCCACACAATTGCAGTTAAACACTCTATGTAAGTACTGAAAACGAATTAAAGATAATAAAGGTAGGGAGTGTCGCACTACGCTTGTTTTTGAAAGTGAATTCCACTACCGTTAATGAAAAATCAGTAAAAAACAAAAAATGGCGGACTTTTAAAACAAAGTGTGAAAAATCGACCATTTTTTTCATCCTTTTCTCTTACGCCAAAATTTTATTTTTTAGCCAAATTATAGTTAATTATTGTGTAAAATAGTTTAATAAACAAAGCACGCCAAGATTTATTAAAATCGGTTCAGTAGAGCCGGAGATGAATTGTCCGCAGTTAGAAAAAATGTCATTTTGAGAAAATTATGTTTAAAGTTTTTTTCGTATTATTACACCAGGTACTAGTCCCTTAATTATGCACAAGTAAAGAGGTCGCAAACAAAATTATTTGTGATTTTTACGTCCAAAGAGACCATGTCTCCGAAAAGTTTGAAAACTACTGCTTTACAATATTAACCTTGTAATAAAAACGTGGTACAAAAGCTCGTTAAAAAGTTAATTCAAAAATCTTTTAAAAATTTCATAATAATTTTCTTTGTACCTATTTCCAAAACAAAAAAACTACATGGTAAGAGACAGAGACAAGCCAATCTAATTTACTTTATCTTTTATATCCTTGTCAAAGCCTGTCCGGCTGTCATTTTAATATCAAAAGATGGATGAACTAATTTTAATTAATTCAAACTCACGATGTACTGGACACATCAGTACATTAGTGCAGATGATCTGCCAGAACAAAAATAGAGAACATTTCTAACTTGACATACATATCGCTTTTAATTAACCCAACAATTAGAGAAAAGGTGTGGTTTCATAATTAGGATATTCGCTTGAAAAGCGAGTGTTAGCAAGTTTGTAACTCGTAGACGACAACTTATAATGACCCGACGAACAAGTGATATAAATAAAATAAATATATCATCACTCCTTTTACACATTACTGGGTGTGGCACTCTGCCGTAGCAGATCTCTACAAGTGCGGGAAGTGCAGTTGCCAGCTGTCAAATTAGGGCCCTCAAAATGTTAGTGGAGGGGAAGACACAGGGGTAATTGTAATGTAACAATTTTTCCTACGACTTAAATTATCAAAATAAGTATTTTTAAATTGATTAGTCTTTGACGATTCTCAAAACCAATGAAATACTTCATTGTATGTCACATGTCTGCGTTTTCACCAATCCTATCATTATTATACTGAGAATAAAGCTCTTGTGATTATTCCCGGGAATAATCTCGGTAGGTGCTTTTTTTGTTTGTGACAAATGATATAGTTGTCAAATAATTATTTAAAACTATCAAGGCGTCAAGTAAAATGTGTGAAAAAAATCAATTTTGTTGTACGTATTTCAGAAACAGAAATACATCAACAAATTTTGGAAACAACTTCCAAGAATACATTAATAAGTAATCAATCGATATGAACCCAGTTCGAAATCTTTTAAGTTGGATGAATCGACCTCAACAGCTAAGTCAAGAAATAATCTAATTAAATATAAGTCGAGAGTTGGATAAATTAGAAAATAATTCTCCAGTATCTTTCTCAAACTTGTTGGCATTTGGCAATAGCCACTCAAGCCCTACGGGCTTTCGTGACTATTGCCTGCCAACAAGTTTTCGAACGATCTGTCAAATAATTGTCAGTAATAATATAACAAGAGAGTGAGAATAAATTGAAAATAATTTGACAGATCTTTGGAAAACTTGTTGCCAGACAATAGTCACGAAAGTCCGTAGGGCTTGAGTGGCTATTGCCAAATGCCAACAAGTTTGAGAAACATACTGGAGAATTATTCTCTAATTTATCCAACTCTCGACTTATATTTAATTAGATTATTTTTTGACTTAGCTGTTGAGGTCGATTCATCCAACTTCAAAGATTTTGAACTGGGTCCATATCGATTGATTACTTATTAATGTGTTCTTGGAAGTTGTTACCAAAATTTGTTGGTGTATTTCTGTATCTGAAATGGAACTAAATCGATTTTTTCACACATTTTACTTGATGCGTTGACAGTTTTAAATAATTATTTAACAACCTATCATTTGTCACAAACACAAAAAGCACCTACAGAGATAATTCCCGGGAATACAAGAGCTTTATTCTTAGTATAATAATGACAGGATTGGTTAAAACGCACACACGCGACATACAATGAAGCATTTCATTGGTTTTGAGAAACGTCAAAAATAATCAATTTATTCTCACTCTCTCGTTATATTATTATTGAGAATTTAACAAACCTTCTAGCTCTTAAAGTTCTCGAGGTAGCACACTTAAATGGAACACCCTGTATAGATCGAAAAAGTAAAAATATATTCTAAAGATAATTTTCCTTTCCTAATTTCAAACCGTCTTAATGGCCTAATCGAAATCAATCGCTTTGGACAGAAACATTAATTGGTCCATTTGTTCGCCCAACTTAACAGTGCTAGATTTCATCTGAAGTTTTCGTTTCTTTTAAAAGAACATGATCTCGAATGATTTGAGAAAAGATCTCTTAAAAATCCACATTTAAAAGCGTATTCTTGCATAGCTTCTGGTAGAACAATATAAAAATAAAATAAATAGATATATCATCACGCCTTCTACCCATTACTGGGTGTGGCACTCTGCCCTAGCAGATCTCGGTAAGTGATATATTTATGCGCGTGAAGCCGTCAAATCCCGGCCCCCAAAGATGTTAGTGGTGGAGAAGCCACAGGGGTAGTTTTTTGAAATTATGAAAATTGTTTGTCGCCTGTGGGAATCGAATCTAGGGTACCAGGGTTCTTAGGATCCACAGGCCGACTTCATACCACTGAGCTAGCCACCCCAATTTGAAGACTTATATTTTTTCTTGTTTTTCATACAAGATAGGTATACTTTATTAACTGGGAATTTTAAGTTTAAATCTGGCTTTAGGGAACAAAATATGGTCGATACTACAAAGAATTATTTCCTACAATTACTATGAAAAGTTTTCATTTACGCTTTCAATTGTCAACGTAAAATTTATGGTTGGTTACTAAGAAACAAGCAAATAAACATTTTACCGTGTGTGTTCCAAGGCAACGCGCTATAAGAAACTCCATTCCCTGTATGAAAACGATTACGTCATATGTGGATGAGGTTATCATAGATATGATGAAATATAGCTATCTTTTTTTATTAATGAAATCAGAAAACAATACTGAATCGAATAAGCAAATAAAAAAATAAGTTCCCATTTAAAATAAGAAACTTGCAAATCGTATTTTGAGAACCACTGGTCAAAAAAATATTTTTTACTCCTTGCAATAGTCTTGTAAAATGGTGGTACTTTGCTAATTTAACCAACCTCGTAACTGTTATAGTTCCCGAGATAGCAATGGTGGCACACAGAAATGGAACACCCTGTATATGTCATTTAATTAGAGTAGAACGCTTGTAATATATCAAATGACATTTTCAAAGTTCACTTGTTAAAAGTTACTTTACGCTGTAATCTTATTGATTTTACTTTCCTAAATAAGATCAAGTTTCATACTTTTAAATTAAATAAAATTTTTCATACAAATTCATATAAGTTTCTAATTTATACATTTTACAAATATAATCTAATCTATATTAAATGTTAAACATGTTTATGTTTTTTGTTTCTATTGCTAGTATGAATATTGGAATATATTATTAAATATATAAATTAGTTTTCCTCAAAATTAGACGCATATACAGGAAAATTGCAAATAACATTTTATGTTCCAAATATTTTTGCTAACATCTTTTATTTGAAACTTTTTTTCGTAACTGATTCCATTTTTGAAATACATGGTATTTATTGTTTTGTGTGTCCAGTAACTTCCTCTTCCGGTTTTTCAATTTCATTCAAAATCAACTCAGCTCTTCGTATTTTCATGAAACTTATAATTACCAAGTTTCGTTAACAAATCTTATCTCGTTCATGAGATATTGCAAACTCGGACACACATCCATCCACACACACACACACACACACAGGCATTATTGAGAAAATGATCAAAACTGATTAAGTGGAGCTCAAAACATGTATTTTCGTAAAAATCTCGTTAACGATTTTTTTCACGATTCCAATACTTCCTTATTGTACTTATACTGTGTATATTCTTGCATATTTTATAGCAAGTGCAGACTGAAACTGTTTAAAAATTTATTATAATTATACCTTGTCTATAATGGTACCATGTGATTTGAATCACGCAATGCATATAAACATATTTAGTTTTGAAGTTTTGTTTTATTTTTACTCTCTTATACGCAGTATAAGGAAGTATTGGAATCGTGAAAAAAATCGTTGATGTGATTTTCGCGGAAATAGGTGTTTTGAGGTCCACTGAATCTGTTTTGATCATTTTCTCAATGATGTCTGTGTGTGTGTGGATGGATGGATGGATGTGTGTTCGGTCGTGCAATATCTCATGAACGAGATACGATTTGCTAACGAAACTTGGTAATTAGAAGTTTCATGAAAATACGAAGAGCTGAGTTTATTTTAAATGAAATTGAAAAACCAGAAGAGGAAGTTTACTGGACACACAAAACAATAAATTCCATTTATTTCAAAAATGAAATCAGTTACGAAAAAAAGTTTCAAATAAAAGGTATATATAAATAAAAAATAAATATATCATCACGCCTTCTACCCATTACTGGGCGTGGCACTCTACCGAAGCAGATCTCGGTAAGTGATATATTTTGCGCGTGAAGTGCGGTTACCAGTCGTCATATTGCGGCCGCCAAATATGTTATTGGTGAGGGAGCTACAGGGGAATTTTTTTTAAATGGTGAAAAAATTGTTTGTCGCCTGTGGGAATCGAACCAAGGTTCTCAGGATCCACAGGCCGACTTGATACCACTGAGCAATCCACCCCATATATATATATATATATATATATATATATATATATATATATATATATATATATATATATATATATATATAAAAAGTGATACCTATTTTTTTAAATTAAAAAAAGGACATGGATAGAAGGTACTCAAAAAAGGACTATCTTTTTCAAAAAAGTACAGTTGGCAATCCTACATAGTATAAATTATTTTCTGAAATGATCAACATAAAACCTGAAGCCGTCCCTGTAGTCCTAGCGTAGAAACTGTGTCTCATAGCTTCATAGATTTTATGTCCTCTTTCACAAATTTACGTTCTGGAAATCTGTGGCAAGTTCAGCGAGCACAGAAACGAACAAACCAAACAAAACCTGGAAACGTTACAATTTGTGCCAAGGTCAGAATATTTCACAACACGCACGTGTATACAGCCTGACCAGATTATCCATTTATCAAGATGGACAAAATTGTCAAATTAATCTTCTACAAAATTATTATTTATTCTGAGATGAACCACACGTTATTTTTTTATCATTAGCTAGGGTTGTTGATTTTACGAATATTTGAGACTTCGATTGTTCGGATTTATTGAACCTTCGAATTTTGATTCGAACTTTCGAATTTTGGAATATTCCGAAATTTCGAATTATTCGAATTATGAATCTGGATCCTAACGTGAACACGGCATGTTGATATGAATTATTTTCAAAATAAACTCATTTGCAGAGTTTTGTATTAATTCGTAAGTAATTATTATTAATTACTAGCTTACCACAACACCTAACCTCAAACGTCAAACGTCCACGTCTATCTACAAAAACGCATCAGCTGTCAAAGTGTAACAACATTGCTCTTGTAAACTTTTTTTAGAAATATTTTGTGATCGTCTGAAAAATAGTGTACATAACTCGCTCGAAAGTGTGACAACTGTGCTCGTGTACTTAAATCACTCGCACGTTATCTTACACTTTCGATGCTTGTTATGTAACATAGGGGAAAGGTGTCTAAAACGATCCCTTTAAGGGGGAATTGATATAAAACGTACATCCCCATTTATTTCGATAAATTTTAACTAGTTTTCGTAAGCTAGTTCCTCTACCTTCAGATTGGCTCGAATTAAATTTAGCTACCTCATATACTATACTTTTAATTTATATTTTTTTACAGGCATAGTAAAGGATCATTTTGTACACCTATATGCATAAAATGATCCCTAGGGTATGTACAAAATGATCCCCATAAAAAATACTAAATAGCAGGTTAATATATAAACTTTTATTCAAAATAATGATTATATAAAAATATAGGTACACTTAATTATCCCTTCTAGTCGTATAAAAACAGACGCAGCACCTTATCCACCCTTCACCTCTGTAGTCCTTCGAATATTTCTCGTTGCAGTACATACAATCCGTGTCGTCTTCTTCTGAAGACGATTCTGATATTTGGTTCTTATTTTCTTTATTTTTTAAGTTTTCTTCTTGCCTGGACTGCCCTTTTCCTTTCCCGTTTCCTTTATGAGATGTGGAAGAAATATTTACTTTTTTCTTCTGGCGTAAAGCTAATTACTGGGATCATTTTGTACCGTTAAAGAGGGATCGTTTCACCCCAAACACCCAATTTGCGTACGAATGTTGAAAATAACCTCATTTATTTCACATGCAGAAACGAAACATTGACTAGCATAATTTTGAATTGTCATTAAATTCGCTAATAAAACTACTTTCAGATACATCTTGTTCAGACAAAAGTTATACAACATTGAAAAAGACCTTACCTTACATCAAACACAGCGATTTTTTCTTTTTTTTTTCAAAGTAACCACAGCGCTGACTCTCGCTTGACACTTTAACTAGCGACTAGGTACATGGTGGGAAAAATGATTCTAAGTAGCACTATTCGGTGGAGGGTTGTTCCCAGCAAAAACAGCACGGGATCATTTGACCTCGAGGGATCATTTTAGACACCTTTCCCCTACTATTATCTAAATTAATAAACCATGAAAAATATGTTTAAAAGTTATCAAGAATATCGCCCTTGAAAACATGTTGCCCAAATAAAAGCACTGGCTTTTTTAATACCTAAAGCCGGGCCTGTAAAACCAGCGAACAAGGAATGGAGAAAATGAGAAAACAGGAAAAATGATTTTATTTTCCTTAGCAGAAGTTTGTTATGTTTAGTTACAATAGACAGTTTTTATTTCGTTCCTTTATTAAGAATTCTTTCAACGCTGAAGCTTTGTTTATAAGTTTTAAGGTTACTTGCTTTTAATGTGAACAATAACTTGCTGTTATTCATACGAAATAACAAATAAATTTCGTAATGGGGGATTCAAGTGGTAGAGCTTTTTAATATATATTTATTAAAATAAATTCTTGACCGTACATCATATTTAATACAATATAAAATCATACCATACATTATATCTTTATTGCTGAAATATGAAAGTTAAAGTTGAATAATTTAAAACGCTCACACTGCCATATTGCAATTACGTAGTTGCATTAAGCCAATCACAGAGCTTTGTCTGAAACGTTTGTCGGTGCGCAATTTTACTGAGAGGAAGACGAAGAAGAAATAAGCTTTCAGCATTCTACGATTCTACCAATGACGTATAATACTAGACGAATTATGCCGTATTCAAGTCAATGCAGTGTTGTGAAGCAGAGAGAGATGGAATAACTTTTGGATCCGCCGGGTGCGCGGCAAGGAGCGAGTACATTTTATGTTATGCAAGTTGCTCCTTGCCGCACGCCAACCAGTTATTCTATCCCTTTCTGCTTCACAACAAACGCCGTTGTTATACGTCTAGTTATGTTTTGTCTGAGGATTCTACTGACAACGACACACGTTACGTGAAGTTACGTGAAGTTATCTCTGTCTTATCTGTCTCTCTTTAATCCAAGATGCAACTACGTCATATTCGTTTGTTTCGAAAGTTTTAGTTATTTTTATAACAAGTGCCGAAAAAGACTTGTTACGTGCTCGTGCAGATTTAAAGTTAAATTCTGTACTTGCACGTAACAAGCCTTTTTCGGCACGTGTTATAAACAACATTTTTCCTACAACTGTGCGATTTAGTAAATCACTAAAATATTATTAAAATTTATAAAATTTCAATGATATTACACGAGAACGATGTTTTACGGCTTTGCTATGGTTTGTTTGTTGATTGCTTGCACATTGTTCTACATTATTTAAAAATATTTCACTAACATCAAGATAATTTCTTCAAAATCATCTTGATTAGAATAGTACACTGAGTGATTCATCTTTATTATGAACACCTCCAAAGATAATTGAAGCTCCGGATCATACTATGTTGGATCTATTTTCGACAATGACAATCAACCTGCTGCTGGTACTTCTGAAACTTCCGAAATTGTTGTCAATAATATTACTGTTAATAATATGAACAGGTACGGAAGAAATTAATGTTTCTTTAGACACAAAAGTTTCCATTTTACATTATGTCAATATAAGCAACTGTAACAACTGTATTAATAATATACACAAACAATAAATATGAAGTATTTCACTTACTCTTTAAATAAAACCATTTATCGATATATTTCACTTTGTTCGGTTCTTTTTATTAGTTGTCTACAGATTAGATATACTGCAAATTAAGGTTACGTTTATAAACGTCAAAATATACTACTACATATTTACTAGCGCTGGTTCACCGTATCTTCTACTTCCATAAGTGTCTGTGGCCAAAATATGAACTCCGCGCTCGGCGCGAAATTTAAATCGCTCTAAACACAACTTTCTTTTGACAGTTACGTAATGAAGCACTTTCCGCACTTAGTGTTTCTTTGCTTTCGGAAACGCACTTGGTCGGCATTCATCTACTTTCCATACGTAACCAAGGCAATAATAGATCCCTAATAACAAAGAAATCGCTCAGTTGTAGGAAAAAATATTTTTATCATGCTTAATACAAGTTTAAAAAAAAAATTAAAATTTTGGTTATAATAATTTTATTACGTTGATTAATATATAAAAAAATCAAAAAAGTCTTGAAAGACCCATTAAAATATTTTTTTTTTCTTCAAAACTCTTAAAAGTGATATTCAATTTCTCAATACGTAAACTCTGTGCCAAATCATCGAAGGAACTTCGTTCTTTGCGTCCTTGGCAGGGAATTGAATAAACTTTATTACCAGTGGCGTAGCAAGACCTTTGTGGGCCGGTGTGCCACTGGGATTAAGAGGCGCCTCGTTACTCCTTATCAGGCAGCAGAAAGTTATATAGGTAACCATGGGACTGTGTTTATAGTTAGACTTCCACCTAAGGAATGGTGCTAGTAGTCTTTGTGTCCATGGCCAACTTCATTGAATTGCGCTACGCTTATTATGGCCATTTAATGTCATCAAAATTCCTAGTTTCAAATTTACAGAGCGGGCACCTTAACTAGCGCCTCTAACGAGATACGTCGTAACTAAATTTGAAAATACTGCCGATTGCATTGATTGAAAAAATCCTAAAAACAAGCCTAGTCATTATATATTTATTATCATACGATCTTTACAGTAAAATACTAACCGTTGGCACCAATAATTCAATAATACTTCCTTTTTTTCACTTATAAACAGTTCAAAATTTTTAAATAGGTAGACAATATGGCGGCATCATTTACCTGAAGTGACAGATAATGCTACGTTGCCAAATAAAATTCACTTAGTCTAGACTAGCTAGTCACTTTAGTCGAAAGCTCAGAATACTAGTCATAATATTTAATACGAGAGCAGGGTGAAAAGTCCCTGAAAAATAAAACAGATGGCGCCACAACCGCAAATCTCATGTGACATTTGTGATGTACCATCTTTAACTAGAACGCATTAAAATTTTCAGACTGATATGTCATTCAGTTCTGTTTTGACACCCATCGAAAGCAAGCAACTTTGAAGATTGCATGGAAACATGGAAAAAAGTGAATTTAGCGTCTTGAGTAAACATTATTTTTTGCGTGGAAAAAACATTACGCAAACCAAATCATCGCTTGTTAAATATTATGTGGACTCCTCACCATCGATTGGAACGATTCACAAGTGGTTTACTGATTTTCGTTGTGGTAGGACGCCGAACGTTCTGGTCGTCCAATTGAGGTAACAACGCTAGAAATCGTCGATAAAATCCATGGTATGATATTGGACGATCGGCGAGTTAAAGTGCACGAGCTGGCTGAGGCTATGAGCATCTCAACCGAACGGGTACGGAACATTTTGCATAAATGCCATATGGGTGCCGCATTTGCTCTCTGTTGACAACAAGCGCCACCATGTGACAAGTTCAAAGGAGTGTTTGGCGATGTTCAGGCGCAATAAGAAGGAATTTTTGGCCCCTTGCGATTTTTATCTATTTCCAAACTTGAAGAAATGGCTCGGCGGAAAGAGATTTGGCTCCAACGATGAGGTCATCGCTGAGACAAGCGCCTATTTTGAAGGATTGCCAAAATCGTATTATTTGGAAGGGATCGATAAATTAGAAAAACGTTGGACGAAGTGTATCGAGCTACAAGGAGATTATGTTGAGAAATAAAATATGTTTTGACCAAATAAATCATTTCTTGTTTCATTTTTGCGAGACTTTTACCCTGCCCTTGTAATGTACTATTCGTTTTTCATGTTACAAATAAATTTGATTTGCAGCCACTGTGGGGCAAGTACTGCGATGGCGGGCACTACTGCTCCGCGCCTAAAGAATGCTGCACCCTCGGCTGTTGCTATCACACCCTCCCCGCCAACGGCGTGCTGAGCCTGTGGTTCCTGGGCCACTGGTACTTCTGGGCGCTGGTGATGGCGGCGGTGCTCGCAGTGCTGTGCGCATGCAGCCTATGGCGGAGGTGTTGGCGAGCGCTCAGGTAACAACGACCACCAGGTGGATGGGAATGGTAATGTGACAGTGGTTGTTTCCAGGTTCAGGGCGGCGTGTGCTTGTTGCGGGAACGGGTGTGCGGCTTGTATGGGCATTGATGGCGGGAGGGAGGATCGAGCGTCGGAACCAGGGTCAACGGGGAGTTGTTACGCGCCGCCTCAGTACTCGAGGTGTAATTCGTTTCACCATGCGCCGCCACCACCCTATGCTGAGGTATAGTATACCGACATACGGATGATAAGATACACAGGCTGTTCAAAAATTAGTTTTATTAATTTTAGGGCAAGTTGAAGACCAAAATAAAAACTTTTATGCACAACTGGGCCGAAATTTATGTGTTTTAGCCCTAAAAAGCGGGCTTAAACACTTGTTTTTGGTCCTAGGACCATAAAAAAATCATTCCTATCGATACATAAATAAAATTACAATTTTTGTTTATTGTGAATATCTGATTTTGCAGAAAATCATTTTGATATATAAATATACCTATTTTAATATAAATTTAAAATCAAATCTTCTTTTATTGTGAGCTTTTCATGGATTAATAAAATGAATCATATTTCCAACAATAAACTTAAAGTACAATATTTATTTCGTATTTTTACATTATTTATTATTATTTACAATATTTGAACTTAATAATTTCAAATTGTAACTAATTGTATAATATCATAATCATAATCAATTAATGAAGTTAGCTATTTGTTATCTTAAATGGTGTAGTTTAGTTAATAATAATTAAATAATTTCATTACTTTGGCTGATATTTGTTAGTATAAGGAATATTATTATTCTATTTATTTTTAATTTAAAATAGAGTGGAAATATGCAAAATAAGATTTTTTTATAGAAATTAGTATTTTGTGTCAAATATTTTATTGATTAAATTATAATAGTATAGGATGCGGGCACGTGATATTGTGACGTTTCGTGACGTAAAAACAGCTGTTCAGGCAAACATCACTGCGCCACCTACAAAATGAACTCGCCACAAAAAAATAGTTCATTTTGTAGGTGGCGCAGTGATCGCAGTCCAACAAGATTTGAAAAGGACTGTTCTTTTCATATCTCGTCCCAAAAAAAATAGTTCATTTTGTAGGTGGCGCAGTGTTGTTTGCCCGAACAGCTGTTTTTACGTCACGAAACGTCACATGAGTGCCCGCATCCTATTGGAAAGATACAACAAAACGTTATTTTAACATAAAGTCAAACTTTAATTGTTTCTATGGAGTTCTCAAATATCATCTTTTTCTGACGTTTGAAAATAATAGTATATTACATAATAAGTCAGGAAAGTGATGTTTTACTTGACGAAGCGGTTGTTTGAAATACGAGGCCGCAGACCGAGTATTTTTATCCGCTGAGTCAAGTAAAAACATTTTCCTGATGTATTAAGTATACTATTTTGTCTAAAATCGTTTAATTTAATCAATAACTAATCATAAATAATTCAAAATGTTTAAATTTTTCGATATGAATTGTATTGACAGCAGACTACGTATCCAAGGTTACAAGAAAAATAACAGTCAGGTAAAATCTTTACCAGACTGTTATTTTTGTTGTAGTCTTGGATATGTATTTGACTTGACTCTTTTGGTAAAAACCTATTTTTCATACTAAAATTGGTCAGGAAAGTAGGCACTATCTTGCCGGTTTCAGAAAAACATAATTACGTTGTACAATGACAGAAACAGTTGCCGCGATTAACTTTGTTGTATATTCATTGCAGTAGATCTCGTGGAAGATTTAAATATTGTCAGAGCCACGAATAATTCAATTACGATTTTATTTTTTTACTTTTCTTGGTTAAATTTCTATTTGTATTGTTTCTGTTTATTTATTTGGTTATAAATGGTATTTATTATTTTCTATTTATTTATATTTAATCCCTTCGCCCATCCGCAAAAAATAAGAAATACTACCCCTAACAATATCTTCAACAACAACATCTTATTTCTATGAACTCAGGGGTTGATTGTTTATTTGTTTCCAGGTGACATCGAAGCCCGACTTGTACCCACTAGTAATTAGTTACAACGGCGACACGGGGATGAAACGGGGTGGTTCCGCTAGTTACCTAATGGTGCAGTATTTTCGCAATTACATTCTAAGGCCTTCAGGTAATTCATATTTCTTATTTATTACTACAGGGTGATCAAAAGGAATTGTTATAGTTGGCAATACAATTCCAGAGATCTTTTTATTCTACAGTTGACACAACGCCAGGTAAAGGCGGAAATACTATTTGACATTTCTAATAAATACAAATAGGTTATGTCAGGAGTCTGACAACTAATAGAATTTAGATTTATTAAGTAATAAAAATACTTTAGAAATAAATGTAATAATAAATGTACTCAAATTTAAATTTTAAAATGTCATTGGCAACAACAGGAAATTAATTTATGTATCAGGCTTACCAATTTCAAGTAGCTTTTTTTATTGCCAACTGTAACAATTCCTTTTGATCACTCTGTAGTTCTACAGCTATACTATAAATAGCAAAATGAGACTTTAGAACAAGGGGTGGCAACCCTCTATACATTAAGGACGCAAAGCAAAATTTAGAAAATTCCGAAAGTTCACCTAAATTTTGTAGATGTATATATTTTAATAAATACAGGCAATTTTGTGAAATTCACTTTCAAACACAAGTGCAGGGCGACGCTCCCTCACTTTCTTGTCTTTTTGTTTCATTTTCAGTGACTGCATTGTGTGGACTTTTCTTTCATATACAAGTGCAGACTATCACTTTCATCTTTTCTAATATTTGTAGATTCGTTGTTAGTTTCGTGATTAGATTCGTTGTTAGCGAGTAAGCGCGGGTAATTTGAGATGTTTTATGCATATGTTATGTACGTTGAAGAAAGAAGATGAATGATAAGTGAATAGGAGTGATGTGATTGAAGGTTTGTTGTGTGATCAATGATTTCGAGTGTACCAAATGAATGAGTTTATATTATGGAGGGATCTATGAATGTGGTTAAAGTGAGGGTGGTGTGTTTGGATGAGAATGTTTGACGAGGGCTGATTGTTTGATGAGTGTGATGAGTGAATGTTTTATGAGTGATGTTAGGGTTCGTGCTAACCCATTTGATGGGATATAGCGTGATGATATGTATGTAAATACAGGCCTATGCCATCGAACTTGAATTCTCAAATTCATAGTCAGATACATTAAATTTCATGAAACAAATATTCTAAATTATACTCGTTAAATCAATAAAATTCATAATTGAAGTTGCTTGTTGAAAGTTTAAACTGCACTTTAAAACTCTGCCATCAATATGAGTTTCTAAATTTAACTTTAAAATAGCACATTAAGAATTGCAAATTGTGTCGCTGGGTAAAATTATTTGCTGACAACTGCAAGCAATTATCTACTGATGACGTCATGTTTTGTTTCAGGTTCAATTTCAGCGACAAGCACGATCGATTCACTCAGTTCCAGTTTTATATGCAACGCGGCAAATGAGGTAAATACTGTGATACTTTTTATAATGTCATTATTGATAAAAGAATAAACAGAATGTTCAATTTAGTTGTGTCACCATTCAGTGGCGTACCTAGAACTTTTACCGCCCAGGGCGGTCTCCAATTTGCCGCCCTTTCTAAGTCAAACAAATTATGATTTTTATAAATTAGTACAGTGGTAGCAAGTCGGCATGTGGATCCAAAGAACCCGGGTTTGATCCCCAGAGCCGACAAAACATTTTCACCAATTTAAAATTACTCCTGTGGCTCCCCCACCACTAACATCTTTGCGGGCCGTGATTTTACGGCTGGTAACCGCACTTCACGCGCATAAATATATCACTTACCGAGATCTGCTTCGGCAGAGTGCCACACCCAGTAATGGGTCAAAGACGTGATGATATATTTATTTTTTATAAATTAAAAAAATATATATATAAATAAATATATCATCATGATTTTACCCGTTACTGGGTGTGACACTCTGCCGAAGCAGTTCTCGGTAAGTGATATATTTATGTACGTGAAGTGCGGTTGCCAGCCTTCAAATCACGGCCCCCAAAGACATACATAAATAAATAATTGTAATTGAGACAAACTATGGGTGGGGAAGTTTTTTACCATTGGATGGCATGTTTAAATTAGGCAGTAATAAAGGAATTTTTCGAGATAATATTTTCAACCCTACATTGACTTGACGATGAAGAAAAATATTCGAAATCATATAGTCATTCATAATTCGTAGAAATCGAATAGTAAACTTATGAAGTGAACATTTTTTTTTACAATTAAAACCCGTGGTGCCATCTACCGACAAAAATCGCAAACTGCTTGACAGTAAATAAATAATACAAAGACAAATTGTCAATTGCGATGTGGAACTGAGTCTTAATAAATTTTTGTCAGTAGATGGCACTACGGATTTCTCCGTAGCTCTCATGTCATGTTACCGGCTTACATACTTTTTAATATCCGTCAGTTCAGCTTAAACAGTTCACTAGCCCCTAGTTGGTCTAGCTGGACACCATACTGATGAGCTCCTAACGTGCGAAACGCGTCTATGGTTAAAGCTGAACTGACCAGCCTTTGATGATGACCTAATAAATTGATTCAAATGTGCTGTAATTATTTGTGGAACTTTGACAAGTGTTGGAATTTTTTTTTTCTTATTCATTCCAATAAACCGATAAAACATTCATGCCACTCTGAAAATATCTTAAATTTTTTTGTTATAAATGAAAAACCTAATTGAATGTTATTTTTTCCAGGCAAATACAGTAATTCCGCCGCCTTATTCCTGCACCGGCAGTTTAGAAGGCTTCACTTTTACCGCTAACACAATGTCAGTAACCGGTAGTCAAATGGTTCATTCCGCTTCCTCTTTAACATGTAACGAATTTCAACAAGTTTCAACACAACCACATTCACAACAAAATGGTTCCGCTACCTTAGTTCCGCCAAGCGATAGTCCAGTACAGAATTACTCAGCGCAAAATAGTCCTAAATACCATTCTAGTAGAACTGTCACACCAACTGGGCAAATGTCAAACGCTTCAAACGTCACTAAACCAAACAGTAGCAACTATAGTCCTGTCTACGTACACAATAAAACAACGAGCTTCATCAATAATATGCCAAATGAAACTTTTCTCAATACTTACACTATGAAAAATACTTCAAATGAACCTAAACGTACACATGGTGCTCAAAAGAAAACTAAGGTTATGTCAACACTCTCGACAGAAAACAGCATTGATTCTGAAACGTCACACGAAGAAAACTTTTCCGAACTGTTAAACCTGTCAGTTTGTGCTGCAAGCAGTATTAATAATAATTGCGATAACACTTATACTAGAGAAAACTTAGCAGATCTTCAACAAAACTACAGCATTGCGAATAGCGTAACAGTATCTGACATTAGCAGTTTAGCCAACCTAGGAACACCAGATTCCCCGCCTAGAGCTACGAGTCCAACTGTTGAAATCAGAGAGTTACTAGATAAAATACAACAATTGCCGCACGCACCAGAACAATCAGCAAATAAAAATAATCGTTTCTTTGTTAAAAATAAATCAAAAACTTTGTACATGCCTTTGAACACATCAACAAGTAAGCAACAGCAGCAAGCTAACCTCAAATTGTCGCCGAAACATTCTGGTAGTATTTTCGCGGGAAGTTCAGGGATATTTAACTACGGAAAAAGTAAAGGTTGGCTGTCCCGATCAGCGCCAGCGACACCTTGCGGCAACTTCGTTCCGTTGTTTCCTTCTCAGAGAAAAAACGTAGTTCCGAAAAGTCATATGGGGAGTAAAAACAAGATGGATGACGCCAGTGCCCTGCTGACGGAATTTGAAGCTTCTGATGACGAGCATAATGTGCGTTTGTGATTTCATTTTCACGCTTTGGTTTTGTATGATATTGTAAATATACTTTTTATAAAAATTTTATCTGTCATGTACTTTGATTAATAATAATTGCTTATAATAAAATAAAAATTGGATTCTAAACTTATTGGCGACACGGAGATTTGCAAATTAAGTGACATAGTAGTAACTTTTCGAATAATAATACATTTTATGCTTGTAATTGAATTTTATCGTCAATTATTCTTGCAAATCTCGTTCTTCAATTAATAAATAAAATGGCTGATATCTCGAACGCCCCTCTAGAGTTGCTATCTTACTGTTTAGTAAAGTTTAACAAAACACAAAGGGCTAAATCATAAAACTCATAATTACGTTTCCAAAAAGCGTGAAATATCAATATACATACTGGAAACTAAATTTTGTAGGCGTATACAGGCTGTTCAATTTAGTTGTGACCATTACTATCTCGGAAACTATAAGAGCTACAAAGTTAAATTAGCAGACAAATATCATTTTGTAACTGTATTACAAAACTATAAACAAACATTTTTTGACCAGTGGTTCTCAAAATATGGGGTCCAACTTTCTTATTCGGATTAAAATAAGTTATACTCTGTTTTTTAACCAGGAGGAGTATATGCACAAGTCAGATTTACACTATAGAAAGTTACCAAAGAAAGTTACTAAATTTTTGTTGGCGCGAAATACAAAAATTTCTTACACATCTGCACTGATTAAGTCTCATGGAACTTATTTTAAAATACAAATGACATTATAAACTCTAATTTGTCACTCCGCATATTATTAGTTCTTAAAAGAACTGATTTATGTGAATGTCACAGAAATGCAAAAAACCAACAAGAAAACAGATAACCTCAAAACTTATGATAGCTCTAATAAAATCTATGTACAGTGTAAACTGGACGAAGCACTAGCCAATCAGAAGCGTCAGTTTTAGCGGTTAAAATTTAAATTACTCCTCCTGGTTAAAAAACAAAGTATAGCAAATCAAAACATTATGTTTTCCTATAATTTTTTTTAAAAATCAGGCTCGTACGTTATATTTATTCTCTTAACAGATGTCACTAATTTCATATCATATCGTTGTTTTCTCGTTGCCATAGATATGGCTTTACTTTTCTTGCCTCGGGATCCTAAAGATAAAAAGTATAACTTTCTTCACAATTAAAACGTTATATTTCAAACAACAGTTTCGTCAAATAAAAACATTTTCCTGACGTATTATGTATATTATTATTTTTTAAACTTTTTAATTCAATCAATAATGAATGATAAATATTCAAAATTTTTTAATTTTTTGATATGAATTGTATTGACAGCAGACTACGTATCTAAGGTTACAAAAAAAAAAAATCAGATAAAATACAAAACAGTCAGGTAAAATCTTTACCAGACTGTTATTTTTGTTATAACCTTGGATACGTACTTTATTTGATTGTTTTTGGTAAAAAACTACTTTCCATACTAAAATTGGTGAGGAAAGTAGGGACTTTCTTGCCGGTTTCAGCACTAATATCGTAATAGAACTCATTTCGACACGTTTCCATGTATTGTAATATTCATATTACGTTATGAAATTAGGAAATAAAGTTTTAAAGATTTCTTATAAATATTTCCTTGATGGATTTATCACATTTAATTAGTTTTTTGTCGTTCTTTAGGTTTTAGTAAACTGTACTAAACAGTTAGATGGTAGATCTTTAATTGAGCGGTCAAAATAGCGGCCCGTATTATTAAAAAGTATTTAGTAGTATGTTAATTTAAACTTAGTAATTTTGGACAGTGGCTGAAGTGTACTTAATAACGTTTCTTCCATTCAATAAGGTCAAAACGTAAAAGTTTTACGATTGTTAAGCTGCATTTACAACTATCCAATTAGTAATTACAATTAGCAATTACAATTAATAGTCATTGTTTATTTTGCGTCGTTAGCGTTCACACCGACAAAATTAAGACATTATTTGTAAGCATTAAACGAAATAATACAAAGACAAAATGTCAATTGCGATGTGGAATTGAGTCTTAAAGTAGTACTAGTGTGACGGTGGCGCCATCAGTTGGTGAGTGGCGAAACTGACGCTCAAAAAAATATAAAAATTGAATAAAATAAGTGTTTTATACCTATTATGATTTGAATATCATGAATTGTAAACAGGTTGTTGGTCTAGTGAATTTTCAAATACCATACCACCATGTGGTGTTGCCATTATAAATTGGGATTCTTAATTTTTCGTTAAAAACAAGGCTTTGCATGGCTATATATTCAATTACTATACGATAAAAAACTTTCTCCTTCTGATACAATATACATGGATAGTTCTAGAACATCATACTAGTTTTTCAAATGAAACTGCAAAATTTTAGAGGTACACAAACCAAATATGTGCGATTCTGAGTGATGATCGCCATAAGTCCCGTGTATAAGAACTCAACTTTACAAGCGAATATATTTGTTCACAGACGATGAATGTGTTTCATATTTTAACAGGATGCGTATGACTATCCAATGTTTACGTGCGCCAAATTTCATTCGGATCTGCAAAAAAAATGTTCACGCTAGTACTACCTTAATAAATAAGATGGCACCACGGGTTGCTTCGTAACTCTCATGTCATGTTACTGGCTTACATAGTGTTTAACATCCGTCAGTTCAGCTAAGACAGTCTCACAGTTCACTAGCCACTAGTTGGTCTAGCTGGATAGTTGATCGCACCATACTGATGAGCTTCCACAGAGCGCAACACGTTTATGGTTAAAGCTGAACTAACCAGCCTTTTGATGATTTGATAAGTTGATTCAAATGTGCTGTATTTTTTTATGGAACTTTGACAAGTGTTGGAAAATTTTGTTTTTTTTTTCTTATTTTTCTTATTTATTAAATGAAATATTTACAACTACAAACTATTCAATTATCAATTAATTGTATGCACAATCGGACCGAAATTCATGTGTTTTTTTATTAAAAACAAATATTTATGTGTGTCAATCAGTGGAACTTCACCTGATATGTTAGAAGTGTGCGTTATAATATCATATCAGTGTATGTTATTTTCAACTTTCTGTAGTGGCTTATGGTGTTGTTATGTTTACTTTCATAAGTGCACAGATAAATATTATTTTTTTAAATTAATAATTACTTATTTACTAATATTTTAGCATTATTTAATATTTTGACATTACGGTTAGTACAGCTGGTATCACAATACCTAACCTCAAATGTCAAACGTCAACGCTTACCTTCAAAAACGCATCAGCTGTCAAAGTGTAACAACATTGCTCTTGTAAACATTTTTTAGAAATATAAATATGAGGTGAGGTTGAGTCACAACTGTGAATAAGACTCCTGTGGATTTCACTCCACTAACATCTTTGGGGCCGTGATCTGACGGCTGGTAACCGCACTTCACACGCAAAATATATCACTTATCGAGATCTGCTTCGGCAGAGTGCCACACACAATAATGTGTATAAAGACGATAATATATTTATTTTATTTATTTTATATGGGGAGGCTAGCTCAGTGGTATCAAGTCGGTCTGTGGATCCTGAGAACCCTGGTTCGATTCCCGCAGACGACAAACAATTTTCACCATTTTAAAGCTACCCCTGTGGTTCCTCCACCACTAAGATCTTTGGGGGCCGTGATTTGACGACTTGTTACCGCACTTCACGCGCAAAATATATCACTTACCGAGATCTGCTTTGGCAGAGTGCCACACACAGTAATGGCTAGAAGGCGTGATGATATATTTATTTATGTATGGTACTATTAATTGTAATTTGAATTGCAAGTTTTAAGACGCTTTCACTAATTGATAATTGTAATTGCTAATTGTAATTTCTAATTGGATAGCTGTGAAGGCAGCTTTATTAGTTTAAAGTTAGTGACAAAATGTTGAATGCATAAATTAAAATTTTTTCGATGTAGAAGGAATAGTTTTTATACATTCGGTATAGGATACGCTTCAAATTGACCACAAGTGTGCAAAAATTGTAGCTAAGAATACATTTCTTATTATGTTCATGTAATAAAGGCATTATTGAATATTTTTCTTTATTTTATCATCCTGAAACTTATTCTTTATGGTGTTTATTCAGTTCCTTAGCAATCTTCCTTTTTGCATGATCGTTTTTTTTTTATATATACAGGGTGTTAATTAAAAAACTAGTCATAAGTGTTTAACGTGGAAAATCATTTTTCACTTGTGCAAAAGTTTTCCAATTATTTTAGGCAAAAATACTTGAAATAAACGTTGTTAATTAAATTCTGCATCCAATTAAATAATCAGATTTTATTTTTGACCGGCAAGTTGGAGATTCTCGGTTCGAGTCCGGGCGCCTCCCGAATTTTTCTGTCATAAACTTTAAATTTAGTATATTAACTACCAGAGTAATCAAAAGGAATTGTTATAGTTGGCAATACATTCCAGAGATTTTTTGATTTCACAGTTGGCACAACGTCAGATAAAGGCGGAAATGCTATTTGACATGTCAGGAGTCTGACAGCTAATAGAATTTTGACTTTTTAAGTAATAGAAATACTTTAGAAATAATGTACTCAAATTTAAATTTTAAATGTCACTGTCAACAACAGGTAATGAATTTATGTATCAGGCTTACCAATTTCAAGTAGTTTTTTTTATTGCCAACTGTAACAATTCCTTTTGATCACTCTGTAGTTTCATAAGGCATTCTGTTAACGCACGAGTTTTACAAAGGCCGAATGCGTTAACAGGCCTTATGAAATGTGTTCTTTATACTATTTTTTCTATTGAGGTAATTTTATAATTTTGTTAGATTTTTTAAAACTGCGACTTGTCAAAAATATAAGTTGGTGTTTTTTATCATTCGTGTTGGTAGCATTTCTCATAACACAGACAATTAAAATATCATATTTTTTTGACAATTAATCAATATTTTTTTCTATATTCTGAATGTTTTGAATTTTGTCTGATTCTAGTAATATCCTGTTAGTAATATTTCAACACTAACAATTTACAATTTTGAGGTTGTGTCATTCATCTGTCAGATTTAAAAGCATTCATACCACACCTACAAAATAAAAAGCGCCAAAAATAGTGCGCTTATAGATCTCCCTAGCAACGTGTTTATAGTGCGTTTATAGAGCTATAAGAACATCGATATAGAAAAATAACTATTATTATGTCAAAATAAAATAATAATTATTTAAGCTACAAGATATGTAAGTACATCTTAACATGAGATACTGACCTTGATTTCTGTAACTTCTCCAGAACCTGCAACAATTGAAAAAATATATATTAGTACACGTAAAAATAAACTAGAACAATTATAACAGAGAAAAAATAATCAACAAAATAGTTCAAAAATGAAGCTACCATTTAGAAGGCTCTAGGGAACCATCAGCAACTGTCATCAGGAACCAGCAACCATCTCTGAACACAACACTTGCCACAAAACACTAACAGGCCATTGATTTAACAGCACAACACTGCACACGAGGTTTAAACCACGCACAACTTTTGCACTCGAAATTATAAGTCGCGAACTACTTTTCACTCGAGGTTTGAAGCACACACGACTTTTGCACTTGGTTTAATTCACGCACTTCACTTTAAGGTTTAAATCCTGAACTTACACATGCTCACTGACTCTACAAAATGCCTGAATTATGAGGCAAAATATAAGAGAATGCATTGCTTGTCGGCGAAGACTGGAATTGCTGAGCGCTGATGGACTCCGAAATTATAAGAACAGACTTGTCGCGTATCACTCAACCACACCACAAAGCAATACTTGTACGCATTTAAATGCATAGAACACAATATTTATATATGTACATAATAATAAATACGTACTTCTTGTATATGAACAATACTTAAATTATATTTCTAATTGTTAAAATATGAAAACAGCCAAAAATATTATTTTAAGGGCCAGTTTTTCAATCGCCGGTTTACTCTCGATTAATGTTAATCATGATTAAATAATAATGGTAACCATAGCTCAGTGGTATGAAGTCGGCCTGTGGATCCTGAGAACCCTGGTTCGATTCCCACAGGCGACAAACAATTTTCATAATTTCAAAAACTACCCCTGTGGCTCCTCCACCACTAACATCTTTGGGGGCCCTGATTTGACGACTGGTAATCGCACTTCACGCGCAAAATATATCACTTACCGAGATCTGCTTCGGCAGAGTGCTACACCCAGTAATGGGTAGAAGGCGTGATGATATATTTATTTTATATTTATTTATAGTTTTCATTATTATTTACTCATGACTAACCAGAGCTGGGTAAGCTACTTAAAAAAAGAAGCTAAGCTACAGCTACAGCTATTCTTTAAATAAGTAGCTAAGCTACAGCTATAAGCTATATTTTGTAAAATATAGCTAAGCTACAGCTAAAAGCTTTCGTTAAAGTAGCTGTTAAATTTTAAAGCTACTTTTTTAAATTATTGTGAAATAATTAAATTTGCCATTGTCATATGATCAGTCTTTTGTTATAATGACTGTTAATTTACTATTACGTACATAAATATCAAAAATAGCAAATACCATCTGGCACCTACTGTGTATTTTTGCGTATTAGAGCCAGTTAGAACCGGCAACAAATAATTATTTTGTGTGGGTTTAACTTGTACGCATGCGTACTTTGTTGATCTTCTGCTTAAAAAGTAGCTTTAAGCTACAAAAAGTAGCTTTAAAAATAGCTTCAGTTGTTATTTTTAAGCTAATAGAAAAAGTAGCTAGCTACAAGCTCCAGCTATATTTTTTCACAGTTAGCTAAGCTACAGCTACAGCTAAGGTAAATGTAGCTAAGCTAGTAGCTAAGCTACAAAAGTAGCTAGCTACTGCCCAGCTCTGTGACTAACACTAATCGATGATTGAAAAACTGGCTTTCAATGATTAGAATATTGTTTAAAATGGTTTTATATTCATCTGCCAAATATAACTAATAAAATGCAATATTATGATGGCGTGACACGTGGAGCTGTTCTGTATTACGCAGTACATTGTTACACTACTTTTTAAGAACAAATATTTATCGACGTTAGACTAACGTTTAAGTTTACTATGCATGTACCTAGTAGAGCGATTATTTTATGCACAAACACCCAGTAATACCCAGCGCCGTGCAAGACTAAATTTATGAAATAAACTCGTTCATTGCGGCAAATGTATTGTTCGAGCAGACAAAATACTTTTGAATATTAAAAGAAAATGACATAAACACAATAAAAATTAATACTTTTACTTATATCAATGTATAGAAACAATATCTATGTAGAATGTGTCTCGAAATCAATTGACTATTATTATCTGTTCAAATATTTATTTATTTATTTATTCTAATCTCAAAGTACAGGGCCCAGAATATGAAAATATGCAAAACTATCACTCTGTAACATTTTAGGTCGTCATATCTCTATGTACATACAGATTACGTACGTATACCAAATACATATATAAACTTTTATTAGATATCAAAAACCATGTATCCAGGTGAAAATCATATCAAAATGGTTAGAATAATGTCTATACCTACGAAATACACTATATTTTATTAATATTATTGATATTTTGACACAGAAACACTAATTTTATATCAACATGAACTGTCACTTAAAAACATTTGAACATCGCACAGCGTATGCGCAGAAATGAAACCAGTGCCCATCAAAATGTTTCGTTATGTATTTTTTATGCAAAAATTGTAATACTTTTTTTACGAATATTAAGTACAGATTAGTATTTAAATTTGTATTTAAGATAATTTAATTATAAATTTGCATAACTAATGCAAAAATAAATATGTAAACTTTATAAATTAAAACAATCAAAAATAGTTTGTATATTAAAAGAAGTGTAATATTTCTTTCTGAAGGTGCCGTTTCTTTCACCGAGGGATAAAAAGCTCCTGAAGGAAGAATGACTGATTTTTTTTATTACCAACTGTAACAATGGGATGACTAGCTCAGTGGTTTGAAGTCGGCCTGTGGATCCTGAGGTCCCTGGTTCGATTCCCACATGCGACAAATTTTTATAATTTGAAAAAGCTCTCCCTGTGGCTCCTCCACCACTAACATGTTTGGGGGCCGTGATTTGACGACTGGTAACCGCACTTCACGCGTAAAATATATCACTTACCGAGATCTGCTTCAACAGAGTGCCACACCCAGTAATGGGTAGAAGGCGTGATGATATATTTATTTATTTTATTTACAATTCCTTTTGATCACCTGTATTTTTTGTAAATAATTATACCTAGTGAACTGCAACCCAAAATACAGCTATGTATTTAAATAGGTGTGACATTTTTTCACGACCCTATCAAACAACGGTCTAATTTGACATTAGTGACATTCAGGTGACATCTATCAAGAGTATTATAAATTTCATGAAAATACGAAGAGCTGAGTTGATTTTGAATGAAATTGAAAAACCGGAACAGGAAGTTTACTGGACACACAAAACAATAAATTCCATTTATTTCAAAGATGGAATCAGTTACGAAAAAAAGTTTCAAATAAAAGATGTTAGCAAAAATATTTGGAACATAAAATGTTATTTACAATTTTCCTGTATATGCGTCTAATTTTGAGAAAAACTAATTTATATATTTAATAATATATTTCAATAAACATAGTAGCAATTGAAATAAAAAACATAAACATGTTTAACATTTATATGTCAAATAATAATTGTCAAACGCAAGGAGCAAGTCATAAGTGTTCAATTCAGGGTTTATGATGCTATATAAAATTCATTGATCAAATAGTAAGTAATTTTATATATCTATTTCTATTAATATAAGTTTATTTATATAAAATTTTGTTAGAAAGTTGATTATCTGTAATGAAAATTAAAAAGAAAAAATATTAAATATGCTGTATATAAGAAAGTCGTGTGGTGACCACACCATATTTTTTCACAGTGTAGAGGACGATATTTGTTTTTATAAAGTATGCTACGATTATTTTGGTTCCTTTTGAAAGAATAATTTTTTTCTCTACACAAATATACCAAAAAACAATAAAACTTTATTTGAAAAAAATTGTGAAAAATCGTGTTGAATAAAAGCAATATAAATAAATAAAAATAAATATATCATCACGCCTTCTACCCATTACTGGGTGTGGCACTCTGCTGAAGCAGATCTCGGTAAGTGATATATTTTGCGCGTGAAGTGCGGTTACCAGTCGTCAAATCACGGCCCCCAAACATGTTAGTGGTGGAGGAGCCACAGGGATAGCTTTTTCAAATTATGAAAATTTTTCGCCTGTGGGAATCGAACCAGGGACCTCAGGATTCACAGGCCGACTTCATACCACTGAGCTAGCCATCCCATAAAGCAATATTACTGATTTTATCACTAATCTATGGTACCTATAATCCATTTCTGGTGAAAATCATTAAAATTGCATTTATTCAACACGCTTTTACCAATTTTTTTGCAAATAAAGTATTATTTTTTAATATGTTAGTATAGATAAATATGATATCAAAAATATTATAGTATGCCATTTAAAAAAAATACCGTCCCCTTCACTGTGAAGAAATGACTATCGATAAAAAATATCTGATCTTGTCAAAATATCCGCAATAACAAACCCTCGAAACGTATTTTTAATTATTCAGATTAAATGATTATTTCAGGAGATAATATCAATATTCCTTTTTTTACACCCTCTATATGATACAGGACGAAAAAAGCTGTTATGTTTGGTGAAATTGGTTTCGCGTCATTCGGCAGTTTCCCATAGTTGTCTGAGACCTAACAGTTTTCGTCCTTGTATCATAAATAACTACTTTTAAAATAAAAACAAATAAAAAAGGATAATTATTGCATAGATAATGGAGTAGATATTGAAGATATGAAATTTTCATAGTGAACAGGAATTTACACAAAAAAATATCTTGGAATAAATAAGTAATACAATATAGCAATAAATTATTTTATTACAATAGCATTAAATTTGTTTATTACAATATTTTGAAAATGTTTATAAATAATATATGTTTTATATTATTAAGATATCACTATGATTTAAGCACGCTTGTATGTACGTTTGGCGACCACTGCAGTTGTTTCAGCTTTCAGCAACTGAAAAAAAACAAACAAATATCCATTAGTTCATTATAATCGTGAAAACTTTCTGGCCTGAGAAAACATTGCACCTTTGATTTTAAATTATGAAATAAAACTGTCACTATCAAAAGTTAGAATTAGAAAATAAATAATAATAATAAATAATAAACGGGGTAGCTAGCTCAGTGGTATGAAGTCGGCCTGTGGATCCTGAGAACCCTGGTTCCATTCCCACAGGCGACAAAACAATTTTCATAATTTAAAAAAAAGCTACCCCTGTGGCTCCTCCACCACTAACATCTTTGGGGGCCGTGATTTGGCGACTGGTAACCGCACTTCACGCGCAAAATATATCACATACCGAGATCTGCTTCGGCAGAGTGCCACACCCAGTAATGTGTAGAAGGCGTGTTGATATATTTATTTATATTTATTTTAGAAAATAACAAATAAATTTTCATATTTAGAATCAGACATTTGTCTTTTTAAATTTTTATTGTTAAATATTTATTAAAAAGTTGTGCTCAGAAATTAACAAGAAAATTATTATTAAAAAGTAAATAAATAAATAAAATAAATATATCATCACGCCTTCTACTCATTACTGGGTGTAGCACTCTGCCAAAGCAGATCTCGGTAAGTGATATATTTATACGCGTGAAGTGCGGTTACCAGTCGTCAAATCACGGCCCTCAAAGATGTTAGCGGTAGAGGAGTAGATTTAAAATGGTGAAAATGTTTGTCGCCTGTGGGAATCGAACCAGGGTTCTCAGGATCCACAGGCCGACTTGATACCACTGAGCTAGCCACCCCATATTATTATTAAAAAGTGACACTCTGAAATTTGTTTCAGAAACAAATATCACATTCATCACCTACTAAAAAATAAATAAAAATATTTCGTTCGAATAAATAAACTAATGTTATTTTTTATATATTAATTTTCGGTGATTAATTTTTTATTATTATTATGGGGTGGCTTATATTGCAAGAAGCACATAATGCATATTGCTCTTCCATCATCTGCATAAATAATAGTTTAGTATATTTTTTCAAAATATTATTATAAAATTACTTAGGTTTTTCATAAAAATAACTCCTAACCTCTCTATACTATTAGAAATCGCGATGCCGCCACGAATAACAAGGAACACAAGTTGATTAGATAGAGATAGTAAACGGGTTGAATCTACCAACCCGCTAAAATAGCTGGGGCAGTAGGGTCACTTCAACATTAGTTCTGGGTTACTTAAAGCGTGCCAATTAAACAAAACTAACCTACCCGGTTACTTTAAAAATCCCAAATAAATACGGCCCATGTAATATACTATTTATGTATTGGATTACATGCAGAATTTTATGCCCTAAAACTTTTATTTGAATCTTTATTACTAATTGCTAATGGGAATCCTATGGAATACAATTTTCTAAGTTCTCACCACAACGAGTCCACCTTCACTGAACTCATACACCTTCTCTCCCTTCTTGCCATCGTCGGTGGTGGACTTGACGGTGAGCACATTACCAGCGAGGGAAGCCACGGACTTGAGCACGTGTCCAGTGGGCATCTTCTCCTCGAACTCTTGTCCCAGGGTGAACACAGAGTCTCCCTGCACCTGTCTGGAGAGGGTGATTTGTTGTCCGTCGACCTTCACGACCAGCGGACTCATCACGGTGTTGAATTGCTTGGCTTTGTCTTCGGGCAGACCTGGGGAACGGAATCAGAGAGTTAGTTGGATTTTATGAAATAGTACTTAGTACAGAGTGATCAAAAGGAATTGTTATAGTTGGCAATAAAAAAAAACTACTTGAAATTGGTAAGCCTGATACATGAATTCATTTCCTGTTGTTGACAGTGACATTTAAAATTTAAATTTGAGTACATTTATTATTACATTTATTTCTAAAGTATTTCTATTATTCAAAAAGTCAAAGTTCTATTAGCTGTCAGACTCCTGACATAACCTATTTGTATTTACTAGAAATGTCAAATGGCATTTCCGCCTTTATCTCACGTTGTGCCAACTGTGGAATAAAAACATCTCTGGAATTGTATTGCCAACTATAACAATTCCTTTTGATCACCCTGTAGTTGTAATTAATTATTGGTTGTTACCGATTGGTAAGTTAATAACAACCCTTATTTTTTATTCTTAATTTTTTTTTAAATAAGCCGAATAGAATAATTTTAATTGTTGGTAATAATTAGATCACAGGCTTAACGTAGTAATAAAATTGCAAAAAAATTTAAACAATTTTTGGTTTATATTTTATTAAATAGTGACGTTTCGGCACAAAATTTTGGCCATTTTCAATTTTTAGAAAATTAATAGTTACAATTTAAAAATTGAATATAAAACTATGGTTCCACGAACCACATTTTTAAATCATTTTTATTATTATCTAAATCTAAACTAATATCAAGATTGAGATAAAATGTATTATGTACACACTCATATATACTTACTTGACTTCGATAAGCTAATTATGATAAAGATTTTTTATCTTTATTTACAAATCAAAAGTCAATATCAAAAACAGAATTTATTATTTAATTCATCAATCAACAACTTTATAAAAAATTATATTACTATTTATTAATCATTAAGGTGAATTTTGTGCCTAATTGGGAGACCAAAGTTGGTACTTGAACACTGATCTTTTTCAAATAAGATATTATTATTACAAAAAGATAACATGAATAAATATATCATCACGCCTTCTATCCATTACTGAGTGTGGCACTCTGCTGAAGCAGACCTCGGTAAGTGATATATTTATGCTCATGAAATGTGGTTACTAGTCGTCAAATAACGACCTCCTAAAATATTAGTGGCGGGGGAACTACAAGGGTATTTTTAATGTGGTGAAAATTGTTTATCGGCTGTGGGAGTCGAACCCGAGTTCTCAAATGCACTGTACGACTCGATAGCACTGTGTCACCTACCCCATATTATTATAAATAATATATATGATGTGACGGCTGGTAACCCCACTTCACACGCATAAATATGTCATTTACCAAGATCTGCAATGGCAGAGTGCCACATCTAGAGGAGGGTGGTGGGCGCGGTCCGCACCGGGCGGCATTTTTTATATTTAGTTTTAGTTGTAAAAAACAACTTGTTCACTTCATAAGTTTACTACTCGATTTCTACGAATTATGAATTACTATATGATTTCGAATATTTTTCTTCATCGTCAAGTCAATGTAGGGTTGAAAATATTATCTCGAAAAATTCCTTTATTACTGCCTAATTTAAATATGTCATCCAATGGTAAAAAAGTTCCCCACCTATAGTTTGTCTCAATTCCAATTATTTATTTATGTTTATTAATTTAATGGGGTAACGGTTCAGTGGTTTCGAATTGGCCTGTGGATCCTGAGGACCCCGGTTCGATTCCCACGGCCGACAAACAATTTTTACTAAATTAAAATTACCCCTGTGGCTCTCCCACCACTAACATCTTTGGGGGCCGTGGTTTGACGGCTAGTAACTGCACTTCACGTATATAAATATATCACTTACCAAGATCTGCTTCGGCAGAGTGCCACACCTAGTAATGGGTAAAACTCGTGATGATATATTTATTTTTTTAATTTATCAATAAATATAACATCACGCCTTCTACCCATTACTGGGTGTGGCACTCTGCCGAAGCAGATTTCGGTAAGTGATAAATTTTCCGCGTGAAGTGCGGTTACCAGTCGTCAAATCACGGCCCCCAAAAATGCTATTGTTAGAGGAGCCACAGGGGTAGTTTTTTTTTGAAATTATGAAAATTGTTTGTCGCCTATGGGAATCGAACCAGGGTTCTCAGGATCCACAGGCTGACTTCATATCACTGAGCTAGCCACCCCGTAATAAAAATCATCATTTGATTAACTTAGAAAGGGCGGCAAATTGGAGACCGCCCTGGGCGGCAAAACTTCTAGGTACGCCACTGGCCACACCTAGTAATGGGTAGAAGGTGTGATGACATATTTATTTATTTTATTTTTAATAATAGAAATGATTGCTAAATTTTAATTATTTTTATCAAAAATGATTGGAAGGAAAGTAATAAAAAGAAATCAATATATTTATAAATATTGTGCTCTATACATCAGTACTTTTAAACTTGACAATTTAAAATAGAAGAAAATACTAACAATATTAAAATTTAATAATATAAAAATATAAATAAATATATCATCACGCCTTTTATCCATTACTGGGCGTGACAGTCTGCCAAAGCAGATCGCGGTAAGTGATATATTTATGCACGTGAAGTGCGGTTACCAGCAGTCAAATCACAGCCCCCAAAGATGTTAGTGGTGGAGAAGCCACAGGGGTAATTTTAAATAGGTGAAAATGTTTTGTCGGCTGTGGAGATCGAACCAGGGTTCTTAGGATCCACAGGCCGACTTGATACCACTGAGCCATTACCCCATAAAAATGTAATAATAATATTGTTTATTCGAAAATTGTCATTAATAGTCTATTATTGAATTGAACACTTTTTAAAAAATCCTAAATACGTTCCTGTAATGACCGTTTTTACTGCGCCGTTACTTAGATTATATTTTTAATTAATTTTATAATTAAATAAAAAAAGATTGCAAAAAGCAATGCAATTCCAATACAATTCAATACTCAATTCTATTAAAAAAAATCATTTTAAAATCATTCAAATTTCTTCGAAATTAAACAAAAATTGTCATCGTGCCTTTTACCCATTACTGGGTGTAGCAAATTTACAGTAAGTGATATATTTATGCGCGGTAAGTGAAGATACTAGCCGTCAAATTACGGTCCCCAAAGATGCTTTTTAGTGCATCCTAATATAAATATTTTCAAATTTGATTCTTACGTAAAAACAATATTCATTTCTTTCATTCATACTGCCCGAAATTATATTAAAAAACTATTAGTGCAATGTATAAACTTATAGGCTAAATAGCTCAGTGGTATAGAGTTGGCCAGTAAATTTGAGAACCCGGACTCGATTCTCATGCACAGCTGACAAACAGTTTCCACCACATTAAAACTTCCCCTTCCACTAACATCTTTGGGGTCGTGATTTGACAGTTGGTAACCACAAAATATATCATTTATCGAGATCTGCTACAACAGAGTGCCACACCCAGTAATGGGTAAGAGGGGTAATGATATATTTATTTTAATTTCATTTAGAAGTTCCCTGTGATTTTTTCTCTCCTAATATCTTTGAGGGCCGTGATTTGACAGCTGGTAACTGCACTTCTCACGCATAAATATATCACTTACCGGGATCTGTTTCGGAAGAGTACCGCACCCAGTAATAGGTAAAAGGCGTGATAATAAATATATTTACTTTATTACAAAAATTACAAATGTTCATTTCCATGTATACACACCTTTTACCCATGATTGGGTATGACACTTTGCCGTAGCAGATTTAGGTAATTAATATTTTTACGTTATGACGTGGCTAGCTCAGTGGTATGAAGTCGGCCGTGGATCAGGAGAACCCTGGTTCGTTTCCCACAAGTGACAAACAATTTTCATAATTTCAAAAACTACCCCTGTGGCTCCACCACCACTAACATCTTCGGGAGCCGTGATGGTTGGTAACCGCACTTCACGCGTAAAATATATCACTTACCGAGATCTGTTTCTGTAGAGTGCCACACCCAGTAATGGGTACAAGGCGTGATGATATATTTATTTATTTTTATTTAAAAGTTCTCTATGGTTTTACCTCTCCTAATATTTTTGAGGGCCGTGATTTGACGACTGGTAATTGCACTTCTCACGCATAAATATATCAAGTACCGAGATCTGCTTCTGTAGAGTGCCACACCCAGTAATAGGTAAAAGGCGTGATAATAAATATATTTACTTTATTACAAAAATTACAAATGTTCATTTCCATGTAAACACACCTTTTACCCATTATTGGGTATGGTACTTTGCCGTAGTGGATTTAGATACTTAATATATTTATGCCGGTGAAGTGCTGTTACTAGCTGTCAAATCAAGGTTTCCAAAAAAAGGGTGATTGAGTTACAAAGGTAATATGGTGAAAATTATTTGTCGGCTGTGAGGATCGAACCCGGATCCTCAAATTATTCCATACAAAATTTAAAACATTGCTAAAAATAATGCAATTAAATATTCAGTTTTATTTGAATTTTAAAAATGTTGAAATAAATAATTATATTATCACGCTTTTTACCCATTAGTGGGTGTGGCACTCTGCCGAAGCAGATCTCATTAAGTGATATATTTATGCACGTGAAGTGCGGTTACCAGTCGTCAAATCATGACCCGCAAAAATGTTAGTGGTGGGGGAGCCACATGGGTAATTTAAAAAATAAAAAAAATATAAATATATCATCACGCCTTTTACCCATTACTGGGTGTGGTATTCTGCCGAAGCAAATCTCGGTGATATATTTATGTACGTGAAGTTTGGTTACCAGCCATCAAAATACGGCCTCCAAAGATGTTAGTGGTGGGGCAGCCACAGGGGTAATTTTAAATTGGTGAAAATGTTTGTCTGCTGTGGGAATCGAACCAAGGTTCTTTGGATCCACAGGCCGACTTGATACCACTAAGGCATAAACTCAACGTGCATGTATACTAAATTAAACTCAAGAAATGGTTAAAACTAAGTAATAATTATTTAAATTAGTATAGCAGAAATGATTTGTACTTAAAATATGGCTACCATTAATTAAAAAATTAAAATTGTTTCAAAATAACATAAAATAATCAATTAAATTAAATCTGTACGATTAAACGATTTTTTAAATATATAAAAAGCAAATAGTCATCTTTGGAGTCGTAATTTGACGGCTGGTAACCTCAGTCCACGTGCGTAAATATATCATTTACCTAGATCTACTACTGCAGAGTGCTACACCCAGTAATGGGTAAAAGTCGTGATGATATATTTATTTTAAAAATCTGTACAAGCTATAATTATAATAAAAAATCAGGCTTACCAATCCCGCAGAGGTACTCAACAAACTTCTCATTCTTCTCCAAATTATAAGATCCAGGTAAGAGTGCCATTTTTCTGATTTCACTGAAGCGTAGCGTACAACAGACGAACTAAAAGTTGCTCTGAAACGCGCGTTACCGGTGTTTTATACTGACCACTATATGGGGGGGGGGGGTCTGTATGAAGATAAGGCACATTGAATCTGATGTTCACCGTACAAGTTTTTCTATTTTAATAATGTGTGGTGACATTTGTACTGAGTTACTAAGTTCATATGCGCGACAACGGAACGGAAATTTCTGATGCAGCTACAATGAAGATATGAACACTGTGTGATGCATTGTGAAGCAATTATGCAATTATGATGAGTTAGGGTCGTTGAAGATCGTGGAGTATTGATAGTATGGACCGTGGGAACTTTTGAATGATACAATTTTTGAACAAGTAAATAAATATAATTGTTATTGATGTATTAAGGTAGTACTAGCGTGAAAAAATATTTTGCAGATCTGAATGTAATTTAGCGCACGTAAACATTGGATAGTCATACGCATCCTGTTAAAATATGAAACACATTCACCGTCTGTGAATAAATATATTCGCTTGTAAAGTTGAGTTCTTATACACGGGGCTTATGGCGATCATCACTCAGAATCGCACGTATTTGGTTTGTGTACCTCTAAACTTTTGCAGTTTCATTTGAAAAACTAGTATGATGTTCTAGAACTATCCATGTATATTGTATCAGAAGGAGAAAGTTTTTTATCGTTTAGTAATGGATATATAGCCATGCAAAGCCTTGTTTTTATCGAAAAATTAAGAATCCCAATTTATAATGGCAACACCACACGGTGGTATGGTATTTGAAAATTCACTGGACCAACAACCTGTTAACAATTCATGATATTCAAATCATAATAGGTATAAAACACTTATTTTATTCAATTTGTATATTTTTTGAGCGTCAATTTCGCTACTCAACAATCGATGGCGCCACTGTTACACTAGTACTACTTTAAGACTCAATTCCACATCGCAATTGACATTTTATCTTTGTATTATTTCGTTTAATGCTTACAAATAATGTTTTAATTTTGTCGGTGTGAACGCTAACGACGCAAAATAAACAATGACTATTAATTGTAATTGCTAATTGTAATTACTAATTGGATAGTTGTAAATGCAGCTTAACAATCGTAAAACTTTTACGTTTTGACCTTATTTAATGGAAGAAACGTTATTAAGTACACTTCAGCCACTGTCCAAAATTACTAAGTTTAAATTAACGTATTAAATTTTTATATTTTTGAGCGATGGCGCCACCGTCACACTAGTACTACCTTAAGGGTGAAAACTGGCGTTTCTGGTCCGCGGTATGATTATTAGTACGAGGCGCAAAGCACCGAGGGCTAATAACATGCTCAGGGTCAGAAACGCAAATTTCATCTGTGGTACATACAATATTTTATGCACAACAAAATAATATTTAATTAGATGTACAAAAGATTAAAATATATACATAGGTTATATGTCAAAATGACATTTTGCAGAATCAAGTATTCACAATTATATCATCAAGCTTTTTAGCCATTACTGGGTGTGGCACTTTGCTAAAACAAATCTCGGTAAGTGATATATTTATGCTCGTGAAGTGCGGTTACCAGCCGTCAAATCCTCCAAAGATGTTAGTGGTGGGGGAGCCACAAGAATAATTTTAAATTGGTGAAAATGTTTTGTCGGCTGTGGGGATCGAACCAGGGTTATATATACATATGAGCCTAACAATAAACAAAAATTGCTATTTTATTTATGTATACTTACATCTATGGGGGCCGTGATTTGACGGCTGGTAACCGCACTTCACGCGCAAAATATATCACTTACCGAGGTCTGCTTCGGCAGAGTGCCACACCCAGTAATGGGTAGAAGGCGTGATGATATATTTATTTATTTATTTATTTATGTATAGGAATTATTTTTTTATGGTCCTAGAGCCAAAAAGAAGTGTTTAAGCCCGCTTTTTAGGGCAAAAACACATGATTTTTGGCCAGGTTATGCATAATAGTTATTTTTGTATCAAGGGTGAAAACTGGCGTTTCTGATCCGTGGTATTATTATTAGCACGACGCGCAAAGCGCCGAGAGCTAATAACATACTCAGGATCAGAAACGCTAATTTCACCCGTGGTACATACAATATTTTATGCACAAAAAAATAACATTTAATTATATGTTGAAAAGATTCAAATATGTACATAGGTTATATGTCAAAATGACAAAGCGCCTCGTGCTAATAACCATGTCGCAGGCCAGAAACGCCTGTTTTCACCCTTAGTACATTATAACTATTAATTTGATTTATTAAACTGCCTACAAGATATTAATCATGATATACATATTGTGTCTTTAAGGTATATTTATTGTTCAATTTTATTTAATTGTAGAATTTTGTAAATATTAAAACTAGTTAACGGGTCAACTAATGTTATTTTGGGCTACTACATACATATATTACTAAGACAAAAAAAAGAACGTTTTTCTTCAACAATAATTTATTAGATTTAATACATAATATAAGTACATCAAAATTCATTTAATATTATTATTATTTTCATCATAAAAGTACCATTCACCAAATTAATAAGTACTAGTAGTATCACATAAAAAGATACTAAAATTCAGATATAAGAAATGATATACAGAGTGATCAAAAGGAATTGTTATAGTTGGCAATACAATTCCAAAGATCTTTTTATTCTACAGTTGGCACAACGTCAGATAAAGGCGGAAATGCTATTTGACATTTCTAATAAATACAAATAGGTTATGTCAGGAGTCTGACAGCTAATAGAATTTTGACTTTTTAAGTAATAGAAATACTTTAGAAATAAATGTAATAATAAATCTACTCAAATTTAAATTTTAAATGTCCCTGTCAACAACAGGAAATGAATTTATGTATCAGGCTTACCAATTTCAAGTAGTTTTTTTTATTGCCAACTGTAACAATTCCTTCTGATCACTCTGTACTATTAACGTTTATGAATACAGAGCAACCTCTCTTAACCGGACATTTTGCTTCGAATCAAATTAAAATGAACATTTCTACATCTAAAAACTTTTTTATATTTTATCTACGAATAAAAACTAAAATGTCAGCGTAAATTGGTCACAGTATATCAAAATTGCTATTATTTATTAAGTAATAATATGGAATATGAAAAGTTGTCAATAACGTATCGACCGATTATTTAATTGAAACGAGTATATATATATATATATATATATATATATATATATATATATATATATATATATATATATATATATATATATATATATATATATATATATATATATATATAAAGTATATTAGAGTAAATGTATAATGAAATTGTATACGTATAAAAAATAAACATGGATAAAATATTACATTCATTAGAAATACATTATTGGAAACAGATTACTGTTGACATATAATAATAATAATATATGTCCAATATTAGAATATAACAATATACACCATAGACGATTAACATGGAATATGAGTTTTATTGATTACTTTAGACATTAAACATTAAATAAATTATTATAACAATTATAATTTGCTCTGTCCAACATTTAATGTTTTTGTCAAAGTGAAATTAAATATAAACAAGTGGTGAAGTCAAAATGAAATCAATTATTTTGCTAAAATTAATTTGCGATTGCATAAAATTCGAATAAGAAATGAATATAAGAAATATCAATGTTTGACAGTTCAATCATTTAAAACATTATAATTTCAACAATATGCATTAATAGTATATTATACAACAAGCATGGAATGGTACTCATTTCTCACGAGTAAGAAAGTTTGTAGCATGAGTCGGAGGAAAATGAGTGAGAAATGGGCATTTCACGATTATGCAGATCGTCTATACACAACTACAATATATACGTATAATATATTCAAACTATCTTGAGCAGACATTATGAATTTTCCGCTATCAAATGTTTTAATAGTTATATGTATATTAAGGGAAAAAAATTAGACATTTCTTCGCGAAGGTGTCGTTTCATTTTCCGAAAAAAACATTTTCTTCACGAGGTATACATACAATTTATTTCACTGCCCTATCAGAAAATAAAACAAATTAGAAATTTAGATAATAGTTATATATTATACAAGTGTTTTATTAGGTATATAAAACACGCAAGAAAAGTTTAAACACGAGACCGAAAATCGAGTGTTTAATATTTTTAAATGTTTTATATACCAATAAAACACAAGTGTAATACAAAATTGTATTCACAACTCATAATTATAGGGAGGGAAGAAGATTGGTCGTAACGTTTAACGTTGATTCAGTTATATACAGTTTCTACCGTAGAAGTAGTTGCTAAGTAACAAGTTGTTTACAGTGTTTTATGGAGCCATATAATTCAACTGAAATCAGTGTAATAATAGCTATATTCCATTTGCCACTTGGTTCACTTAAATCAGTTCAGTTAAATTAGACAACATGACAAAATGAACTGAACTAAGCAAACCGTTGCATTTATTGGAATGGATTACTTCAAAGTAAAGTAGAATCAGTAAGTCTAGTACTAGAAATAAAGTCAGCGAAGTAATCTATCGAAATAAATAAGTGAACTGGCTCAGTAAATGTAAGTTAGATATGATCCAAATGGTAAATGGAATACGTCTATTGACATTATTTATTTGAAATAACTCTAGTAACAGGATTATTATGAGTTGGTTTTGAATAATAAAATGTTACTTTCTGACAAGGCCGAGAAATAATTAATTAGAGTGTAAAATGCTTGAAATAAATAATACAGAGTATTTAATTTTTTACCACCTTTATTTAATTTTGTTTCTAGAGTAGATTGGAAATGTTAAAATTTACACAAAAGTGAAAGAGAATTTTAAAATTGTATAGATATGTAAAAGAACGAGTATATGAAACTATTGGTATTTTGAGAATTGGGAAACATTGAAGAAGATGTGTTGTCGATGTTTATACATTTCTACAGTCTCTTGAAGAACCTTTTCGCAGTTTGGCCGCTTGCTTCATGAAACATAGTCTGAAAACAAATCAAAATACTTCATTCTACGGTTGCTATGAAAAGTTGACAATTACGCTTACATAAGTCAACGTAAAGTTGACGTTTTTTGTGTTTTTTTTTGCTCATAACTCGGCGATTTTTCAATAAATTTTGACTGCTTTATTTCTACTTTCAGGATTATCTCCTTTTGCACCCTTCAACCCCCTTCCACAACAAATAACACATTTTTAGACCAAAAATCCCTAAATGCATATTCAACTTCAAACACATATAATTCTATGTCAAATTATTTATCTGTAATAATATAACAAGAAATTGAGAATAAATGGCAACAAGTTTGAGAAAGATACTGGAGAATGATTTTCTAATTTATACAACTCTCGACTTAGATTTAATTAGATTATTTGTTGACTTAGCTGTTGAGGTCGATTCCTCCAACTTAAAAGATTTTGAACTGAGTTCATATCGATTGATTACTTATTAATGTATTCTTGGCAGTTGTTTCCAAAATTTGTTGGTGTATTTCTGTATCTGAAATACAATTAAATCGATTTTTTTCACCCAATTTACTTGACTTTCTTATCTTTTTGTTTCATTTTCAGTTACTGCATGGACTTTTCTTTCATATACAAATGCAGGCTATCGCTTTCATCTTTTTTAATCTTGTAGATTCGTTGTTAGGAGTAAGCGTGAGTAATTTGAGATGTTTTATGCGTGATTGAAGGTTTGTTGTGTGATAAATGATTTCGAGTATAATAAATGAATGAGTTTATATGGAGTGATCTATGAATGTGGTTGAAGTGAGGGTGGTGTGTTTGGATGGAAATGTTTGACGAGGGCTGATTGTTTAATGACTGTGATGAGTGAATGTTTTATGAGTGATTTTAGGGTTCGTGCTACCCCATTTGTTGGGATATAGCGTGAAGATATGTATGTATGTATTTTACTAGACGCGTTGACAGTTTTAAATAATTATTTGACAAGTACCTATCATTTGTCTCAAACAAAAAAGCACCTACAGAGATAATTCCCGGGAATAATCACAAGAGCTTTATTCTCAGTATAATAATGACCCGATATGAATTAGAATAGACCCCCATATCTTTATATTATTAAGTTTTATCTAGAAAGATGACGTCAGTCCATCCTTATAACGTTTTCAGTATACAATATGTAATGAAAGCATATTTTTTTCACACATTTGATTTATATATTCCGGCTTCACCGTTCTAACTTCTAACTTCAAATTCGTCAAAAAAACGTATTGTTTTCATTATCTACTAATTGTACAAATAACTATTACCGTTTTTAGTAATTAGTAACTTAACACTGCATATCAAATTTTAACATATATATTTTAAATACTTTTTTATTTGTTAGTTAACACTTTTTATTTATAACATTAAAACAAGTTTTGTGTTCTGTAAGAATATTCATACATATATAACATCATGCCCCATAAAATAGGGTTGAACGCACCCTTGAAACGCTCATTAGATTTATTCTGAAATTATTCTATGTGAAACATTCTTATTTTATAATATCACGCTTCATACACATTCATAATTCGTTTCATACAAGCTCGTATCATTAATAATTCACAAAAATAAATAAATGTATCATCACGCCTTCCACCCATTACTGGGTGCGGCACTCTGCCGTAGCAGATCTCGGTAAGTGATATATTTATGCACATGCAGTGCGGTTACTAGCTGTTAAATCACGACCCCCAAATATTTTAATGGGGATACCACAGGGATAGTTTTTAATATGGTGAAAATTGTTTGTCGACTGTGGGAATCGAACCCGGGTTCTCAAATCTACAAGCCGACTCGGTACCACTGAGCCACCTACCCCATACGTAGAAAACAAACGACATACACATAATTTTTTTCATTTTCATTTCATTAGTTTGCCAAAATTTAGGGTAATATCTACGAGCATCAATTTTATTATAACTGTTGTTACTGAGTTCTATAGACCAGTAAAAAATAAACAGCGCGTAGGTACTTGAAGTAATCAGCAAACTTACAAATTAATTTGTACCTTGCGTCAAGGAGTCAGTGAGTCAGGCCAATGTCAGACCAACTTAAAATAATACAAATGAAAATTAATTAATTAAATAACTTGGCTTGCTAGAGTACAAGATTCTTAGTTCATAGTACATCTATTTGAAAAGAAAATAAGCTATAAATTATAAACCAATGATTACAAATAAATTTATTATCGTGTCTTTACCCCATTTCAAAGATATATCACACACGGTGAGTCCAATAGGATAACCAGTGTTTTTTTTGGGAGAAATTTTAAAGAAAAATATTATACAGGCTGTTAACCGCGACACCCCAACAAAGGATTTTACCATATATAATCATACTTCCGTAATTTCCTGCTTCCTGAGTACCTTGGTTCGATTCCCACTGCCGACAAACATTTTACATACATACATACATATCTTCTCGCTATATCCCAACAAATGGGGTAGCACGAACCCTAAAATCACTCATAGAACATTCATTCATACATTCATCAAATAATCAGCCCTCGTCAAACTTTATCATCCAAACACACCACCCTCACTTCAACCACATTCATAGATCACCCCATATAAACTCATTCATTTATTACACTCGAAATCATTTACCACACAACAAACCTTCAATCACATCATTCCTATACACTTATCATTCATCTTCTTTCTTCAACGTACATAACACATGCATAAAACATCTCAAATTACTCACGTTTACTCCTAACAACGAATCTAACAACAAATCTACAAAGTTTAGAAAAGATGAAAGCGATAGCCTTCAATGCAGTCACTGAAAATGAAACAAAAAGATAAGAAAGGAAGGGAGTGTTGCCATGCGCTTGTTTTTGAAAGTGAATTTCACACAATTGCAGTTAAACACTCTACGTAAGAACTGAAAACAAATGAAAAGATAAGAAACGGAGGGAGTGTTGCCCTGTGCTTGTTTTTGAAAGTGAATTCCACACAATTGCAGTTAAACACTCAATGTAAGATCAGAAAACGAATAAAAAAGATAAGAAACGAAGGGAGTGTCGCTCTACGCTTGTTATTGAAAGTGAATTCCACACAATTGCAGGTAAACACTCTAATGAAATTACTAAACAACAAAATTAAAATCAAAAATATTCTTATAGGGGTACCTAGTTTAGTGGTATCGTGTCGGCCTGTGGATCCAAAGAACCCTGGTTTTATCCTCACAGCCGACAAACATTTTCACCAAATTAAACTTACCCCTGTGGCTCCTCTACCACTAACATCTTTGGGAGCCGTGATTTGATGACTGGTAACCACACTTCACGCGCATAAATATATCACTTACCGAGATCTGCTTCGGCAGAATGCCACACCCAGTAATAGGTAAAAGGCGTGATGATATATTTATTTATTTATACATAACTTTTATTTGAAGCTTTCTGGATTAAAAACATTAGGGAAGCGGGAAATTACAAAATTGTAATTTTTTCTGATAAAGGCCTCTGTTTGGATGTCGTGGACAACACCCTGTACATATATGGCACCCTGTACTTTAAAGATTATTATTATTTACGCTGAACAAAAATAGATTTGAATTAATAATTAAACCATCACAAAAAAAAATTAAATGATGAACTATGAATTATGTATTACCGATATCGATATCTAATCATAATATTTTTACAAATTACAATTATTAATTTGTATTTTGCTAATTACCAGGTGGAGATTTTTATTTGTCGCTGTATTAAATCCAGTACTTGACTGCACATAATCATATGTGATACTCATTGCTGATAACGAATGTTCAAGTGTCTTATATAAGTAAATATGTGTAATATTAAACATTATCTTTTATATCGATAAGATAATTTTGGGTGTACGTACTTTATTTTAGAGGTTAAAATTTTCCACTACCTACAAAATGCAGTAGATTAACTATTACATAACAAAAATTGGAAATGATGTTCTTTTTTTGACCAACAATTATGACAATTGGAAATTATGTCTCTTATATTGCTTTTACAAAATTAATTTTGTACAACTGTTTTGGCACATATGTATTTTTTTTTCTTAAAGACTTATGTATTTATTATTTCCCATTATTTATTTTTTATCGGGTAGGTAGCTCAATCATATCGAATCGGCCTGTGAATCCTGAGAACCCTGGTTCGATTCCCACATCCGACAAACAATTTTCACCACCCTCTGACTCCCCTACCACTAATATCTTTGGGGGTCGTGATTTGAGAACTGGTAACCGCACTTCACACGCATAATATATCATTTACCGAGATCTTCTACGGCAGAGTGCCACACCTAGTAATGGGTAAAAGACGTGATGATATATTTATTTATTTTTTGACGTTTCTCAAAACCAATGAAATGCTTCATTGTATGTCACGTGTCTGCGTTTTAACTAATCCTGTATTATTATATTGAGAATAAAGCTCTTGTGATTATTCCCGGGAATAATCTCTGTAGGTGCTTTTTTGTTTGTGATAAATGAGAGGTAGTTGTCAAATAATTATTTAAAACTGGCAACGCGTCAAGTAAAATGTGTAAAAAAAAAACGATTTAGTTCCATTCCAGATACAGAAATACACCAAAAAATTTTGGAAACAACTTCCAAGAATACATTAATAAGTAATCAATCGATATGAACCCAGTTTAAAATCTTTTAAGTTGGATGAATCGAGCTCAACAGCTAAGTCAAAAAATAATCTAATTAAATATAAGTCGAGAGTTGGATAAATTAGAAAATAATTCTCCAGTATCTTTCTCAAACTTGTTGGCATTTGGCAACAAGTTTTCCAAAGATCTGTCAAATTACTTTCAATTTATTCTCATTCTCTTGTTATATTATTACTGATAATTAAATTCTGCGTTTATATAAACAATCAGATTTAATTTTTTTCATTTCATAACTGAAAAACTTATATTTAAAGTTTTTGGAAAACAGATACATTGCAGGAATAGCCATGGAAATGAAACAAAATTACCAATAATTGTATGACAAACTGTCAAATATTGAAAAAAGAACATTTTAGAAAATCTCATCATATAGAGTAACACGAACCCTCGAAACATCTTCTAAACATGTATTCATTAGATTCATGCTGCATTTATTCTTCGATAAATATTTCTACTATTTTCATCCCCATTCATAATTCTTTTCATACAAGCTTATTTTGTACTCATAAATATAGAGTGATCAAAAGGAATTGTTACAGTTGGCAATAAAAAAAAACTACTTGAAATTAGTAAGCCATAAATTCATTTCCTGTTGTTGACAGTGACATTTAAAATTTAAATTTGAATACATTAATTATTACATTTATTTCTAAAGTATTTCTATTACTTAAAAAGTCAAAATTCTATTAGCTGTCAGACTTCTGACATAACCTATTTGTATTTATTAGAAATGTCAAATAGCATTTCCGCCTTTCTCTGACATTGTGCCAACTGTGGAATAAAAATATATCTGGAATTGTATTGCCAACTATAACAATTTTTTTTGATCAGCCTGTACTTAGTTTTAACAAATAAATAAATGGCAAAATACTGCTTAAAAGTGCAGTCATTATAATATTAAAAAATCTGGTGTGGTCACCACACGACTTTCTTATACACAGCATATTTCATATTAAAAACGCTGAATTGAACACTTATGACTTGCTCCTTGCGTTTGACAATTATTATTTGACATGTAAATGTTAAACATGTTTATGTTTTTTGTTTCTATTGCTACTATGATTATTGGAATATATTATTAAATATATAAATTAGTTTTTCTCAAAATTAGGCGCATATACAGGAAAATTGCAAATAACATTTTATGTTCCAAATATTTTTGCTAACATCTTTTATTTGAAACTTTTTTTCGTAACTGATTCCATTTTTGAAATAAATGGAATTTATAGTTTTATGTGTCGCGTAAACTTCCTCTTCCGGTTTTTCAATTTCATTTAAAATCAACTCAGCTCTTCGTATTTTCATTAAACTTATAATTACCAAGTTTCGTTAAAAAATCTTATCTCGTTCATGAGATATTGCACGACCGGACACACATCCATCCATCCACACACACACAGACATCATTGAGAAAAGGATCAAAACAGATTCAGTGGACCTCAAAACATGTATTTCCGCGAAAATCTCGTCAACGATTTTTTTCACGATTCCAATACTTCCTTATACTACGTATAAGAAAGTAAAAACGCAAATTATCATAGAAATCCTTGCATTGTATGACACACTACTTTTTAGAATTTAGTAAAAATAAACGAAAATAAATTGCAAGTAACTATAAGGTTTGAAAAGTCATCATTTTTTGTAATAAATAATCATTATCTTTTCAAGTACTACCTAACCAAAGTGCAAATGTTATTATTATTAATTACATATGTATGTTATCATTATAATCAGTATTGATGTTAATTAATATGTATTTGTAAATGGTAGGTACTTACAATCACACATTGAGAGTCATCGAAATCATAGGTGCGAGATATTTTGGTCCCGTCGTCTGCAGTTGACACAGATATAATTTTATCGTCGCCTTCCTTCGATGTTATTGTCTGAAATTTATCAAGTTGTTATAATTAAACAATAAACAATTATTTCTATTTAGGGTTGTTGATTTTACGAATATTCCAGACTTCGATTGTTCGGATTTATTGAACGTTTGATTTTAGATTCGAACTTTCGAATTTTGGAATATTCCGAATTTTCGAATTATTCGAATTGTGAATCTGGATCCTAACGTGAACACGATATGTTGATATAAATTACAGGGTGATCAAAAGGAATTGTTATAGTTGGCAATACAATTCCAGAGATGTTTTTATTCCACAGTTGGCACAACAACGTCAGGTAAAGGCGGAAATGCTATTTGACATTCCTAATAAATACAAATAGATTATATCAGAAGTCTGGCAGCTAATAGAATTTTGACTTTCTAAGTAATAGAAATGCTTTATAAATAAATGTACTCAAATTTAAATTTTAAATGTCACTGTCAACAACCGGAAATGAATTTATGTATCAGGCTTACCAATTACATGTAGTTTTTTTTATTGCCAACTGTAACAATCCCTTTTGATCACTCTGTATTTTCAGAATAGACTCATGTGAAAAGTTTTGTATTAATTCGAAAGTAATTATTATTAATTATTATTATTTGCCAAATTAATTCAATTCAGACTTAAAATTTCGCTACACTGTCAAAAACGTTTTAGTTAAGACGTTTTTGTATCCTTTTTATTGTCATTTTAAAACGTTTTACTAAAAGTTCGTAGCATTTAGATGGGCGGTAAGAGAATAGATGTCTTAATTAAGACGCATAAACTTGCAGAGTTTTTGCAGGATACTTCGCCGAGTTTATTATTTAATTCGTGGCCGACTTTTTGCGAATTATGCGTGAGCATGTTTGGAGATGACAGATGGCGTTAATTCAGTGGCAAAAAATTCGAGAATTCGAAGCTTCGAAAAATTCGAAAATACGTAAATTCGAAGCATCAAAAAATTCGAATGCTCGAACGTTCAGAAATTCAAACTTCGGTGGAAATCACCCTATTTCTATTTCCCGAGACCTTCTTTGGCAGAATGCCACACCTAGTAATAGGTAGAAGGCGTGATAGTTACTCATTAATGACAAAATTTAAATACAGTAAGTGAAACTTTTTTTGCACAGTGGTTTCCATAGTTATATCAGAACTATAATATTTATTTACCATCCACCGCGGACAGTAAGTAAATATTATAGATCAAGGTCCTGTTTATTTTGACAACAATTTGACATCTGTTAATTTTGAAACCTATTTTTCTTTTCCTTCTATTTATATAGGTATTATAAAAAATAGCTTACTAACTTCGAATTGTAAGTGAATTTTTGGACCGCGATAATTTACGAAATCTCGACCCTACGAGTCTCGATTTCCCAAAATACATTTTTGACCTAAAAACTGACACTTACTGTTCATGGTACGTAATATACTATTTGTTTCATTGTTTGGGTAAGTGTTAAGGGAATGTGAATAAATAAAAATAAAAAGTATATCATCACGCCTTTTACCCATTACTGGGTGTGGTACTCTACCGAAACAGATCTCGGTAAGTGATATATTTATGCGCGTGATGTGCGGTTACCAGTCGTCAAATCACGTCCCCCAAAGATGTTAGTGGTGGAGGAGCCACAGGGGTAGCTTTTTTTAAATTATGAAAATTGTTTGTCGCCTGTGGGAATCGAACCAGGGTTCATACCACTGAGCTAGCCACCCCATTACCCCATGTAATAGTAAAAGTGAATAGTAATAAATAAATAACCCCTGTGGCTTTCCCACCACTAACATCTTTGAAGGCCGTGATTTGACGGCTGGTAGCCGCATGCCACACCCAGTAATAGATGATATATTTATTAATTAGTTAATTTACCTTTAATATGCCTCCTGGCATAGACTCGTCGTACTCCTCATCAAGTTTAAATGCAGTTTCATTTGTTCTTATTAAAGAACTTGTTTTGATCGACCAGTTTCCTTCGTTCTCTGATATTTCCATGGCTGGGCTTGATACTGCTATCATTTTCCTCGCAATATAAGGCAACCCTGTGTTTCATCATTTATAACATACTGGCTCTTTATTTTTAAAGAAGACTTATAAACGAAATGGCGACGAAAAAATCGAAATAATTTTATTTTATGCCAATACGTCAGTTTGATTCATTATTTTCCTTCGCCATTTCGATCATAAGTCCTCTTATGGCAAATTAACATATACAAATATAACATTGGGGTGGCTAGCTCAGTGGTATGAAGTCGGCCTGTGGATCCTGAGAATCCTGGTTCGATTCCCACAGGCGACAAACAATTTTCATAATTTCAAAAGCTACCCCTGAGGCTCCTCCACCACTAACATCTTTGGGGGCCGTGATTTGACGGCTGGTAACCGCACTTCACGCGCAAAATATATCACTTACCGAGATCTGCTTTGGCAGAGTGCCACACCCAGTAATGGGTAGAAGGCGTGATGATATATTTATTTATTTATGTGTAATATAGAATAAAATTAATTTTGTGACAACCATATCAAAAAGTAAAATTTTCTGCCCTCAATAGAGCGGATTGTAAGATTTTTGTATTTATAAAACAATATTAGACATATATCAATAAACATTATTTATTGAAAATATACATACATATATTCACGCTATATCCCAACAAATGGGATAGCACGAACCCTAAAATCACTCATAAAACATTCACTAATTACATTCATCAAACAATCAGCCCTCGTCAAACATTACCATCCGAATACATCACCCTCACTTAAACCACATTCATAGATCACTCCATATAAACTCATTCATTTATTACACTAGAAATCATTTATCACACAACAAACCTTCAATCACATCATTCCTATTCACTTATCATTCTTCATCTTTCTTCGACGTACATACATAATATGCATAAAACATCTCAAATTACTCACGCTTACTCCTAACAACGAATCTAATAACGAAACTAACAACGAATCTACAAAGATTAGAAAAGATGAAAGCGATAGCCTGCACTTGTATATGAAAGAAAAGTACACACAATGCAGTCACTGAAAATGAAACAAAAAGATAAGAAAGGGAGAGAGTGTCACCCTGCGCTTGTTTATGAAAGTGAATTTCACACAAGTGCAGTTAAACACTCTACGTAAGAACTGAAAACGAATTAAAAAATAAGAAAGGAAGGGAGTGTCGCTCTACGCTTGTTTTTGAAAGTGAATTCCATACAATTGCAGTTAAACACTCAATGTAAGATCAGAAAACGAATAAAAAAGATAAGAAACGAAGGGAGTGTCGTCCCTGCGCATGTTTTTGAAAGTGAATTTCACACAATTGCAGGTAAACACTCTAATAATATAATAATTCCAATACTTCCTTATATTAGCCATGTTCCATTTACCATTTGGTTCACTTAAAACAGTTCAGATAAATTAGACAACATGACTAAATGAACTGAATCAAGCAAACTGATCCACTTATTCGGGTGAATTACTTCAAAGTACATAAAGTGAGCGAAGTAATTCTGCGAAATAAATAAGTGATCTGGTTCAGAAAATATAAGTTAGATCTGATCCAAATGGCAAATGGAATATACCTACTGTGTATAGTAAAACTAAAATCATATCCATGGCAACTGGAAAACAACGGTACGATTTGACGTTAGTGACATTCAGGTGACATCTGTCAACAGAATCATAAATCTTATCTAAATTTTTAATTTATTTTACTTTTTGATTGGATAGTGACAAAAATAATATGTATACCTCGTGAAGAAAGTGTCTTCCTTTGATATAGAAATAACTAATCATTAATTAGTAAACATTAAATAATTACCGATAGCTCGAAAATATTCATCAATATTTTCATTCTTCTCCAACTGATATTTTCCAACAATTTGCGCCATTCTGAAGTGTTTTGAAACTGAATATGGAACTCTGAAATTTGAAGTAAAGGCCTGTTTTTTATCGAATTACGTGACAAGATAACGAAATAATTTGTTTAATTTTCATAGCTATCTCTTGAGATTTCAATAACAATTTTCGATAAAATAGCTAAATTGTGTTTACAATTATCATATTGCTAATTATAATTATAAATTAATAGTCACGCCTTTCCCCTCTCTCTCAACCACCAAGAAAAAAAAACATGCTTTTAGTGGAAACAACGTCCATCTTTGACAATCTGTACGGAGCTAAGAACAATTTTTGGACTCGATTTACTATCAGGACAATAAAGTTCATTCAATTCCCTGCAAACGACGCAAAGAACGAAGTTCCTATGATAATTTGACACAGAGTTATGTGTGTTTGAAATTAAATGTGCATTTGGGGGCCTACAAATGTGTTATTTGTTTGGGGAGGGGTTTGAAGGGTGTAAAAGGGGATAATCTTAATATCGCGTACAGTCCCTTCAAGTAGAGACAAAACAATTTTTTTTTTCTGAAAAAATCATCCAATTTTGTTAGAAAGAAAGTCTGCGAGGTTTGAGTCAAAAACTTCAATAAAAAAAAATAAACTAAAATAATTGAAGACTCCATTTTAAAGTGATTGTAGACAAAAAGAAACATTTGTAATAAAAATTATACGTATAGTAAAACCCCTTTTTACATTAGAAGAAATAAATTTTCGCGGCACAATCATTTTAAATACAGCTGTCAAAGTAGATTACTTCATAAAGTTCCAGCTCGCATCGTCAGATGACAGCACTAAGCACAAAACAAACCACAACGAATATAGCCCCACAAAATACGTTTGAAATGAATTTTATTTATAATTTTTGTATGAGTTAACATAAAAATATGAATTAAAACTGTACTTAATTCATCATATAATCATTTTAAAACTAAATTCTAGTACAATAACAAATATTTTGTATCAATCAATAATCGACAGTCGAGGTGACAGTTTATCTCAGAGGTTATTTCGAAAACTTCTACAGTAAAATGTCATCTTCCGAAGAAAAGGACAATAATAAATCACTACTTACAGAATATGAGTGGATGGTAAGTATTTTTCACAAACAGTGCGCGTATTTTACTAGGGCGTACAGGAAAATTAACATTAATTGTTATAACATTGGAAAATAAATTTTCCTAAACAAACCTAAAAGTTTCAACTTTTACTTTTTAGATCAGACCATGTGAATTGTATAAAGAGGAATATGGGGAATGTACTGGAATTAGAGGCAGATTTCACCAGTATTTTATTTATGGAGAAAGTCTAGATTGTTCTCAATGGAAAAGAGATCTTAATAATTGCGAAAAATGGAAAGATAATAAAGATAATCAAGCTGCTGTAAGTAGAAAACATTTGTATGAAATATATTTTCAGTAGAACGCACAATAGATGGTTTATATTAATATTCTAGATAAAATAATTTTTATAGGTTATGTTTTTGACGTTTGTAGTTGCATTTGTTTTTTGAAGTTTCCAACTAGTCTAACCTGATTTTATTTAAATTTCAAGTACGATTTTGCTTTCTTCAGGATCTAATAATTAAATCTGAACAAGAAAGAAGACGTCAACGCCTTAAATCTCACTACAGTAACAATACTTGGGAACGAAGATCTTCGCCACCTGAAGATTGGAACAAACCACTGCCGGACTATATTTCCAAGGATTATGAGAATTCTTTTCTTGGAATTAAAGCTAAAGAAATGAGGGGCGAAAGTCCTCCTGGAAATCCTTTCTTGGACAGGACACTTTGTGTTATTATGTGATCGAAGTTGTGTTTAGTTACAATCAATTGTTATTGTTTTTATTTGTAAATAAAGTTTGTTGCTATAGTAAGATATTGTTGATGCTTTTGTTTTGATACAATAAATCAATTTTTAACCGGTGGAAATTTAATTCTTACACCCTAATTTGGGCAAGACAATAAGTAATTTTGTTTTTTAAGCATTCTTTTATTTATAGTTTTTCAGATTAGTTTAAAATATATTTTTGTTTGTATATCAGTCTAAATACTACATTCTACTTATTTAGTTACTGTTTAAATCAAATTTAAAATATGTATTTGACAGTTAAACGTTATTCATTTGTTTGCGTTCCAGTTTCATGACTAACTATATAGATAATATCATTTTTTGATTACATTTAAAATTAATTTTAGCAGTAGAGAATTGTGTAAATTAATTTAGATGCAGAATTTAATTTTATTTGAAACATTTTGCTGTAAAATAATCAGGGAAGCAATAGTTGTGAAAAACTTGTTTTCCACGTGGCTGTGGCACAGTTTTTATGGGACACGTAGTAAGAAAGACCGAGTTTAACAGCTTCAGTTTGTATATTCTGTGTTATATAAACTTAACTTGTTAGTGGTATCAAACCGGTCTGTGAATTCTGAGAACCCTGGTTCAATTCCCACATCCGACAAACATTTATACTACATTAAAATTATCCCTGTGGCTTCCCCACTACTAACATCTTTGGGGCAGTGATTTGACGGCTAGTAATCGCACTTCACGCGCATAAATATATCACCAAGATCTGCTATGGCAGAGTGCTACAGTAATGGGTAAAAGGCGTAATGATACCTATATTTTATTTATGTGGAATTCTCTTTCAAAAACAAGCACACGGCGACACTCTCTTCTTTTCTTATCTTTTTGATTTATTTTCAGTGACTGCTTTGTGTGGACTTTTCTTCATATACAAGTGCAGGCTATCGCTTTCATCTTTGTAGATTCGTTGTTAGGAGTAAGCGTGAGTAATTTGAGATGTTTTATGCATATGTTATGTACGTTGAAGAAAGAAGATGAATAAAAGAAGTGAATAGGAATGATTGGATAGATGTGATTGAAGGTTTGTTGTGTGATGAATGATTTCGAGTGTAATAAATGAATGAGTTTATATGGAGTGATCTATGAATGTGGTTAAAGTGAGGGTGGTGTGTTTGGATGATAATATTTGACGAGGGCTGATTATTTGATGTATGTAATGAGTGAATATTTTTATGGATGATTTTAGGGTTCGTGCTACCCCATTTGATGGGATATAGCGTGAAGATATGTATTTATGTATGTATAATAGGCAGGTTCATGAATTAAATTTTGTTTTCAACTTTTACCAACTCATGAAATAAATTTGATTTTACCTGAGTGCTAAAATAGCATCAAATTTAAGTTATTGCAGTTCATTTATTTTTATTTGAAACCAAACATTTGACTAAAAAACAAAATAACACAATCATTTCATGACATACTAAAACGACAATTTAAATAATAATTATTAGTGATTTTTGCCCAAATTAAGGGGCAAAATAAAATCATTTTAGGCACTCAAGGTCTGCATTTTTAAATCCAACTGCTATATTAATGTATATTTAAATCAGTTTATTTCTACACAGCTGTTAATCGTTTTAAAAAATAATTAAAACATCTTAATTCACAACTTTGTTTGTAATTTATTACGAGCTGTGATTTTGTGAGTCACTAATTTTTTTGGCGGTTTGCTGTCATTCCATTTAGGAATATTTTATGTTGTCATGTTGGCAGCGGTGAAGCTAGCTTGTTTGATCTCTCGCTCAGTGTGTCTTTTTCTACCATAACGTAAACAACCAACTATCTCAGTTCGTGTTTGATTCTCAATGTGAATAGTGTAAAAAATAATAAAGTATTATTTTTCTAACTGCAATAATAAGTGTAAATACGTGTGTTCATCTACAGTACAAATTTACATATCAGTGGTTCTCAACAACGATTCGGTGTGCAACGAAGTGTCAAACGTGTGTGTCAGTGCATCATGGCAAATAAGGATGATTATTTAACAGAATACAGACAATTTTTCGAGGAGTTTGCGAATACTGTGGAACCTAATGATCAACTACCTGTCAAACTTGGCAGTTACAAGTTTATTAATTCGGAAGTTGTTGGTGGAATAGTTGATTGGTGTTTGCAGTACCTCAACAGAAAGTAAGTTTTCAATTGTTTTATTCATTGTTTAGTTTGTTTGATTGTTTAATCATCGTTGGTTTGTTTTATCATTTCGCCAAGTTTTAATCAGTTTTCGCGCTCGTATATAACATGTGTGTTTGTTTACAAATCACTTGAAAGGATTACGTTCATATCAGTTAATATGCATTTTTAATTTGCCGGTTATCAACTTATTTTGTGATATTTAGAAAGGGAAAGTGCTTGCTTGATGTGCCCGAAATGTCAAACGGAAAACGAAATACAAACTTGTAGTATTTTAGAAATTGTGAAACAATTTAAATCAGTAAATATTATGAACGATTAATTCTATTTCATTTTTAAATTAATATTTTAATTAAATATTATATATAAACTATTATAATGCAACAACATTGTTTTTAATATACTTGCATAAATTATTATGAAATGTCAACCACCTGTTACAACATTTTCTAGTACCTACTATAACTTCTACGTCATTATTAAATTTTAATTATTTATTATAATTAAAACATTTTATACAGTTTAATAATAATTACAGAAATGTGTTTTAAATCTGTAGGTATACAAATTAAATAAAACGTGAATTAATTAATGTTTCATAAAATGTTTATTTTATAAATTGTGTACATAAATTTGCAACTTCTTTGGGATATGTGGTTTGACGGTTGGTAACCACACTTTTCGAGTACAATTTTAGTATTTTGTTACCAGAATATTTTTCTATTCATGCATTTTTCAGAGCGGTCAAAAGGAATTGTTACAGTAGACAATAAAAATATCTACTTAAAATTGATGAGCCTGATACCTACATAAATTCATTTCCTGTTATTAATTTAAAATTAAATTTGAGTATATTTAGTTCTTATTCGTTTTTAGTTATACAGGATGGTGAACGCGATTCTCGAACATAGGATTTTAACATGTAAAATAATTATTTTGTAATTTCCTGGCTCCCTAACTGTTTTAAGTAAAAAAGCTTCAAATAAAAGTTTTAGAGCATTAAATTCTGCATCTAAGCCAATAAACAAAATTGCATGCTGTGTAATGGCACAAATTAGATTTGAAAATGACGAAAATTACTTTAAAACCTCGCTTAAAATTATCGATAGCCATGGATTTGAATCAAAATTAAACAAATGTTTGGCGTTTTACCTTTCAAAATAAATGAAAAAATGAGTAAAGGAATTATTTTGACAGTTTTGACAGATGAAACGTCAAACATTTGATGAATTTTGCTAAATTCCATGGTTATCGATAGTTTTGAGGCAATGTTCGTTCACCATCCTGTATATATTTTTTAATATCCATTAATAAAATTGTTGTTTCTCTCACCCTTTCTTTATTAAAAGTCAAAATCCGATTAGCCGTCAGACTCCTGACATAACCTATTTATATTTATTAGAAATGTCAAATAGCATTTCCGTCTTTACATGGTGTTGTGCCAACTGTGGAATAAAAAAATCTCTAGAATTGTATTGCCAACTGAAACAATTCCTTTTAATCACTCTGTACAATTCCTCACTGTTATTATTATTTTATTCACGGTCCTTTTAAGAAAATAAAACTTACTTTCCTCAATTGATAGACGAAAGTGATTCTTTTCATCCCAAGGATTCCTATAAAAAAAATAGTATATTTGATTTAAAAGTTAAAGTGATACTTTTTGTGGCGATTCTGTAGGTTTTAATGGACAAGCGCATCGAGTCACGTTCGCTTCACATAAAATACGCAATTTTTTCTTCCAACTTCGAAATATTTACCTAATTAAATTCCTTGACTTTAACGAGCGCCAGAAAAACTATTTTTTGTACTCGCTGCAATCAAAATAATGTTTACATAAACTTGGAAACTGATGGAAAGTTTGATTTTGTGCACTAGTGCGCAAAGTAATTAAAAAAAAAACACCCATTTTATATGATTCTAAATTTTTACTATTAAAACGCTAGTTGTACTTTTTTATATTATTATTTATTATGGGGTAATGGCTCTGTGGTATCAAGTCGGCCTGTGGATCCTAAGAACCCCGGTTCAAATCCCACGGCAGACAAACAATTTTCACCAAATTAAAATTACCCCTGTGGCTCCCCCACTAACATCTTTGGAGGTCGTGATTTGACGGTTGGTAATCGCACTTCACGCGCATAAATATATAACTTACCGAGATCTGCTTCAGCAGAGTGCCACACCTAGTAATGGGTAAAATGACTATTTTACCAGAAATAAATAAAAATAAAAGGAAATGACAAATACAATGACGAGTATAAACTAAAAATAAATTTTGCAGTTTGTTTATGGTGTATGATTATGGCGGTTAATATGTCACATCGTCCGATTCAGCTGCTACTAAGTGGATGTGATGTGTATGTGAAATTTTATTTGTTTGTTTATGTTTTGTTTGGCACATCAAACAGAACCGCTAGAACATTATCATTTAATAGATGTTATTAGCTAAAACCATGGTAACGACAGGATAGGTTGTGTGTAGGTCTAGTGTGCCTTGAAAGGGAGGAATGGTGCCTTAGCACACCTAGCGGACATTTCTTTAGTTATTTGACAAGTCTTCAATTTGAAAAAAAATACAATATATGGAGCATAATGGATTTATAAGCATTTCAAGTTACATGCAAGATGTAACTTAAGTAATGAATACGAGGTGGTGCTATTAAATAACGAGACTGATGCTGTTTTTAACATTTTATTTTGCTTCCATACCTATTTACTTATTATCACTTTCAATATACACCCCTCCTCTATCCCTACAATGCTCCATGCGAATCTCTCATTGTTCGAAACAGTGCTGGAAGTCTTCTTCTGTCAGCTCCTTCAGAACGCGTGCCGATTTCTCTTTCAAACCTCAAATCTTATTGCTATTTCACCTTAGGAGACAGATAGAAGTCGCACGGTGCAAGATCTGACGAATAAGGCGGATGCTCCAACACTGGGATGCTGTACTTGGCTAGAAATCTCTTGACAGACATTGCGGAATGAGCCAGCGCAAACTATGACTTGTCCTTCCACCATTCGGCAACTTTTGTCAATAAATTAGAAGTTTCAGTAGCAGTTTTGCCAAGTTTCATGTGAAATTTCGCAACAATTCGTTGCTCTAGTGTTGCACGTGATATTTTTTCGGCGGACCAAAAAAACAACTCTAATTAGAACGATTGCTACGGCTATACGGATTTGTTTACAGAAGCGAGAGGTACTACATTCGAAAGAGAAAGCTTCACGGTAAAAAGCTGACGGTCGCTGGTGTTTGGCGCATGCGTACTTCGTCTGTAGCAGCGTCAGTCTCGTTATTTAATAGTCACACCTCGTATGGCAACTAAGATCAATTTCCTGTAAAAATCATTTATTCTACACGACTTTCCTCAATTTTTTTCAAATAAAATTTTATAATTTTTTGATAGTTTTGTACATTGGAATAAAATTAAATAAAATAAATAAATATATCATCACGCCTTCTACCCATTACTGGGTGTAGCACTCTGCTAAAGCAGATCTCGGTAAGTGATATATTTTGCGCGTGAAGTGCGGTTACCAGTCGTCAAATCACGGCCCTCAAACATGTTAGTGGTGGAGGAGCCACAGGGATAGCTTTTTCAAATTATGAAAATTTGTCGCGTGTGGGAATCGAACCAGGGACCTCAGGATCCACAGGCCGACTTCATACCACTGTACTAGCCATCCCATAGAATAAAATTATAGAACACCATTAAAAAAAAATGCTGTCCCCTTCACTGTGAAAAAATGACTATCGATAAAAATATTTAATCTTGCCAAAATATTCGCAATTATAAACGCTCGAAAAGTTTTTTTTTTTAATTATCTAGATTAAACGACTATTTCAGGAGATAATTTCAATATTCCTTACTTATTTTACACCCTGTATATAGCAATATTATAATAATTAAGCAGTAATTAGTATAAGCAGGTAAACAAATCTTTTATAATATCGTAATGTTAAGGTCATTACGTGATTGTTCCTAAGCCATAAACAATAATTATAAGTTATAAATTAGTCTTAAACATATTTAACACAAACATACATATACTTAACATTTTAACATTAATTTCAAAGTCTAAACGGTTTACTTGCCCATAAAAATAAAAATACATTATTTGAAATCGAATTTGAAAGATATGTTCATATACAACATTGTAGAAAAACGTAACATCTGGCCTGAACTAAATTGACCAATAAAAAATATAATTTATCGCCCTTCATGAAATTGCCTTTTCCCCTACGCTTATTCCATTTCTCACCCCTTGATGAAAATATATATGCACGCCCATGAAATATGCAATATCGTATAACATGGTCTGTGTGTTATTATTACTGTTTTTATTTCTGACGCCATTTTAAAAAATGGAAACCTGTTTCGATTTTTTAGTGGAGTGTACTTATTGTTGTGTCTCTGGTTTGCTAGCCATCCGTGCTAGTTTGGTTGTACCAGTGGCTCGAAAAATGTTCATGTAATTGACAGTAGGAATAAATAGTAAGGAAAGTAACATTTTCTTTCCTCAATTGACAAAAAAGTGATACTTTTCATCCTTAAAGAAGAATAGTATATTATTTTATAAGGACCTAAAGTGATACTTTTTGGCCGACACATAAAATATGCAATTTTATTTTTCAACTGCCGGAATATTTACCCAACTAAATATTATTATATTATATTATTTTTTTGAACGGTCGTGAGCGGCAGAAAAAGATTTTTTTTGTCGCTGGTGACGCAATGAAATTCCTTGATTTTTACGTGCGGAAGAAAAAGTATTTGGCAGAAAAGTAAAACTTTAATTGGTGTTCCGAAATGTTATCTTTTTCTGATGTTTGAAAAAAATAATTATATGTTTCATTAGGGCTAAAAATACAAGTTTTCGGGTTGAGAAATATAGATTGCTGGACGACGCAAAGCGGAGTTTGGCAATATTACGAGACTCGAAATAGTATTTTTTTCTGATTAAAACATATTATTTTAAGTTCGCAGATTTATTCAAATTAAAATGAAATAAATTGACAAAATTATTTTCATCATCACTGTAGTAAAATTGCGATTTTTTTATCCTAAAATCAAAAAACTGTGACGTATACATGGTAACGTAAACATTCCTGAAATAACGTTCTGTTAATATTGAAAAAGTTGAATTAAAATAAATATAAACATATCATCACGCCTTTTACTCATTACTGGGTGTGGCACTCTGCCGTAGCAGATTTCGGTAAGTGATATATTTATGCACGTGAAATGCGGTTACCAGCTGTCAAATCACGGCCCCTAAAGATGTTAGTGGTGGGAGAGTTACAGGGGTAATTTGAATGTGGTGAAAATGTTTGTCGGCTGTGAGGATTGTACCAGGGTTCTTTGGATCTGTAGGCTGACTTGATACCACTGAGCTATTACCCCATAAAAAGAGTTGAAATAATAGCACTTAAGCTACATTCACAAATCGAAATTAGTTTTTGTTTTATGTTTTCCATTTTTGTTTGAATAACCTTGTAGACATGTTACCTTATGCAGCCATTCACAAATCAGTATTTAGTTTTGGTTTTAACACAAAAGTTTGCAAACTCCAAACTTATGTTTTAGTTTTACGTTTTATACTTAGGAATAGACCAATAGGACGAAGCGTAGGATGATGTAGTGACATATACTTGTCTCTTTCTATCGTCCTTCGCATTGACAATAACCTAAGTTTGTTTTCATTCGAGTGTCAAAATGAATGACAATAAATTAATACCTACTTTCTTATTATGATAATATTTACCTTGCTCTTCCAAAAAATACGAAAGTAAACAAACAACATTATGACAGCATGTGTAACTTCTGACACATCTGACAGTTACATTTACTGTATTACCGATCTTCTAAAATTTATGATAGATGTCACTACTAACTAAAATCGACAAAAGCAAAACTATTTGTGAATGGCACCTAAAAACACACTAAATCATAAAGCATAAAACAAAAACTAATTTCGATTTGTGAATGTAGCTTTAGGGAAAGAAAGTAAAACCATGTCCATGGTAACTGGCAGACAAACGATACAATTTGACATTAGTGGCATTCAGATGACATCTGTCAAGAAAATCATAACTCTTATTTAAATTTCTAATTTATTTTTGACAATTGCATTTACAATAAGCCATGTTACACTTGTATTACATATACGATAGACACTAAAATGACAGTCTGACACAAATATACAATGAAACCTGGATTTAAGAAAAAATTAATGAACCTACTCACACCTTAAAATAAGTAGAAAAAACAAACAGAATTGTCAAATTAAAAATGTCAATTTTGCAATAATTTTTCTCATATCGTGAATTATACAATACTAACTATTATTTTCTGATAGGGTAGTGAAAAAAAGATATGTATATCTCGTGAAGAAAGTGTCTTTCTCCGTCAGGTGCCTTATATCCCTAGAGAACTGAAATGGCACCTTTGCGAATAAAAGGTCTTTCTTTCCTTACTATACAAATAACTATTTTTGATGAATGACATATCAATTTGAGGATATTGCGGTAACATTTTGGTAAACACTGCTTTAGATTGAATTTTGTGGCGACAAATTGTCGGTTCAGATAAAACTATTTATTTTATATTTTTTAAACGCTTTGATATGTTTCATACATATTTATTTGATATTTTAATTTTGGTTTAAATATAAATTGCAATTCTGTATTATCGATAATTTAAATATACACAGATAAATCGAAATGTAGGTACCGGCAAAAATATCTGATATATGAAGAAGGATATTAACATACAAGGTTTTCACGAAAACTATGTCATCATAGTTGATTAACATGGGAAATTAGTTTATCGTTATCATTGCTTTACTGGACTTTACAGGAAAATGTTTCAAATCAAACTACAAATAAAATAAATATAAATATATCATCACGCCTTTTTACCCATCACTGGGTGTGGCACTCTGCCGTAGCAGATCTCGGTAAGTGATATATTTATGCGCGTGAAATGCGGTTACCAGCCTACAAATCACGGCCAGGACAAAACAATATTTAAATAAATAAATAAATATATCATCACGCCTTCTACCCATTACTGGGTGTGGCACTCTGCCGAAGCAGATCTCGGTAAGTGATATATTTTGCGCGTGAAGTGCGGTTACCAGTCGTCAAATCACGGCCTCCAAACATGTTAGTGGTGGAGGAGCCACAGGGATAGCTTTTTCAAATTATGAAAATTTGTCGCCTGTGGGAATCGAACCAGGGACCTCAGGATCCACAAGCCGACTTCATACCACTGTGCTAGCCATCCCATAAATAATAAATGTTAAAATAACACAGTAACCTAGTACATCAAATTTTAATTGAACTTACGAGTAAAGCCTTCATTCTTATTATTAAGCTTTCTCTCTTAATATTAATGCTATCTTTGTCACTAAGATCTAGCTACGTCACAATTGATTAATAAATCTTTATTATTTTTTTCTCCCTTAGTAGAGACTTTACAACAAAATAAAAAAAAATCTGGTGTGGGCAGCACACGACTTTCTTATACACAGCATATTTAATATTTAGAATATATGAATGTTATATAATATTATTAAACATATAATTTAGTTTTGCAGTAATTCAGCATTTATCTGTTTGAAACATATCAAATATCAAATTTGTTTACGTATTATTTTTTAGTAATGTTGACTACTTTATGTCTAACTTTACTGATGAGGCATATACAGGTGTCCGTTTTTCAAGCCTAACCCTTGGTATCTCAAGAACCATGAGATACGAAGTCGATTAAATTGAGGCAAAGTTGTCAAATTAGTTGACCATTTCAATGATAAATTTCTTTTTCTCAAAAAAGTCATAGATAACTAGATAAAGTGAAAATTAAAATTGTAGTCAATTTAAAATTACTAACTATTTGACAAATAAAATTGGTATAGCATCAAAAACGCTAATTTCAACATTTATGACTTGCTCCTTGCATTTGACAATTATTATTTGACATACAGGGGTAGCCTAGCTCAGTGATATCAAGTCGGCCTGTGCATCCTGAGAACCCTGGTTCGATTCCCACAGGTGACAAATAATTTTCACCATTTTAAAAAACTACTCCTGTGGCTCCTCCACCACTAGCATCTTTGGAGGCCGCGATTTGACGGCTGGTAACCGCACTTCACGCGCAAAACATATCACTTACCGAGATCTGCTTCGGCAGAGTGCCACATCCACTAATGGGTAGAAGGCGTGATGATATATTTATTTATTTTATTTTATAAATGTTAAACATGTTTATGTTTTTTGTTTCTATTGCTACTATGATTATTGGAATATATTATTAAATATATAAATTAGTTTTTCTCAAAATTAGACGCATATACAGGAAAATTGCAAATAACATTTTATGTTTCAAATATTTTTGCTAACATCTTTTATTTGATACTTTTTTTCGTAACTGATTCCATTTTTGAAATTAATGGAATTTATTGTTTTGTGTGTCTAGTAAACTTCCTCTTCCGGTTTTTCAATTTCATTCAAAATCAACTCAGCTCTTCGTATTTTCATGAAACTTATAATTACCAAGTTTCGTTGACAAATCTTATCTCGTTCATGAGATATTGTACACGCACACACACACACAGACATCATTGAGAAAATGATCAAAACGGATTCAGTGGACCTCAAAAAACGTATTTCCGCGAAAATCTTGTCAACGATTGTTTTCACGATTCCAATACTTCCTTATACTACGTATAAGAAAGTAAAAATTAATAAAAAAATAGATTCTGGAGCACATTTGAAACATTTTCCTGTGCACAGGGAAGCAATGCATTTCTGGTTTATCGCAGACTCAGGAAATGCATATAAATGATGACTTACACTATATATTTACATATATAGAAGGTGTGTACGCTGTTGATAGACTGTTTGAGTTTATTAGCAAATATTTTGGTTTCTCAGTTTCTAAAGTTTAACGATTGCTTTACCTGGAACTGCTGACAAGCTCACTGACGTGTTATCTTGTAGTTTTGCTTACTAAACACACATTAACTTATTACACAACATGTAACTAGCGCACAGACAGAACGTATGATGCAAGAAAATTACTAAAAATAATTTATTATTTATATATGTATCATTAAATACTTTTACATTTCTCATGGAGTCTTCTATTATTTTTTTTATGAAACTTTAGCAAAATTAAAAACAATCTATGGTTTTAGAAAGTCTTAATTATTATTCATTAAGCCGTAATTATATAAAAAAAATTGTGACGTCAGTATTAAAGAAATTTGACTGTCAAACAGTGGGGTATAAATGATATATTTTCAGTACCCTTATATTAAAGTTCTTTCACATTGCTCTACGTTATTTTAAAATATTTCACAAACTTACTGTTAATAATATGAATAGGTACGGAAGAAATCAATGTTTCTTTAGACAGTACAAAAGTTTCCACTTCACATTATGTCAATATTAGCAACTGTAACAACTGTGTTAATAATATACACACACAATAAATATTATGTATTTCACTTACTCTTAAAATAAAACTATTTATTGATATATTTTACTTTTTATTAATTGTGTACAGATTAGATATACTGCAATTTATGTTTATAAACGTCAAAATATACTACTGCATATTTACTAGCGCTGGCTCATCGCTTCTTCTTCTTCCATAAGCGTTTGTGGCCAAAATATGAATTCCGCGCTCGGCGCGAAATTTAAATCGCTCTCAATACAACTTTTTTTACAGTTGTGTAATAAATTACTTTCCGCACTAGTGTTTCTTTGCTTACAGAAACGCACTTGGTCTGCATTTGTCTCCTTTCCACCCATAACCAAGGCAATAATAGTTACGTAATAACAAAGAAATCGGACAGTTGTAGGAAAAATTTATTTATTTATTTTTTCACAAAATATAATAATGAATTAATTAAACAAAAATTTTATGATTTGTTCATTTGTTTCTGTCATAGCACACTGATTCCTAGGCGACTTTAATTAAATTAATGCCAATTTAATATACATTTTTGTCAAAACTTTGTAGAGGTTGAATTCAGAAAAAATACTGAATCGAATGAGCAAATAAAAATATTAGGCTCCCATTTGAAATAAGAAGGTTGTACTCCGTATTTTGAGAACTACTGGTAAAAGTAATAATTTTGTAATAGACTTACAAAATGGTATTTGTTTGGTAATTTAAGCAACCTCGTAGCTCTTATAGTTCTCGAGATAGCAATGGTGACACCACTAAATTGAACACTCTGTATATTGACTCGTATTATTATAGAAAATAAGGTTCTGTACTTATCGGAAACGATGTTTCGAAATTATATAAAATATGTATGAATCAATAATATTTAAAAATAGTACAATTAAAAAATTGTATGTATTCTAAAAATGGGTGTACCGTTACATTAAATCTTCCTACACAGCAAATAATTAAATATATGTAGAAAAACAAAAGAAAAATAATTACGAATGCGTAGGATGGTCAATAAATGATGGGAAATCCATTGTTTACATACAAGCATTTGTTTTGATTGCATAACAACGAGAACGTGTACAAAGTGATTAACTCATTACACTTACAATTTAATTATATATATTTATGAATAGTGTGCTGTGAATCTATTTATATAATGGAAAATCTAATTGAAGAAGTAATGCACGCGTAGAAAACTAGGAAAGAAAGTAATATGCTAGTAATTGTTATAATTTCCATCGCTTTTCAACCTAGTATAAAATTATTATTTTTTTTACTTTCCATTCCTGAATTTTGTTGTATAATACGGTCAGTAAATTTACTACTGTGAAAATTATGTGATTATAAATTACGTTGAATTTATAGAACGATATTGCTGTGCGATAAATAATCACTTTTTACAAGTACATAATAACTTACTTTTCGTACGATTGCAGAAAAACTAATATAACAGTTATTTATGTACCAAGGGTGAAAACTTGCGTTTCTGGCCTGAGGCATGATTATTAGTAAGAGGCGCAAAGCGCCGAGAGCTAATAACATGCTCAGGGTTATAAACGTGAATTTCACCCGTGGCACATACAATATTTTATTAACATTTTATTTTATATTCAAAAAATTAAAACAGGTACATTTATATGTCAAATTGAAATTATGCAAAATCAATTATTCACAAATAAATAAATAACTACGAGGTGTGGCTATTAAATAACGAGACTGACGCTGATACAGACGAAGTACACCAGCGACCGTCAGCTGTGTAGCGTGAAGCTTTCTTTTTCGAATACAGTACCTCTCGCTTCTGTAAACAAATCCGTATAGCCGTAGCATTCGTTCTAATTAGAGTTGTTTTTTTGTTTCGCCGAAAAAATGTCAAGTGCAACATTAGAGCAACGAATTGTTGTGAAATTTCACATGAAACTTGGCAAAACTGCTACTGAAACTTATAATTTATTGAAAAAAGTACCGGAATTGTGGAAGGACAAGTCATGGTTTTTCCATGGCTCATTCCGCAATGTCTGTCAAGAGATTTCTAGCCAAGTACAGCATCCCAGTGTTGGAGCATTCGCCTTATTCGCCAGATCTTGCACCGTGCGACTTCTATCTGTTTCCTAAGGTGAAATAGCAACAAGATTTGAGCTTTGAAAGAGAAATCGGCACGCGTTCTGAAGGAGCTGACAGAAGAAGACTTCCAGCACTGTTTCGAACAATGGAAGATTCGCATGGAGCGTTGCAGGGATAGAGGAGGGGTGTACATATATTGAAAGTGATAATAAGTAAATAGGTATGGAAGCAAAATAAAATGTTCAAACAGCATCAGTCTCGTTATTTAATAGCCACACATCGTACACATGATTTCGGCCCGGTTGTACATAAAAGAATTGTTTATTTTATTACTTTCGTAGATTTGTAAAAGCAAAATGTTTATTAAATAAATAAAATAAATATATCATCACGCCTTCTACCCATTACTGGATGTGGCACTCTGCCGAAGCAGATCTCGGTAAGTGATACATTTATGCGCGTACCAACTGTCAAATCACGGCCCCCAAAGATGTTAGTGGTGGAGGAGCCACAGAGGTACCTTTTGAAATTATGAAAATTGTTTGTCGCCTATGGGTATCGAACCAGGGTTCTCAGGATCCACAGGCCGACTTCATACCACTGAGCTAGTCACCCCAAATGTTTTAAATATTCATAAATAATATTTTTTTAAAAAAACGTCAAAAAAGGTGCTTAGAAAGGATTGACCTTTTCTAAAAAAGGACGACTGGAAATTCTAGGTTTAGGAGCCCATTATTACCACTAAAGCTAACAAAATAATGAAATACAAACAATAATAATATTTATTTATTTATTTATTTATGTTTCAACACAAACAAATTAAAATGCAGGTAGTAACTTTCTCTAACAAATGTTGGAAACGAGATGTAATCATGTAAAGTTATTGTAATGTAAACACATTGAACAAAATCTCTGAACACATCCAGTGTGTAACCTGCTTATTCAAATCCGATGCACATTCAGTTACATGTAAAACGCACGAACCGAAAAGAGAATTTCCAATCTGCGCTCGGATTTAGACTGGAAAATGTAATTAGGTCGGAAAACTTTCAACAAACGAGACGAGAGACAAATTAGATTTTAGGATTTGTGTGATTTATAGAAGAGAATCTCATTTTAAGAAGCTTCGTACTTTATAAGGAAGTTTCATCTTTATGTGTATAATTGATTTTAAGATTTAAAACCAGTGGCTCTTAAGCAGTGGTAGTAAGTAGCACAGTGGGTACAAGTTGGGTCTAGCAAGTAAAAGATCTCCAGTTTAAATTTCGCTGTTGTTAACATGTATACAGGGTGTTCCATTTCAGTGTGCCACCATTGCTATCTCGAGAACTAGAAGAGTTACGAGGTTGTTTAAATTAGCAAAGAACCACCATTGTACAAGACTATTGCAATGAGAATTTTTTTTCGACCAGTAGTTCTCAGAATACGGGACACAACTTTCTTATTTTAAATGGGAATATATGTTTTTTTTGTAGGTTATTCGATAAGATATTTTTTCCTGAATTCGACGATATAAACATATTGGCTGGTACCACGAGCTCTGTTTTTGGGTGTTTTAAGAGCGTTGTTTTTGGGTGTTCTAAATATATGTACTACGAGCTCTGTTTTTGGCTGTTTTTGCATGTTTTAAGTCAACTGTTTAGTAACGTGTTCTAAAACTGCCTAGAGTTGTTTTAAGCAGTGTTTTAAGACAAACATGGCTGACGTCTATCATAAAAACTGTACGATTCGCCCAGTTCTTGAAGTAAATACGCATTGAAAACGGGAAATTTTATTTAAAGAACACAAGAATCCATTTATTGTGTTGGATGTGAGAGAATTTATAGAAAAATATCGTTTTTCAGAAGAAACAGCGAAGAATATAATATAGTGAAATATGATTTCTCGTGAAATGCAAATTTTGGTGACACTGCGGTACTTCGTCAAAGAAATAAAGATGATAAAGATAAGTAAAATTTAAATTAAATGTACGCGCCAGTTATTCAGTATCTGCGCGCAGTCGCAAATCGCGTGAATTTCTACTTTACAGCTGTCATATGACACAATACATAACCACAATTCTGTGTCTTGTAGTTCGGTGTAATTTAAATTACATTACATGTACAAATAGGTATGTATATTATAACAATGCATTTTATTGTCTTCAGGTGATCTACACAACATTTCACAAAATTACGACAACAGAATTATAAGAAATGTGTACCTATATAGTTCTGACATCGCATCTCCAGATATACATCAAATTGTACAATTTAGTGAAAACAAGACAAGAATTTTACAGTATAGCAGACTACTATTTAATCGAATGTGATGATGGCCATAATTAATATACTTTTTGTTAATTCGTGCGCTTTTATAATAAAAACTATCCGTTTTCTGTTTTTATTTGTCTCATAAATATTGATTAATTGTAACATAAGTGAATATGCCTTTAACTTTAATAAATGCAGAAATACCAAAATAAATGAACAATATTTATAATTACAATATAAATGTTCAATGAAATATTATATAAGCTGGCGAAAATTTACTCATTATATTAGAACGAATTCTTGGCAAATCTCGCTTCGCTCGCAATTCTAACAAACAAATCCCGAGTCCGTGGAAGACATACTCCATACATTAAAGCCATTATATTGGATTTTAGCTTAAATTATTCCTAATTTTATATATTTATTTTAACAATTAACGTGGTTTTAGCACATTATTACATTCCCATAAGTAAATATTGTTAATAACCAAGATTTATTATGAATAAAATATAATTTACAAAAATATGTATTGTACATAATTTTCGTTTAATTTTTTAAGTGCTACAGTTCTCGCATGTATCGAATCATTTCAAACACATTCATAATTTCCAGCAATGTCAGTTTTCTATTATATCTTTTCTTTAATTCGCTTTTTCAGTCTGCAAATTATTTTCCTCGGACGTTCAATTATCCATTTTAATCTTTATGGCTGCCATTCTCTTTCTAAAATGCAATAATAACATAATAATGTATGTGATTAGGTGCAAAATATTAGAATTAAAATATGTTCCTGTTAAATACTTACTTTTAATTGTGGAAGCGCCTTTTACAGTTCATCCAAATAGCAACTAGTGTTCCTTCATGAGTTTAACGAAGTACCTAAAAATCATAACCTGTCAAACTGCTTTCATATTGAATTGGAAACTGTCAAAAATATGCATAAAATGCGCATGCATATTGCGTCTTTTACAACGTTGTCATATATATTTTCTTGTTTACATGGTTTTAGCTAAAACAGACTTAAAACAGTGCTCGTGGTATGCATTATTTTAAGAGTGTTTTAAGATGTCGTCATGGTTTTAACTAAAACACCCAAAAACAGTGTTTTAGTAATATGCTCGTGGTACCAGCCAATATATCTTAAATAAAAATAAAATAAATATATCATCACGCCTTCTACCCATTACTGGGTGTGGCACTCTGCCGAAGCAGATCTCGGTAAGTGATATATTTTACGCGTAAAGTGCGGTTACCAGTCGTCAAATCACGGCCTCCAAAGATGTTAGTGGTAGAGGAGCCACAGGGGTAGTTTTTGAAATTATGAAAATTGTGTGTCGCCTGTGGGAATCGAACCAGGGTTCTTTAGGATCCACAGGCCGACTTCATACCACTGAGCTAGCCACCCCATTATATCTTAATATAACAAAATAACTGAGAAAAATGCATGTTAAATTTATATGTATTTTATTTATATCTGGCTGAAGCAAGAGTGCTTTGGATAGAAAATAATTGAATATTGTTCTGTATAACATTCTTTCATTTTTTTGTTGTTAAATGTTATTAATTTTAATATTATTGAAGTTACACCATTGTTTGATTTGTTTATTTTTCAATTATTTTCTAATCAAGATGTTTGTAATTTTGTTTGAGTTCCATGGCTATCACTATAATTAAGCAATTTTCAAAAAACTTTAAAATTGATTTTCTCGGTTATGAAATGTCAAAAATAAAATCTTTTGGCTAAAATAATTTGGAAACTTTTGCGCAAGGAAAAACTGATTTCCCATGTTAAACGTCTATAGCTAGTTTTTTAATTACCACCCTGAATATAAAAATGATGCAAAAGAAAGACGAAACAGACAAAATAGTATAAAACATTCGTTACAGAAGGCAATTCTAGCACTCGTTGCGCGCCTCGTATCCGAATTTCGAACCCGTTCTAGAATAGTTTGCCTTCTGTAACTTATATTTTAATATACTATTCTGACAGGATTGTGATAAAAATCATTCCTCCTTTTAAATAAGGTGCAAAGCACCAGTCAAACAAAAAACAATCACCTAACATCAGAGAGAAACAATTGCCAGACCCCCGCCTGCCATTAGTTTCTATTTAACCACGTAACAAAAGAGCGCCGTGAAACAAAAACACTCACGATCCATGGCACGAGCTGATCCCACCGAGATAATGTCATTCTGTTAAGCGTGCTTGGTGTGTACGTGATCTACATGGACTCGCTAACATACTAGTTCGACATGTGCGGAATAAATCTACACATATGGCGAGAATTATTCATTGACATGTACTTGTTTGTTCATAGCTCACTTTATACGTATGTATTTGGAAAATTAATCTACGCAGGAAAGTTTGTCGTAAGTGTTTTAAGCTGTGGTTACAGCGTTTACTAGCAATACGATTAGTAATTAAAATTACTAGTGTATTTACAATTAATCAAATAATTTGAAAGACCTTAACGAGCAAACACAAAGCATTTATGCTATGGCATTCATAGATCTAGAGAAGGCGTTTGACAAAGTATAGAGAGATCATTTAAATTTTCCGAGTACTATAATCTTGGGTCGTTGATTTCCACCGAAGTTCGAATTTCTGAACGTTCGAACAGTCGAATGTTTTCAACTTTCGAATTTTTCTAAGCTTCGAATTCTCGAACACGCTCACGCATAATTCGTGAAAAGTCGGCCACGGATGAAATAATAAACTCGGCGAAGTATCCTGCAAAAACTCTGCAAGATTATGCGTTTTAATTAAGCCATCTATTCTCTTACCGCCCATCTAAATGCTATGGACTTTTAGTAAGACGTTTTAAAATGACAATAAAAAGGATACAAAAACGTCTTAATTAAAACGTTTTTGACAGGGTAGCGAAATTTTAAGTCTAAATTGAATTATTTTGGCAAATAATAATAATTACTTATGAATTAATACAAAACTCTGCAAATGTGTTTATTCTGAAAATAATTCATATCAATATGCCGTGTGCACGTTAGGATCCAGATTCACAATTCGAATAATTCGAAAATTCGGAATATTCAAAAATTCGAAAGTTCGAATCTAAATTCGAAGGTTCAATCCGAACATTCGAAGTCTCGTATATTCAAAAAATTAACAACCCTAATCTTGGTTATGCCCATACAACGTTTTATTTAATTTTTTTTTGCAGATCTGAATGAAATTTGGCGCACATAAACATTGGATAGTCATACGCATCCTGTTAAAATATGACACACATTCATCGTCTGTGAACAAATATATTCGCATTGTATAGTTGAGTTCTTATACACGGGGCTTATGGCGATCATCATTCAGAATCGCACATATTTGATTTGTGTCTAAAAATTTGCAGTTTCATTTGCAAAAGTAATAACATCAGGGTGGCTCAGGTTAAATTTCTACAATCGACAAACAATTTTCACCACATTAAAATTACCCCTATGGTTCCCTCCCTCCGTCCACTAACAGCATTGGTGGTCGTGTTTTGATGGTTGACAACCGCCTTTCACGCGCATAAATATATCACTTATCGAGATCTATTATGGCAAAATGCCACTCCTAGTAATGGATGAAAAACATGATGATATATTTATTTATATTATTTTATTTGGGACAGCCTGTACATCAATTTGACTCCTGAACTTGTCTAGTCTGTAGTGAATAACACCTACTGTCTAAACAAAACCAGAATTGAAGCCCATGTTCATAAATTCCATACCTTCATAACAACAACATAAACACAAGCTTGTAGTTAAACTTGAAATCGCTGTTTGTTAAAAAACGGTAAATCCGCCTCTGTATGTATCTAAGGTTAATAACTAGTGCATGACCTGCGCCCGCGCGCTGTACACGCGTGTGCGCGTGACTCAGAGGACACACGAAATACCGAACTTAGAACACGCACGCTCCAAGTGGACGAGACCCAGACACATAAATAAATGAATATACGTATTAGTTTTACTAGGGTTGTATGAACTTTGCACTGTGCTGGAATTCACCTTCAACCCTCTTAATTAACGCCTATCTTGATTTTGTTTTTTTGAACGTTTTATCGATAATTTATTAAATTACCTATAGAGGGTGTATTAGCGAAACGAGCTACCTTAAGGGAGGACACCCGTTGAGCCTGCTAATAAAAAGGTATTTTTTGATATTTTTTTTAGGACATTAGAATAAATACAATCGCTTTGGGTTTTTAGCATGTTATAAAGTAATATTTCAGCTTTATTTTCAGAAATTTTCAGCAGAAACAATTTGTTTCCCTGCCATTGGCAGCCCTGCGAATAAAGAGCTGTAGGTGGTGCATTGGTCGCTTGCGGGACAGCTCGTTCAGTACTCAAACATCTGAGAAAAAAATGGATTCGTGTTTCGGGTTCTAAATTAAATTTTCTAAAAGGTAGCATAGGATTTTTTCGAAATTCGCTAAATTAACAAAATGGCGGCGCTCAAAAAAAAAAGTTGAATTTTTCATTGAAAAAATCGCTACTTAAATGCGCATAAAAAATCGAAAAGTTGGTATATCCGAAAAATCCTATGCTGCCTTTCTGATAATTCATTTCTACATAGGAAACCGAAAGAATCAGCAAAATTGATCGAATAGTTTCAGAAATCTCTGTCCCGTAAGGTAAAAAAATGTGGTTTCGAGAAAAACCCCTTTAAAGATTTGAGTTTTATATAAGTTTTATACCTGCTCAGTTCCCTATTTTTTCTTTCTTCTTCGTAACGACTTTGTATATCAAATTGGTATTTTGACACAACATTCTAGGCAGTATAAAGATGCCGAAAATGCAAAAAAAAATTCGATTTTTTGAAAATTTTCAACGGATGTCCCCCCTTAAATAATTTATATATTACACTAGCTAGTACCCGCGACTTGGTTCGCGTGGTCTACAATTTAACGCGAATACCCGGCATGCGTTGCATTGCAACTCAAAGAAACAAAGTGTTTGTGTTTAATTCTGTTTATTGAAGTGCTTTTGGATACACAATATTTTTTGTTGTTCTCTTTGGGACGTACACGAATAAATCAGACGGTTTTCCGACGCGTGAGCATGCCACATACAGCTGTCCATGTGAGAAGCATGGATTTTCCAAATTTAGTCCCCACACTTGTAGCGATTGTCCCTGTGCTTTGTTGATGGTTATTGCAAATGCGAGTCGTACCGGAAACTGCAAACGTTTCCATTCGAATGGCATCGGACTGAAGCTTTATTATACCTATATGTTAAGATTGGTTCTCGTCTATGCCTATACCCAATTTGAATCGAATCAGTGCAGTACTTTTCAGGATAGCTAGCGGCCTTTTTGTTACAAGATGGCGGACTGAACTTGTACTAAATCAGAAACGTTCGCGGGCGTGCGCACAACAACTTACCAAAGTTGCATCGCAATCGGATGAATGATATAGGAACGCATTTCTTCTTACGCGCAAATGGTGGAAAAGGCGTCTTCGTGCACGAGTTTTGTACAATGCTTTTTGTAACGAGCAAAAATTATATGAAGGGACAATGAGGAAATTTATTTTTGAGGCGTGAATTTATATTGACAGTTATGTATGCCATGAAGTGACATTTGTTATTTGAAAACAAATTGTTCATCTTTTCTCGTAAAGTTTGTTAAAATATGTCTGTTTGATGGCGTTATAAGCTAATGTCTCCACTTCTTTTATAAATTCCTTAAAATGTGTGTTTATAAATAAGTACAAATAGCGTTTTAATAGTCAAAATTTAGAATCATTTAAAATGGGTGTTTTTTCAATTACTTTGCGCACTAGTGCACAAAATCAAACTTTCCATCGGTTTCCAAGGTTATGTAAACATTATTTTAAATGCAGTGAGTACAAAAAACTTTTTTGAGAATCGGGTTGTTAAATAAATAAATAAATATATCATCACGCCTTCTACCCATTACTGAGTGTGGCACTCTGCCGAAGCAGATCTCAGTAAGTGATATATTTTCCGCGTGAAGTGCGGTTACCAGTCGTCAAATCACGGCCCTCAAAGATATTAGTGGTGGAGGAGCCACAGGGGTAGTTTTTGAAATTATGAAAATTGTTTGTCGCCTGTGTTAATGCTCATAAGTCCGTTATGTGTTTCATATTTTATTTCAAATGTAAGTAATGAGTATTGATTCTAGTACTAGAAATAGAAATGAGTGCGCTCTTTAATAAAGACTGAATATAAAATGGTGACGTAACAAAGAAATAAAAATGAAAAAGCGGAGTGCATTTATTACAAAACAACCCATAATTTTATACAAGAAAGTGGAACAACGAACAACCATAAATAAATACCTACTTAGAACTTACTCGAGCAAAATCGATTTTTATTTCAGTTTCAACTGGATTCAAGAACATTTTAAAATTTCATACATGACGTGAAAACTTTAAATAGAACAAGAATTACTAACAAGAGTATGTGTCATCCAAAGATTTTTTTTCTTTGTCATGAAAATAAATAATATTCAGTTTCCCTCTAGTTTCGTTACAGCCAGACAAAGTGATGAATGAATTAAATTTATATTTTAGCGTAGGTGGCCGACTTCATTGTACAGCCTAAAATTAGTAACGGAGAACTGTGCCAGCAGTACCCAACAGTTTAAATTTAGGATGAGAATGGGGTACGCGTCGGCCTGTGAATTTGAGAACCCGAGTTCAAACTGCCAAAGTGATAAATTAAATACTGTATGTGGAGCGAAATAAATAATGAATTATTTTTGCCGTCATAAATAAAACAAATGAATAGAATTTCCGTTTATACTTGCCAATTAAAAAAAAAGATTTCAGGATCAATATTCGGTTTTGGCTTAGGTCCCAAACATTTTTATTATTTCGTAAATTTTGTAACTAAATAAATGTAGGCAATATGTTTTTGAATTCGCAAGGTTTAGATAACCTTGAAACTGAAATAAAGTTTGATTTTGTGCACTAGTGCGCAAAATAATTGAAAAAACACCCATTTTATATGAATCTAAATTTTGACTATTAAAACGCTATTTGTACTTATTTATATACACACATTTTAAGGAATTTATAAAAAAAGTAGAGACATTAGCTTATAACGCCATCAAACAGACATACTTTAACAAACTGTACGAGAAAAATAAACAATTTGTTTTCAAATAACAAATGTCAATTCATGGCATACTTATCTCTGAATATAAATTCACACTTCAAATTTAATAACTTTTCTCACTATCGGTTATACAATTTTTGCTCGTTACAAAAAGCATTGTACAAAACTCGTGCACGAAGACGCACCATTCACTCAAATTAAATTACTCTCAAGTTTGTCTTCGCGCACTTGTTATCCAATTAGTAATTTTCTGTTATCCAATTAGTAATTACAATTAGTAATTACAATTAGTAATTACTATTAGCAATTACAATTATCAATTACAATTGGTAATTACAATTAGCAATTACAATTAGTAATTACAATTAGCAATTACAATTAATCATCACTGGCATTATGAGATAGGTAATTTTGTAGATTTGTGAAACCAAGTTCGATTCCCATGACCGACAAACAATGTGTGACACACTATAACTATCCCTGTGGCGCCCTCATCACAACATTTTTGGAGGCTGTGATTTGACGACTGGTAACCGCATTTCACTTGTATAAATATATCACTTACCGTGATCTGCTACGGCAGAATGCCACATCCAGTAATGGGTAAAAGGCATAATGACTTTATTTACTAATTTTCCATTGAGATTAACCCTCCTATTCTTTCCTGAATCATTATCTGTTACTGTTCGATAAGTTAATTACAACCACCTAATTTTCTTGATTACTCTATAGATGACCACCACTTCGATTTTCTATGACTAAAATAATTTATTATGTACTTTTTGTCTTGTATGAAACTGCCATTATAAAAAAATATTATTTTTTAGCATACTGTCATTGAGTTGTCATTATATTCATTTTTATAATAACAGCTTTGTATATAAATGATTAAAATGAATGAAAATAACATAAAAATGCCAAAATAAATTATTCTGTTTACAGAGTTTCAAAATTCGAATAATCTATGCAGTAAACATGAAAAATAAGAGTTGTCATTAACTTATCGATCATTAATAGATAATGATCCACTTACAGAATAAGGGGTAAGTTCCAGTTGTGCAGAGTAACAAATAAACAAATAAAAACAATAGATCGCCATTTACAATTAATATTAATTTATTACCAATACATAATACATGTAATTAAAATAATTTAATACTCAATATTAAAAGGATAATACTTATGATCCTTAAATTCATTCGAAGGACAAACCCTTTCATTCGTGTTCAACGAATCCATGTATTCAATTTCTTCCTTAGTCAATTCAAAATCAAAGATATTGATATTATCAACAATTCTTGTCTTAGTCACAGATTTTGGAATTACTGCGATGCCCAGAGATACCTAAAACAAATGACAATCACGTGAGTTATGACGTAAGTGAAACAGATGAGCGTCTGTTGATTTATCGGTCGTTGACCAAGGATGACTTGATCGATATATTAATTTTTGTTTTGATGACAATGGCTCGTGTTGGCGTTGTTCTTTAATTGTTTTATGTTGATATTTAATTACTTAAGAATGCGCTCATTGGAACTATGACAAAGGTATAGTTTACTACTGACATAAGAGTTAAGGTAGTACTAGCGTGAAATTTTTTTTTGCAGATCTGAATGAAATTTGGCGCACGTAAACATTGGATAGTCATACGCATCCTGTTAAAATATGAAACACAATATATTCGCTTGTAAAGTTGAGTTCTTATACTCGGGGCTTATGGCGATCATCACTCAGAATCACACATATTTGGTTTGTGTACCTCTAAAATTTTGCAGTTTCATTTGAAAAACTAGTATGAACTATCCATGTATATTGTATCAGAAGGAGAAAGTTTTTTATCGTTTAGTAATGGATATATAGCCATGCAAAGCCTTGTTTTTAACGAAAAATTAAGAATCCCAATTTATAATGGCAACACCACACGGTGGTATGGTATTTGAAAATTCACTAGACCAACAACCTGTTAACAATTCATGATATTCAAATCATAATAGGTATAAAACACTTATTTTATTCAATTTTTATATTTTTTTGAGCGTCAGTTTCGCCACTCAACAATCGATGGCGCCACTGTTACACTAGTACTACCTTAAGTTAAAAAGTAAATCAAATTTAAAAAAAATTTAATATATGATCACGCTTTTTACCCATTACTGGGTGTGGCACTCTGCCGAAGCAGATCTCGGTAAGTGATATATTTATGCGCGTAAAGTGCGGTTACCAGTCGTCAAATCACAGCCCCCAAAGATGTTAGTGGTGAGGAAGCCACAGGGGTAATATTTAAATTTGTGAAAATGTTTTGTCGGCTGTGGGGATCGAACCAGGGTCCTTAGGATCCGTAGCAGTTGAATATCCCAATAATAAAATTGTATAGAATCATGAAATGATGCATGTATTATTGAGAGAATTGTTTGTTAAATAAATAAATAATAAAATATCGTGTAAATATGTTGTATCAAGATTATAAAATATTTATTTCGGTTTTAATTTGAGGTTTGTTTCAAGGTAACACTTGAAAGAAAAGTTTATATTTATATGGTTTAATAACTTGTTAATTATTCGATAAATGTAGCGGTACTGCTCTAAATATAGGAATTAGTCATTAAATCAAATTGTAATCACGTTTTTATATAGTGTGTTCAGATTTAGAAGCACGCCATTAGGATCTCGAAGAAATATGATAGCTTTGACGAAACTTAAATTTTAAGTTTGAATTAAATTAATAATATCGCATCAAATGTTTAACTGCAATGTATACGTCATCATATAATATTTTACTGTGATTTGCTTTTATTTATGTCGGTCAAAAAAAAAATTGTATTAGTAAGTTATAAATAAATACGTAATCACGCCTTTTACTCAACACTGGGTGTGACACTCTGCCGTAGCAGATCTCGATAGTTATATATACGAGGTGTGGCTATTAAATAACGAGACTGATGCTGTTTTAACATTTTATTTTGATTTCATATCTATTTATTTATTATCACTTTCAATATACACCCCTCCTCTATCCCTCCATGCTAATCTTCCTGCGTTCGAAACAGTGCTGGAAGTCTTCTTCTGTCAGCTCCTTCAGAACGCGAGCCGATTTCTCTTTCAAAGCTCAAATATTGTTGCTATTAAGGCAAATTTCCCCTTAGGAAACAGATAGAAGTCGCACGGTGCAAGATCTGGCGAATAAGGCGGATGGTCCAACACTGGGATGCTGTACTTGGCTAGAAATCTCTTGACAGACATTGCGGAATGAGCCAGCGCATTGTTTTGATGGAGAAACCATGACTTGTCCTTCCACAATTCGGCTACTTTTTTATAAGTTTCAGTAGCAGTTTTGCCAAGTTTTATGTGCTCTAATGTTGCACTTGACATTTTTTCGGCGAAACAAAAAAAACAACTCTAATTAGAACGAATGCTACGGCTATACGGATTTGTTTACAGAAGCGAGAGGTACTGCATTCGAAAGAGAAAGCTTCACGCTAAAAAGCTGACGGTCGCTGGTGTTTGGCGCATGCGTACTTCGTTTGTAGCAGCGTCAGTCTCGTTATTTAATAGCCACACCTCGTATACGAGTATTTTGTTAATACACAGACAAAATTTAAAGTCAATCGATATTGACATCTTGAAATGACAGCCATAGAAAAAGAAAGTAAACATTTCTACATTAACTAAAACATTTTTATTTTATTCAAAAACAGTATAATAATAAAGTTTGTTTTAAATAATAATTAACTTTGATTTCATCCCTCGATCTGTTTACAAGATAATAATCATGATAGTCCATTTTTGTGTCGAATTAGTAAAATTACTAGTGATTTCGCATACATTTTGTGTTGAAAATTAATTCTCAAATTTAATAAATATAAAGACTATTGTTTAATAAATAAGAAAAAATAGGAAAAAAAAATTTTCCATCACTTGTTAAAGTTTCATTTGAATCAACTTATCAGGTCATCATCAAACGGCTGGTCAGTTCATAGACGCGTTTCGTCCTTTAGGGACTCATCAGTATGGTGCGATCAACTATCCAACTAGACTAACCAGGGGCTAGTGAACTGTGATACTGTTTAAGCTGAACTGACGAATGTTAAAAAATATGTAAGCCGGTAACATGACATGAGAGCTACGGAGCAACCCGTGGTGCCATCTAACGACAAAAATCGTAAACCGCTTGACTATTGTTTAAATCTTGAACGAAAAAAGATTTATAGCCCAAATGATATGATTCTCACCAAATACTTCAGCACAACCTGAGCAGGACTTTTCCCATACTTCCTCGCAATATCTCCCACCCTCGCATCCTGCGTAGTAGGCTGTGGTTTCCCCTTCACCCCCAAGGTCTGCTGTGGGCGACCTAGTGGACAAAACCCAGTCACGGTGATGCCTCTCTCCCTACAGAACGCTATCAGCTTCTTCTGGTTCAAGTTAGGGTTGCACTCCACCTGGTTGTTGACGGGTGGTATACGACAGTTGTCCAGAAGGCGGGTGAGTTGCTCGCTGTTGAAGTTAGACACGCCGATACTCCTCGTGAGGGATAAGTCCACGCAGGTTTCCATGGCGGACCAGGTTTCCAGGTAGTCGATGGGGCTGTATTGAGGGATGGAGTTTAGCATTGGAATTAGATCACCACCTTCCTAGAAAGATAACGGGTGGTAATTGAAATACTGGAACAGGGTGAAAGCTGTAAATATCTAGGAATAGAAGAAGCTGGAAAGAAATATATCAGCATCACGCCTTCTACCCATTACTGGGTGTGGCATTCTACCGAAGCAGATCTCAGTAAGTGATATATTTATGCACGTGAAGTGCGGTTACCAGTCGTCAAATCACGGCCCCCAAAGATGTTAGTGATGGAAGAGCCACAGGGATAGTTTTTGAAATTATGAAAATTGTTTGTCGCCTGTGGGAATCGAATCTAGGGTACCAGGGTTCTCAGGATCCACAGGCCGACTTCATACCACGGAGCTAGCCACCCCATATAAAGAAATATATTCCTTCTATTCTGTAACTCAATTGTTTCGCTTTATTCTGTGACATGCTCTGGATCAGAAACGCTAATTTCACCCGTGGTACAAACAATATTTTGAGCACAACAAAATAACATTTAATTACATGTCCAAAAGATTAAAATATGTACATAGGTTATATGTCAAAATTATATTTTGTAAAATCAAGTATTCACAGTAAACAAAAATTGTCATTTGATTGATGTATTAATAGGAATTATTTTTGTATGGCCTTAGAACCAAAAACAAGTGTTTAAGCCCGCTTTTTGAAGTGTTTTTGGATACAAAATATTTTTTGTTTTCCTCTTTTGGACGTACACGAATAAATAAGAAGGTTTTCGGACGCGCGAGCATGCCACATACTGTTGTCCATGTGAGATGCAAGGATTTTCCAAATTTAGTCCACACACTTGTAGCGATTGTCCCTGTGCTTTGTTGGTGGGCATTGCAAATGCGAGTCGTACCGGAAACTGCAAACGTTTCAATTCGAATGGCATAGGACTATTTTTACGAATATTACAAATGTTTAATTAAGTTTTGCGCTTTGATGAAATACGCAAATGAAATGTATTTTATATAAAAAAATTCGTAATTTTATTCTGTACAACTGCCATTCATTAAATAGGTATATTAAGTATATAGTATGTCATGAGCTTACCTTGAATCCGTAGGGCCAATGAACTAAATAAAGGTCCAGATAGTCCAATCCCAAGTTTGCCAACGATTCTTTGAGTGAAGGAATGACTAATTCTTTAGAATGGAATGTGTTCCACAGCTGTTATGATAATTACAATAAAAAATCAGATATTATTTATTGAGTACATGTATTTAGAAATTAAATTCATATTTCCTTTAAATAGATTCATAATTCATATAATTGAAACGTCAGAAAAACTTCGATGCTTCGAACTTTCGAATTGTTTAAAGCTGCGAATTTACGAATTGTCGAATTTTTCGAAGCTTCGAATTCTCGATTTTTTTGCCACTGAATTAACGCCATCTGTCATTTCCAAACACGCTCACGCATAATTTGCGAAAAGTCTGCCACGAATTAAATAATAAACTCGGCGAAGTGTCCTGCAAAAACTCTGCAAGGTTAGGCGTCTTAATTAAGCCAGCTACTCTCTTACCGCCCATCTAAATGCTACGGATTTTTAGTAAAATGTTTCAAAATGACAATAAAAAGGATACAAAAACGTCTTAATTAAAACGTTTTTGACAGTGTAGCGAAATTTTAAGTCTAAATTAAATTAATTTGGCAAATAATAATAATTAATAATAATTACTTATGAATTAATACAAAACTCTGCACATGAATTTATTCTGAAAATAATTCATATCAACATATGCCGTGTTCACGTTAGGATCCAGATTCACAATTCGAATAATTCGAAAATTCGGAATATTCCAAAATTCGAAAGTTCGAATCTAAATTCGTAGGTTCAATAAATCCGAACAATCGAAGTCTCGAATATTCGTAAAATCAACAATCCTAATAAGGCCTGTTAACGAACTCGTCCTTTGTAAAACTCGCCGCAGGGCGGCTCGTTTTCCAAATTTGGACTCGTGCGTTAACAGATTACCGTATGAAACTACTTCTTTAAGGTAGTACTAGCGTGAAAATTTTTTTTGCAGATCTGAATGAAATTTGGCGCACGTAAACATTGGATATTCATACGCATCCTGTTAAAATATGAAACACATTCATCGTCTGTCAACAAATATATTCGCTTGTAAAGTTGAGTTCTTATACACGGGGCTTATGGCGATCATCACTCAGAATCGCACATATTTGGTTTGTGGACCTGTAAAATTTTGCAGTTTCATTTGAAAAACTAGTATGATGTTCTAGAACTATCCATGTATATTGTATCAGAACGAGAAAGTTTTTTATCGTTTAGTAATGGATATATAGCCATGCAAAGTCTTGTTTTTAACGAAAAATTAATAATCCCAATTTATAATGGCAACACCACACGGTGGTATGGTATTTGAAAATTCACTAGACCAACAACCTGTTAACAATTCATGATATTCAAATCATAATAGGTATAAAACACTTATTTTATTAAATTTTTATATTTTTTTGAGCGTCAGTTTCGCTATTTGACAACCGATGGCGCCACCGTCATACTAGTACTACCTTAATATATTATTATAGAACTTATTGCAAAAATATAAGTGCCTCAATTAAACAACTTACTTTACTAGTAACAAACAATTCTTCTCTTTTGACAGTTCCATCCCCAATTTTCTCCCTAATAGCAGCCCCCACCTCGGCTTCGTTTCCATACATATATGCGCAGTCTATATGCCTATATCCTACCTCAATGGCATCCTTGATAGCTCGTTCTACTTCGCCAGGATTCGACTATCATCGGAAAAACAAAACACGATCAACACTCAGCTGTTCTCACCGCTAGCATGGCACACTTCGACACGACAAATAATAGGACTAGATTAGTGAATTATTGTACGTACCTTGTAAGTTCCTAAGCCAATAATTGGAAATTCTTTTCCGTTGTTGAATTTGAGAAGTGGACTTGCCATTTTTGCGAGTTATGTCTGACTGTGTTATGTATTGATCGTGTGTTGATAGTGTTGAGTATGAGAGGTTAGAATGTGTCTAGTTGGTTGGTTTTCCGCACTGAAATGAATAGAATATTTTTAGATAAGGTCATTCGAACGTAGACTGATAAACACGTGATTAACAGTTCGAGTGCTATGAATTAAATTTGTTTTTTTTAGAATTTTGGCGGGATTTCAAATACTGTTTACATGGCTATAAATTTATTCTTAAGGGACCTAATAGATGTAGTTTCGAACAATGTAATTATTAGTTTATAATTTATAAAATAAATATATCATCACGCCTTCTACCCATTACTGGGTGTGGCACTCTGCCGAAGCAGATCTCGATAAGTGATATATTTATGCGCGTGAAGTACGGTTACCAGTCGTCAAATTATGGCCCACAAAGATTTTAGTGGTGGGGAAGCCACAGGGGTAATTTTAATTTAGTAAAAAAAAAAGAATCCACAGGCTGTTTTGATACCACTGAGCCATTACCCCATACACAAATATAAAATAAATAAATATATCATCACGCCTTTTACCCATTACTGGGTGTGGCACTATGCCAAAGCAGATCTCGCTAAGTGATATATTTTGCGCGTGAAGTGCGGTTACCAGTCGACAAATCTCAAAGATGTTAGTGGTGGAGGAGCCACAGGGATAGTTTTTGAAATTATGAAAATTGTTTGTCACCTGTGGGAATCGAATCTAGGGTACCAGGGTTCTCAGGATCCACAGGCCGACTTCATACCACTGAGCTAGCCACCCCATACTATAACTAATTTACACGTTTAATACTTAAAATTAAAGTTTAAACAATTTGTTATTCTTGTAATTGTAAAATGTACAAAAGAGCCAATTTCAGAGCATTTTCAGAATCGTGTATTATAAACTTCAATGTTCCACGTTTTTATGCACAGCCTGTATAATAATATTTTTATAGGTTTTTACTTAATTAAAGGTACATAACACGTTCAAAAGTGTTCCGACGAAAATGAATACAATTTCTCACACGTCGTAGTGTTTGTAAACACTTGAAGCGATGACGTTTCAATGTCAAGCGATATCTCATGTACACTGCATGCATATTATATAATCAACTACACTCAGTTTGATAGTTTGTTTACTTTTATTACATGAACATATACACATACATACACGCGGACTTTTACATTATATTTACATGTTTTTATACATGTATGGTATCCTATAAACTTTTGATCACTAAAATAAAAAATATATCATCACGTCTTCTACCCATTACTGGGTGTGGCACTTTGCCAAAGCAGATCTCGGTAAGTGATATATTTTGCGCGTGAAGTGAGCTAACCAGTCGTGAAATCACGGCCCCCATAGATGTTAGTGGTGGAAGAGCCACAGAGGTACTTTTTGAAATTATGAAAATTGTTTGTTGCCTGTGGGAATCGAACCAGAGTTCTCAGGGTCCACAGGCCGACTTCGTACCACTGAGCTAGCCATCCCCATAGTTTAAATTTTACTATAAACTACTGTAATTGAAATTCAGTTCCTGTTGTGCAAAATGACATAAATAAATAATCACTACTTTTTATTTTTATGGGGTGGCTAGCTCAGTGGTATGAACTCGGCTTGTGGACCCTGAAAACTCTGGTTCGATTCCCACAGGCAACAAACAATTTTCATAATTTCAAAAAGTACCCCTGTGGTTCCTCCACCACTAACATCTATGGGGGCCGTGATTTGACGACTGGTAACCGCATTTCACGTGCAAAATATATCACTTACCGAGATCTACTTCGGCAGAGTGCCACACCCAATAATGGGTAAAAGACGTGATTTATTTATTTTACTTTCTATTTTTATTTTTATGGAGTGGCTAGCTCAGTGGTATGAAGTCGGCCTGTGGATCCTGAGAACCCTGGTTCGATTCCCACAGACGACAAACAATTTTTATAATTTCAAAAACTACCCCTGTGGTTCCTCCACCACTAACATCTTTGGTGGTCGTGATTTGACGACTGGTAACCGCACTTCACGTGCAAAATATATCACTTACCGAGATCTACTTCGGTAGAGTGCCACACGCAATAATGGGTAAAAGACGTGATTTATTTATTTTACTTTCTATTTTTATTTTTATGGGGTGGCTAGCTCAGTGGTATGAAGTCGGCCTGTGGATCCTGAGAACCATGGTTCGATTCCCACAGTCGATAAACAATTTTCACTACATTAAAATTACCCCTGTGGCTCTACCGGCACTAACATCTTTGGGGGCCGTGATTTGACGACTGGTAACCGCACTTCACGCGCATAAATATATTATTTATTGAGATCTGCTTCGACACAGTGCCACATCCAATAATGGGTAAAAGACGTGATTTATTTATTTTACTATCTATTTTTGAAATGATCCTAATTAAAATAATTTCCGAGGTGTAATGTTAAGAAAATAATAATAAACATTCATAATAGTTACACACATAAATGAAACATATTACGTCAGCTGTTGCTCTGTGATAACAACTCGTATAATATTTAGCACAGCACACTAGTACACAACAGAGTAATATATGACCAAGTTAGAGAGGAACCGGAAATGAAGTCAGCCGAGGGGAAGGGAACACAGTTCCGTGTGTACATATGCCGGGGCTACATTATAAACTTCATATCATGTTATATATAGTGTACAAGAACTTATGTTACATGATATACAGGATGTTCCATGAAAACTGTGCAATAGGAGAATAACATGGGACATTTGTTTTTAATTAATTAGATTAATTGCGGAATGAATCTGATGATTTCAAAAAAGTGCACGAATTTTGATTTTAGTTTTATTGTTTAGTAATTTCATTGTGAGTGTTTAAAATATTCTAGGTACTCACTTCTCCCCTTTTATGCGAGGCAGGGTGAAAAGTCCCTGACAAATAAAACAAGAAATTATTTATTTGGTCAATTTCTCAACATAATCTCCTTGTAGCTCGATACATTTCGTCCAACGTTTTTCTAATTTTTCGATCCCTTCCAAATAATACGATTTTGCCAATCCTTCAAAATAGGCGTTTGTCTCAGCGATGACCTCATCGTTGGAGCCAAATCTCTTTCCGCCGAGCCATTTCTTCAAGTTTGGAAATAGATAAAAATTGCAAGGAGGCAAATCTGGAGAATATGGTGGATGACGAACCAATTCGTAGCGCAATTCATGCAATTTTGCCATTGCAACACGGTCGCGCTTGTTATCAACAGAGAGCAAGTGCGGCACCCATCTGGCAGATAGCTTTCTCATATCCAAAAATTTATGCAAAATGTTCCGTACCCGTTCGGTTGAGATGCTCATAGCCTCAGCACTTATCGACGATTTCTGGCGTTATAACCTCAATTGGACGACCAGAACGTTCGGCGTCCTTTGTGGTCATATTACCTCAACGAAAATCAGTAAACTACTTGTGAATCGTTCCAATCAATGGTGAGGAGTCCCCATAATGTTTAACAAGCGATGCTTTGGTTTGCGTAATGTTTAATCAAGACGCGAAATTAACTTTTTTCCATGTTTTGAAAAATCTTCAAGGTTGCTTGCTTTCGATGGGTGTCAAAACAGAACTGAATGACATATCAGTCTGAAAATTTTAATGTTCTAGTAAAAGATGGTACATCACAAATGGCACATGAGATTTGCGATTGTGGCGCCATCTGTTTTATTTTTCAGGGACTTTTCACCCTGTCCTCGTAAATAAATAAATATAAATATATCATCACGCCTTCTACCCATTACTGGGTGTAGCACTCTGCCGGAACACATCTCGATAAGTGATATATTTATGCGCGTGAATTGCGATTACTAGCCGTCAAATCACGGCCCCCAAAGATGTTAGTGGTGGGGGAGCCACAGGGGTAATTTTAATTTGGTGAAAATTGTTTGTCGGCTGTGGGAATCGAACCGAGGTTCTCAGGATCCACAGCCACTGAGCCACCACCACATATGTATAATACATATTTATTTTATGGGGTGGCTAGCTCAGTGGTATGAAGTCTGCCTGTGGATCCTGAGAATCCTGGTTCGATTCCCACAGGCGACAAACAATTTTCATAATTTCAGAAGCTACTCCTGTGGCTCCTCCATCACTAACATGTTTGGGGGCCGTGATTTGACGACTGGTAACCGCACTTCACGCTCAAAATAGATCTCTTATCGAGATCTGCTTCGGCAGAGTGCCACACCCAGTAATAGATAGAAGGCGTGATGATATATTTATTTATTTTAATTTATAAAAACAATATCTTGTCTGAAAAAGATCAGATTCAGTTGTCCAATTAAGTGCCATGTGTCAGTTTCAGCCTATAAACAAATAAATAGAACAATTGAACAATCCCAATTTAGTAGTTAACACTGTAAAATTAATTACGTTTGCAAATGGGAATACCAACAAAAAGCTATGTAGTTAGAACCAGCTAATTTGGCGCTAATGACCCATGAATATTTGGGAATTTATAAAATAGTTCTGGTTTTGAATTCATCCAACACGAACTACGTTCTGCAAGAATTATGATAGTGTTGCGTGCCCTTGAACTGTCAAAGTCATGTCGTTAAACCAGGACCGAACCCAATAAAATTAACACTTATTTAACTGTGTTTTTTTTTCATTTACTTTGTCTATTTATTAATAAGGACAAATTAGTACCATAAAAATAGACTCGAAACTTGGCCCGAAATATTGATTAGTCATAAAAGAACACATATGAACAATACAGATGGATACAAAAACCAAAAACCGTAATTTCTATAGTTACTACATTTATTTGAAATATTTTTTCATAGTTTAGTTATTTACGAAAATCATTTTGTCCCACGTTCTCCCTCTCCATTAAAACTCCCTTGCATAGGGTTGGGGTAGGTCTCCTTCTATAACATCTTTGGAGGTCGTGAGTTGACGGTCTGATAACCGCATTTCACGCGCATAAATATATCATTTACCAAGATCTGCTGCAGCAGAGTGCCACACCCAGAATTGGGTAGAAGACGTGATGATGCAAGCTGTGTATAATGCTCGCAGCAGATGTTTAAATGAACAATTAATAAATCGTGCTGCTCCTAGTGATGTTTCGACGTGGTTCTTGTGGTTGAAATATGGTTAAAGTAGAATAAATCAATGTTGAAATTTTAGTTTCGGTCAGACCCAAACATTGGTTTACCAATGCAATAAATACATGTCGAAGTGAGGTTTTGGTTTTGTCTATTTCATTCTTCAAGGTTCAGAAACAACACTTAGTTCGATTCCTGGACTCCCGCAACCGATTACTCTGATCTTTATCCAAAAAAATGGCTAAATTATACGTAAATAATAAAAAATATCAATTTCTTCACTCATATTTGGGGTAGCTAGTCGACCTGTGGATCCTGAGAACCCCTGGTTCGATTCCCACAGGCGACAAACAATTTTCATCAATTTAAAATTACTTCTGTGGCTCCCCCTCCACTAACATCTTTGGGGGCCGTGATTTGACGGCTGGTAATCGCACTTCACGCGCTTAAATATATCACTTATCGAGATCTATTTCGGCAGAGTGCCACACCCAGTAATAGGTAGAAGGCGTGATGATATATTTATTTTTTTATATATTTGAAAACTAGATATTTTGTCCGATTTTTTCATGTCCTTCAAACAATTTTTAGACGCTTCAAATTTTGAAGAAGTTAGTGTGTCCGTTTCCCAGAGAATGGCCCATATATAAAACTCTCACTCTGTTATATAGGTCTCTTGATCTATAGAACACCCTGTATATAACATATGAGCATATAGATTATTATTACATGCAAACAAAACACTATCAATTCAACAGGAAGAACCAAATACGTATGCACTACGTTACTCAATCTGCGCTCTGCATTTTAAAATATGGAAATGTTGCTTTCAATTTGGCAGCTACTTATTTTGCAAACTAATTTAAATGAAATACGAATGTTTCCTTAGTTTAAGATTAATTTAAGATACACAACAGAAAGTTAGTTCGTGTAAGAATTTATCTTAGATGTTTGTTTGATAAGAAGAACGGAATTCTGCGACCCAATTTATAAAACTATTCCTTATCAGTAGGATTTGCTAGTTACAAACTGCGCACACTGAAACATATATATTTTTTTTATTTCAATAGCTGTCAAGCAGTTTGCGATTTTGTCGGTAGATGGCACCACGAGTGGTTCCATAGCTCTCATGTCATGTTACCGTTGTAGATAGGTTAACATCAGTCAGTTCAGCTAAGTCGGTATCACAATCCACTATTTCCTAGTTAATCTAGTTGGATAAATGATCGCATCATACTGATGAGTCCGGAAGGACGAAACGCGTCTATGGTTAAAGCTGAACTGATCAGCCGTTTGTTGATGACCTGAGAAGTTGATGCAAACGTGCTGTAAAACCTCTGTGGAATTACGAGACAAGTGATGGAAAATTTTTTCCTATTTTTTCTTATTATGGGATGGCTAGCACAGTGGTATGAAGTCGGCCTGTGGATCCTGAGATCCCTGGTTCGATTCCCACAGGCGACAAATTTTCATAATTTGAAAAAGCTATCCCTGTGGCTCCTCCACCACTAACATGTTTGGGGGCCGTGATTTGACGACTGGTAACCGCACTTCACGCGCAAAATATATCACTTACCGAGATCTGCTTTAGCAGAGTGCCACACGCAGTAATGGGTAGAAGGCGTGATGATATATTTATTTTTATTTTATTTTATTTTTTCTTATTTATATATTTTTTATTACTGTTGTTTTATTCTTTACATGAAATATTATTTTTATATGTAGCTGGAAATTTAATTATAACCGTACAAAGAAATTTTAATTAAAGAAATAGAATTTTATATCTTCAACCACAGATCACAATACTACTATAGACAAGAAACTTCCATGTTACACAGTGGGACTGTATTTTGCGCCATCTGAGTAGTGGAAGTCTAACTAAAATCATGTACATACGAGGGCAGGGTGAATAGTCCCTGAAAAAAGAAACAAAAAATGATTTATTTGGTCAAAACATATTTTATTTCTCAACATAATCTCCTTGTAGCTAAATACACTTCATCCAAAGTTTTTCTAATTTTTCGATCCTTTCCAAATAATAATAATAATAATAATAATTGGAGCCAAATCTCTTTCCGCCAAGCCATTTCTTCAAGTTTGGAAATAGATAAAAATCGCGGGGGTGCAAAAAGTCCTTCTTATTGCGCTTGAACATCGCCAAACACTCCTTTGAACTTGTCACACGGTCGCGCTTGTTGTCAACAGAGAGCAAATGCGGATAGTTTTCTCATATCCCAAAATGTATGCAAAATGTTCTGTAACCGTTCGGTTGAGATGCTCATAGCCTCAGTCAGCTCGTGCACTTTAACTCGCCAATCGTCCAATATCATACCATGGATATTATGAACGATTTCTGGCATTGTAACCTCAATTGGACGACCAGAACGTTCGGCGTCCTTTGTGGTCGTACTACCACAACGAAAATCAGTAAACCACTTGTGAATCGTTCCAATCGATGGTGAGGAGTCCCCATAATGTTTAACAAGCGATGCTTTGGTTTGCGTAACGTTTTTTCCACGCAAGAAATAATGTTTAATCAAGACGCGAAATTCACTTTTTTCCATGTTTTCAAAAATCTTCAAGGTTGCTTGCTTTCGATGGGTGTCAAAACAGAACTGAATGACATATCAGTCTGAAAATTTTAATGCGTTCTAGTTAAAGATGGTACATCACAAATGTCACATGAGATTTGCGGTTGTGGCGCCATCTGTTTTATTTTTCAGGGATTTTTCACCTTGCCCTCGTATACAGGACTAATGAAACCATTTATTAATGAACAACGGAAAAATACATAAAAGTTTAGTTTATGGTACTCTCCGTTAAAAAATAAAGTCGTGAATTTATTATCAAACTCATATTGCAAACAAAATATTCTCTACACAATAACATGTTATCATTCTGGATTCATTTAAAAACGGAAACCAAGTTTTGTTTGAAAGTTCCATCCTTGCTATTGTTCCTAAACAATAGATTTCACGGTAATTATTATCTGTTATCTGTGTTTTCAGTCGGTTAGCAAAGCTCACTTTACGTTTCGGGTTTGAATGTTTCAAACAACTAATTGTTTTTGCATTTTTCTAGATCATGTCCGTCCACGTTGGTTGGTCCACTAATCAAGATAACGATAGAGGAAATCAGAATGGCCTGCAAGAAGCATCCGGTCGCTTGTGGCTTCAATCCTATTGAAAATGGTGAGTAAAAAGGGTGATTAGATGTGTTATATCACCCATAGATTGTAATGGAGGGTGATATATAGGATGTGGCGTACCATTGCTATCTTGAAAAGTGAATGAGCTGCAAGGGCTGTTAAATTAATTTTTTTATTTCATAATACTATTTTCACAAGAGTTTTTTCAAACCAGTGGTTTTTAAAATACGGGGCGCAACTTTCTTATTTTAAATGGGAACCTATTTTTTATTCTATGTAAATCTGTCATTTCTTCACAAATCATTATATTTTGGTGAAAAATGACGAGACAAGTGATGGAAATTTTTTTCCTATTTTTTCTTATTTATTAAGACTCAATTCCACATCGCAATAGACATTTTGTCTTTTGTTTTATTTCAATAGCTGTCAAGCAGTTTGCGATTTTGTCGGTAGATGGCACCACGAGTGGCTCCATAGCTCTCATGTCATGTTACCGTTGTAGATAGGTTAACATCAGTCAGTTCAGCTAAGTCGGTATCACAATCCACTATTTCCTAGTTGATCTAGTTGGATAAATGATCGCACCATACTGATGAATCCGGAAGGACGAAACGCGCGTCTATGGTTAAAGCTGAACTGACCAGCCGTTTGTTGATGACCTGAGAAGTTGATGCAAACGTGCTGTAAAACCTCTGTGGAATTACGAGACAAGTGATGGAAAATTTTTTCCTATTTTTTCTTATTTATGAGTGAAAATATCTTTAATTTGACTTTTTAAATGAACAATAAAGTATTTTTTCTGAAACCGGCAAGAAAGTACCAAGGGCGTCCGCGAGGGGGAGGGCGCAAGCCGGGGGGCGCCCCCCGCATATAAACAAGGGTGGTGACCACGACTCTCGAACATAGGATTTTAACATGTAAAATTATAATTTTGTAATTGGTTCGATTTCCACAGGCGACAAGCATTTTCACCACATTAATACTACTACTGTGGCTCCCCCTCCACTAACATCTTTGGGGGCCGTGATTTGACGGCTGGTAATCGCACTTCACGAGCAAAAATATATCACTTATCGAGATCTGCTTCGACAGAGTGCCACACCCAGTAATAGGTAGAAGGCGTGATGATATATTTATTTATTTATTTGTAATTTCCTGCTTCCTTAAATATTTAAACCAAAAAATCTTGAAATAAAAGTTTTAGGGCATAAAATTCTGGATCTGAACTTATAAACAAAACTAATTTTACATACTTTGTAACGATACAAATTAGATTTGAAAATTACGAAAATTGCCTCAAAACTATCGATACGCATGTAAATTAAAACAATAAAACCATCCTGTACATGTATATATAAATAAATAAATAAATAAATATATCATCACGACTTCTACCCATTACTGGGTGTGGCATTCTGCTGAAGCAGATCTCGGTAAGTGATATATTTTGCGCGTGAAGTGCGGTTACCAGTCGTCAAATCACGGCCCCCAAACATGTTAGTGGTGGAGGAGCCACAGGGATAGCTTTTTCAAATTATGAAAATTTGTCGCCTGTGGGAATCGAACCAGGGACCTCAGGATCCACAGGCCGACGTCATACCACTGAGCTAGCCATCCCATAAATTTAATAATGTGTATATAATATAATAAAAATTAAATTATAAGTTTAAAGATAATAAATTCAAGCTGAAACTGAATTTTCAGCAGTATTCTTATGGCCAGCTAGCGACATGTTCCCTATCGTAATCTAAATTTATTAAGTATACACAGACACAAAATATTAGAAAATAAAAACTGTCAAACTGCTAAATCAGAATTCATTGAAGAAATGGTGCCAATTTATGGAAGAGTTATTAGAAAATTGTCCTTCCTCTTCAATTCAAACCCTGACGACAAAAACTAGTAATTTATCTCATATTTTTTTTTTTGTGGCTTCTTTGGCGGACCAACTACTTAGGTCATATGCCGCCATTACGCCTTGATCTGCGTTTTAGGTGTTATTGGTCAACAGCAACGCGGGTTTTCTCTGGACGGTCACCCATCCAAGTACTACCCGCGCGCAACGTTACTTAACTCGCATTATCGCTTATATCAGTTCCAACGAGTGCAGCCATGGCCGATGACAGAACCAAATTTAATTACCTTTTTATTTATTTGTTATGTGTATTTGTATTTATGTTATGTAACAAAAATTTTTAAAATTTTATGTATATCTGAGAGTTTTATGCGACCCGCCCCCCCCTGGAAAAACGTCTGTGGACGCCCATGTTCAGAACCCTTACAATATTAACACAGCCCAGATCTAGTTCCTATTTGATTTAAAAATAAACTGATTCATTCTTAATTCAAAATTCAATTTTACTAATGCCTAATAAAAATTCTGTTCTTTTTGAATTATTCAAATACATTCAATTGAATTTTAAATCCTTTCTTAATTGTAACAGATCGTACGGTTAGCGTGCAAGTTAAGATTCTCGCCACGAGTTTCTCCTAGTTTTCTGAGATATCCCCCCAAGGGCTCGTAAACCATTTCAGCGAAATTGCAGAAACTGCGTATGAAAAATTCATGCCGGTTTTCGGAACGTGTATTTTTCACCATAAGGGTAATCTAGGTAGTTAAGGGGCGGAATGGTAATAAGTGGTGATTCACTTCCTAGGGTGGGTTTCGATTAGATGTAATTCGTGGATTTGTCCCACCTGGTTTTGTCCGAAATTGATTCACCCATGAATGTAGGACTTAAAATAAATATAAATAAATATATCATCACGCCTTTTACACATTACTGGGTGTGGCACTCTGCCGAAGCAGATCTCGGTAAATGATATATTTATGCGCGTAAATTGCGGTTACTAGTCGTCAAATCACGGCCCCCAAAGATGTTAGTGGTGGATGAGCCACAGGAGGAATTTTTTTAAATTGGTGAAAAGGTTTTTGTCGGACGTGGGAATGTATATACAGGCTGGTCCATTTAACTTGACTTGTTCAAATATCTTGCAAATTAAGCCCTTAACAACAAACTTTCATGAACAAAAGTTTAACCATTTTGAGGGGGCCATTCGATCTTGTTAACATATTGTACCCCCCACCCCTCAGGGCGTTGGAGAGGGGGTAAACTTAGATATCTTAAATAGGAACCCTATTTTTTTATTACAGATTCGGAATCTGCATAAAAAAATATGAAGGTTTAATCTGAGAATTTTTTTCATATTATTGATAGATGGCGCTGTATTTGTAAAAATTAGTTTTTACCATTATTTCGACATTTTTTTTTTGTGGCTTCCTAGCGGACCAACTGCTTTGGTCATATGCCGCTATTACGCCCTGATCCTGCATTTTAGGTTTTATAGTCAACAGCAACATGGGTTTCTCTGGACAGTACAATTCAAAATAAGAATATATATATATATATATATATATATATATATATATATATATATATATATATATATTTATTCTTATTTTGAATTGTACTGTCCATATATATATATATATATATATATATATATATATATATATATATATATATATATATATTTATATATATATATATTTAATGGGGTGGCTAGCACAGTGGTATGAAGTCGGCCTGTGGATCCTGAGAACCCTGGTTCAATTCCCACAGGCGACAAACAATTTTCATCATTTCAAAAACTACCCCTGTGGCTCCTCCACCACTAACATCTTTGGAGGCCGTGATTTGACGTCTAGTAACCGCAATTTACGCGCATAAATATATCATTTACCGAGATCTATATATATATATATATATATATATATATATATATATATATATATATGAGCTTCGAATTCTCGAATTTTTTACCACTGAACTAACGCCATCTGTCATATCCAAACACGCTCACGCATAAATCGCGAATTAAATAATAAACTCGGCGAAGTATCCTGCAAAAAAGTTTATGCGTCTTATTTAAGCCAACTACTCTCTTACCGCCCATATAAATGCTATGGACTTTTAGTAAGACGTTTTAAAATGACAATAAAAAAGATACAAAAACGTCTTAATAAAAACGTTTTTGACAGTGTAGCGAAATTTTAAGTCTAAATTGAATTAATTTGGCAAATAATAATAATTAATGATAATTACTTACAAATTAATACAAAACTCTGCACATGAGTTTATTCTGAAAATAATTCATATCAACATGCCGTGTTCACGATAGGATCCAGATTTACAATTCAAATAATTCGAAAATTAAAAAATTCGGAATATTCCAAAATTCGAAATATTCGAAAATTCTAAAGTTCGAATCTAAATTCGAAGATTTAATAAATCCGAACAATCGAACTCGCGAATATTCGTAAAATCAACAAACCCTACTAAGCACCACCCGATATGTATGCTGTTCACCGTGTTTTAATCCATCTTCTTTCATTTCTTAGTGTACGAGCCATTGAAGTTAATGCAGACAGTGATGAGCAAAGTGAACGAAGTGTGTTTGCGGTACCTGGACAACGCACAGCTGGACACGCTGCCCACGCCGCCGACAGTAGCGCCGCCACCTGTGTCCACGTGCGCCTCCAGAAACACTAGAAGACGTATGGAAGATAGACATGTTGTCATACATGATATCAATGGCATATTTAATATACCTGTAAGTATTGTGTGATTGTATTAAGGTTTTTTAATTTAAAAAAAATATATAAATTATAAAATAAAATAAATATATCATCACGCCTTCTACCCATTACTCGGTGTGGCATTCTGCCGAAGCAGATCTCGGTAAGTGATATATTTTGTGCTTGAAGTGCGGTTATCAGTCGTTAAATCGCGGCTTCCAAAGATGTTAGTGGTGGAGGAGCCACAGGGGTAGCTTTTGAAATTATTAAAATTGTTTGTCGCCTGTGGGAATCGAACCAGGGTTCTCAGGATCCATAGGCCGACTTCATACCACTGAGCTAGCCATCCCAAATTAAAAACATAAATAAAAATATATAAATTATGTAATATTAAATACTATTCCTGTGGCTCCCTCTCATCTAACATCTTTGGGAGTCGCGATTTGACGGCTGGTAACCGCACTTTACGTGCATAAATATATCTCTTACCGAGATCTATTTCAGCAAAGTACCACTCTCAGTAATGGGTAAAATATGTGATGAACATTTATTTAATGTTTATTTTTATTGTGTATACCAGGTGTCTTCCTTAATTTTAATATTGAAAATTTTCAAGAAGATAATTATTTATAAACATATAAAAAATATTGGAATTAAAACAAAGAAATTGTAGTATTTACTTTTTTACATGATTTTTATAATATGTAGTTGAAAAATGTATCAATTTCTAAACGATTTTTCGTTAAAAAAAATATTGTAACACAAGTTTTGCAATTGCTGTTACCACACTTCGTAATCCTACTCAAGCTAAAAATTATAAGAACAACCACTCTACGGCTCGGTAAGTTCGGACCCTGTACTGTAATTGGGATTAAATTCCTGTTGTACAGAGTAACATAAATAAATAAATAAATAAACTTCTATTTTTTTTTTAAATCGATAATAATTTGGCATCTGTCACTTATTATTACTTTTCACATAAATTTAAAAAAAAAATTGTTCAACGTTAGTTGTCGGAAACATCATAAACAATTTCTTGCTTCACTGTGTTTTGCAGATACTTTCCATAATAATTTTGAATGTTGATATGTTGACTCTTCAAAACGACTCTAGAAAAAGGAAACTTTTATGATTAATATGCAATAATTAATTTTCGGCGATGCAATTGGTCATAAAACGGACAGTATCTTATTAAGTGTAATTGACTCCATTTATTTATCATTTTACATGTATGTAACAATTATTTTCCACGTGCAGGACACGAGCCCTACTAGTTACTACGCAATATTCGACGGTCACGCTGGTCCCGATGCCGCCTCTTACAGCGCCGCTCACCTGCACCAGTTCCTAGTGGAGAGTGAGTTTTATCCTACAGACCCTGAACGAGCCCTCAAAGAAGCCTTCCTCAGAACTGACGAGTTCTTTCTTGAGAAAAGCAAGATTGAGGTAAGACGATGATTCTCTTTAGTTTTTGTTGTGTAAACAAAAGAATAGACGAACTTGTATGAAAGGAAAATGGCGCAGTCGGTAGGATTTCTTCTTTTCTGTAACTATATCATTATCTGTTAATGATCGATAAGTTAATGATAATTTTCATTGTTATTTTACAGATGATCATAATTTTGGTATTCTGGGGCCAGAATAATTTTTCCTGACATTCTTATATTATATTCATGCATTTTATTTACTAATATACTTAGCTGTTATTATAAAAAATAATATAATGACAGCTTACTAACATTTCTGTAAAAAGTTTGGTTAAACATATATTTGTTTTTAAATTGTTAGTTTTGTACGAGAGCTAAATGCATAAAAGTAAAATAGAAATAACATAATAAATGATTTTGAATACAGATTGCTCATATGGTAGTAATCTGCAGATTAATCATAAAAAATAAGGGTTGTCATTAACTTACCGATCATTAAGGTAGTAATACCGTGAAAAAAAATTTTGCAGATCTGAATGAAATTTGACGCACGTAAACATTGGATAGTCAAACGCATCCTGTTAAAATATGAAACACATTCACCGTCTGTGAACAAATATATTCGCTTGTAAATTTGAGTTGTTATACACGGGACTTATGGCGATCATCACTCAGAATCGCACATATTTGGTTTGTGTACCTCTAAAATTTTGCAGTTTCATTTGAAAAACTAGTATGATGTTCTAGAACTATCCATGTATATTGTATCAGAAGGAGAAAGTTTTTTACCGTTGGGTAATGGATATATAGCCATGCAAAGCCTTGTTTTTAACGAAAAATTAAGAATCCCAATTTATAATGGCAACACCACACGGTGGTATGGTATTTGAAAATTCACTAGACCAACAACCTGTTCACAATTCATGATATTCAAATCATAATAGGTATATCACACTTATTTTATTCAATTTTTATATTTTTTTGAGCGTCAGTTTCGCCACTCGGCAACCGATGGCGCCACCGTCACACTAGTACAAGGCCAACTTCATTGAATTGCGCTACGCTTATTATGACCGTTTCATTTCATCATTTTGCCATATAAAAATTTGTCGTGAGTTTTTTACAGTTTTGGTACGTCAAGTAATGCCATCTAGTGCTCTTTATTTCAATTAAAGGAAAATGACAACGCTGTCAAGTTACAAAAACAATCTTAAAATATTTGAAAACTGAAGTTTATGTGAACAAACAAAATACATTTAATGGAATTGGGTATTTTATGTATATATTCAATATTATTAAATATTATGACATGTATTCTGAGCTTTCGACTAAAGTGACTAGCTAGTCTAGACTATGTGAATTTCATTTGGCAACGTAGCATTATCTGTCACTTCAGGTAAATAATGCCGTCATATTGTCTACTTATTTAAAAAAAATTAAGTGTTTATAGGTCAAAAGAAGGAAGTATTATTGAAGTACTGGTGGCAACGGTTACTATTTTACTGTAAAGATCGTATGATAACAAATATAAAATGACTAGGCTTATTCTTAGGATGTTTTCAATCAATGCACTCGGCAGTATTTTAAAATTTAGTTACAACGTATGTCGTTAGAGACGCTAGTTGACGTGCCCGCTCTGTAAATTTGAAACTAGGAATTTTAATGACATGAAATGGCCATAATAAGCGTAGCGCAATTCAATGAAGTTGGCTATGACTAGTAACAGATAACGAAGTTATAGTATAAGTGGTAAAATGGAAGTGCAGGATTAATCTAAAGAATATTTGAAGGGTTATTTTTACTCTAATTGAAATAAGCATAGAATGTTTGAGCACGAAACAAATTTGTAAAGAATGTTATTCTCTTTTTAGAACTTCAGAAGTGGAACAACAGCAGTGTGCGCGCTCTTACGACCAAAAGAAGAAACATTATACGTAGCGTGGGTGGGCGACTCGCAAGCTTTGCTCGTGAACCGAGGAAAGGTTCTACAAATCGTCAAACCACATAAACCGTGCAGAGAAGTAAACTCTTTTTATAATTTACAATTTTATAAATTGTTTTGAATACAAAAAATATTTTGATGTACGTACAGAAATGTTGTTAATTGAAAATATGTTTTTTTCAGGATGAAAAAGATCGAATAGAAGCAAACGGGGGTTGTGTGATGTTCTGGGGGATGTGGAGAGTCAATGGACAGTTGGCTGTCTCGAGAGCAATAGGTTGGTATTACATACAGAGCTGGGCAGTAGCTAGCTACTTTTGTAGCTTAGCTACATTTACCTTAGCTGTAGCTGTAGCTTAAATAACTGTGAAAAAATATAGCTGTAGCTTGTAGCCAGCTATTTTTTTTTCTATTAGCTTAAAAATAACAACTGAAGCTACTTTTAAAACTACTGTTTATAGCTTAAAGCTACTTTTTAAGCAGAAGGTCAACAAAGTACGCACGCGTACAAGCTAAACCCACACAAAATAATTATTTGTTGCCGGTTCCAACTGGCTCTAATACGCAAAAATACACAGTAGGTGCCAGATGGTATTTGCTATTTTTGATATTTATGTACATAATAGTAAATTAACAGTCATTATAACAAAAGACTGATCATATGACAATGGCAAATTCAATTATTTCACAATAATTAAAGAAAGTAGCTTTAAAATTTAACAGCTACTTAACGAAAGCTTTTAGCTGTAGCTTTGCTATATTTTACAAAATAAAGCTTATAGCTGTAGCTTAGCTACTTTTTTAAAGAATAGCTGTAGCTGTAGCTTAGCTACATTTTTTAAGTAGCCTGCCCAGCTCTGATTACATAGTACTAAATTCAAGTTATAAAATAAGCAGTTTAAAAAGTAAAATTAGAAAACAAGCAGTTAAACACGAAAAATATGTCAACTAAAATGAAACTTTAATAAAATGAGATAAATTTGATAAATGATAATGAATAATCTAGACAGCGTAGGAAATAGAAAAATGCAGACAGATTGTAAAAATGGCTTCTATTTTTTTTAAATCAGTTATAAAGAAAAAAGTAAGAACTAAATTTTATGTTTTTTCTTACTAATAAGGTATCTTCTAGAAGTTTTCTTAGATTTGTTTATTTTGTAAATAAATTTAAAAAGGGACAAGAACAAAAAGTGCTCAAATCCTAGTTATGTAATTTATTCCACTTGGTAAGTTGGCAATATAATTCTGGGAATCATTTTATTTCACAGTTGGCATAACGTCAGGTTAAAGCGGAAATACAGAGTGATCAGAAGGGATTGTTACAGTTGGCAATAAAAAAAACTACTTGAAATTGGTAAGCCTGATACATAAATTCATTTCCTGTTGTTGACAGTGACATTTAAAATTTAAATTTGAGTACATTTATTATTACATTTATTTCTAAAGTATTTCTATTATTTAAAAAAGCCAAATTCTATTAGCTGTCAGACTCCTGACATAACCTATTTGTATTTATTAAAAATGTCAAATAGCATTTCCGCCTTTATCTGACGTTGTGCCAACTGTGGAATAAAAAGATCTCTGGAATTGTATTGCCAACTATAACAATTCCTTTTGATCACTCTGTACTAATTGACATGTCATTTTTAAAATAAATACAAATAGGTTGAGTGATAGAAATAATTTAGATTATTGCTCTGTGAGTAATGTTAAGAAATAAAAGGATGTGGGTAAAATGAAACAACGATTTTTATTAATTCAAATTTTCAAATGTCACTGTCAATAACAGGAAATAAATTTATGTATCAGTCCTACCAACTTTAAGTAGTTCTTTTTATAGTCAACTGAAACACTTTTCACTCTATATTAAACCAAGTTTAAAATAATAATAATAATTAGTTGATACAAAAAAATATGAGTTGGCTATCCTGTTTAGTTGGCAATCCTCGCCACTGTCAACATGACGTTTCTTAATAATTTTTTTAAGTTAAAGTTTGTAAATAACTATTTTTATAAATAAAGGTGAAATCAAGTTTGACAATGACAGTTAACTAAATTACAATTATATTTTATTTGACATATTTGAATTTGACAATTAGGTTAATCAACATAAAACTTAACAGGCAGATTCATAAAACGGATTAGCTCTAACACCGTTTTTAATATTATCTATAACTCTGTTTCAAATTAAAACAGATTAATGAAATGAACTAATTTTGATGCTAATTAACTCTCTTTTTAACTTTTTTATGGGATGGCTACCTCAGTGGTATGAAGTCGGCCTGTGGATCCTAAGGTCCCTGGTTCGATTCCCACAGGCGACAAATTTTCATAATTTGAAAAAGCTATCCCTGTGGCTCCTCCACCACTAACATGTTTGGGGGCCGTGATTTGACGACTGGTAACCGCACTTCACGCGCAAAATATATCACTTACCGAGATCTGCTTTAGCAGAGTGCCACACCCAGTAATGGGTAGAAGGCGTGATGATATATTTATTTATTTTATATTTAACTCAAATTAAAATAAACTTGTTTCGTACATTGGACAGAGAGTTAAAATGAAATAGAAAATGGTGTTAGCGCTAATCCGCTTTATGAATCTGCCTGTTAAATATTACAAAACAATGGTACTCATTTATAGTCACCCGGTATATTTTTTATCAATGCAACTGGCGATATAAATGTAATTGTTTTATTTTTAAAAATCGTAAGATAAAAATACAAAACAAATTTTTATTTACTGCACTACCTACACAGTATATGATAGGAAAATAATAAAGAAGTATATTCGAACTGGTTTCGAAGTAAAAATATCTGATGATCGTCATAACCAATAGCAGTCCGCTGTCAGTTAGTTGTTTGTTAGCTTGAAGTGGTGCAAAACAGTGGTTGGTGCTAAATGCACGTTAAATATTAAATATGATTTAAATATGAATGGAAATGTTGAACATGTATTTAAAAGTGTGGTGTGTGTTATTAAAAGTGTGTTTTTTAATTGTGAAATACTGGTTTTTAGAAATATTTTAATATTTATGGGTGTAAGTTATTTTTGTGATTAGAATTATGTAGTTTGTTTTTGTACAAGGAAAATTAATTAGTTATGACAGTGAAACTTGAAATTAAGTTTTATTTATGTCCAGTTTTTCCATCTCCGGATAATTGAAAAAATATCGCATCAGAAAATTGCTTTCGGTATAATTATTATCATTTATGTTATGATTTCGATGCGATATTTTTGTATTTATCCCGTTGGTAGTTATTGGGAACTTTATCTGGAGGTGAAACAACCGGTCTTAAATAAATAAAAGTAAATAATAGAAGTAACATAATTTTTGACGTTACATTATTTTACATTGATTTCAAATATTCCATTTAAAATCGTCAGTAATAATATAACAAGAGATTATTTAAAACTGTCAACGCGTCAAGTAAAATGTGGGAAAAAAATCGATTTAGTTGTATTTTAGATACAGAAATACACCAACAAATTTTGGAAACAACTTCCAAGAATACATTAATAAGTAATCAATCGATATGGACCCAGTTCAAAATCTTTTAAGTTGAATGAATCGATCTCAACAGCTAAGTCAACAACTAATCTAATTAAATATAAGTCGTGAGTTGGATAAATGAGAAAATAATTCTCCAGTATGTTTCTCAAACTTGTTGTCATTTGGCAATAGCCACTCAAGCCCAGCGAGCTTTCGTCACTATTACCTAGCAACAAGTTTTCCAAAGATCTGTCAAATTATTTTCAATTTATTCTCGCTCTCTTGTTATATTTTTATTGATAATTTCCTAAATGATCGTTTAACAAAATAAATATTTGCCTGCATGTTAATTACACGTATGCAATTTTCCCGAATGTAATTACTTGGTATTATTTTCATAATTTGAAAAAGCTACCCCTGTGGCTCCTCCACCACTAACATCTTTGGAAGCCGTGATTTGACGACTGGTAACCACACTTCACGCGCAAAATATATCACTTACCGAGATCTGCTTCGGCAGAGTGCCACACCCAGTAATGGATAGAAGGCGTGATGATATATTTATTTTATTTTTATAATGCATATTTGTATTATTAAAAAAAGAGTTAATTAATTTTATAATAATCTAGTTACTGGCCATTTTAAAATATATATTTTAAAATTCATTGTATTGAAAATTGTTTTTCTAGAATGTACATTAACTTGATAAAAAATGATAATTTGAGAAAATAGTTACTCAAGAAATAGACCATAAGTAAAAATACATTAATTTATGTAAGGAAAAATAATATTCGAGAAATAGATATATAGAGTGAAATTTAAACAAGAAAATGTAGAGTATAATTCATTCGGGAAATCTACGTTCGAGGATATAATAATTCAGGAACTTATTTAAATGTAAAATTGTCATTCGGGAAATACAAGAAATTAGCGTACAGGAAAAAGGCATTCGGGAAAATTATTATTATTAATCAGGATCCTGCGAATCCTGAGAACCCTCGTTCGATTCCCACAGCCGACAAATATTTTCACCATATTAAAATTACCCTTGTCGTTCTCTCACAACATCTTTGGAGGCCGTGATTTGACGGCTAGGAACCGCACTTCACACACACTCAGTAATAGCTAAAAGACGTGATGATATATTTATATTTATTTATTTATTTATCAATCAGAAAATAATCATTTGAGAAATTGCGTTCGGGAAAATGATCGAGAACGATTTTAGCGTGAGTTGGATTCGAACTGGGAAACTACAAATCCACTACCGTATTATCGAACAATATTTACAACAATATATTGATTGCAACAATCAAATGTTGATTACAATAATATCTATAGCTAGAAGTACAACATTATTTTATTAAATTTAACAAAACTACTTTTTTTATACCTTCAAAATATTAACATTTACGACAATTTAATATACACTATTATTTTTTAATAATTATATTGTTTTTTCTGTTTGCAGGTGACTTAAAACTGAAGCCCTACGTGACAGCGGAGCCCGACATCGTTGCAGTGCCCTTAGATGGTAACGAGGAGTTCCTCATCATAGCTTGTGACGGTCTCTGGGACTTTGTCTCTGAAGATGATGCCGCCATCGCAGTCTATAACCGGATCAAAGAGAATCCAGGTAAGTCAAAATACAATTTTGTCTTTTTATTTGAATTGTGATTGAAATTTAAAATGTGTAGATTGTAGCTATTTTACCCAGAATTGGATAAAATGGGATTTGATAGTTTGTGAGTTATTGTATTCTTTTAATTCTTTTTTTACTTTTCTAATCTACATAATAGGAATTATTGGGGGAAGGACAGTATTGTAATTTTGATTGTTTATTATTTAGAGATTTTGAGAAATTTACATATTTTTTAAATCAACAACCGAATTCTCACTAATAATATAACAAGAGAGTGAGAATAAATTGAAAATAATTTGACAGATCTTTCGAAAACTGGTTGCCAGGCAATAGTCACGAAAGTCCGTAGGTCTTGAGTGGCTATTGCCAAATGCCAACAAGTTTGAGAAACATACTGGAGAATTATTCTCTAATTTATCCAACTCTCGACTTATATTTAATTAGATTATTTTTTGACTTAGCTGTTGAGCTCGATTCATCCAACTTAAAAGATTTTGAACTGAGTTCATATCGATTGATTACTTATTAATGTATTCTTGGAAGTTGTTTCCAAAATTTGTTGGTGTATATCTGTATCTGAAATACAACTAAATCGATTTTTTTCACACATTTTACTTGACGCGTTGACAGTTTTAAATAATTATTTGACAACTACCTATCATTTGTCACAAACAAAAAAAGCACCTACAGTGATTATTCCCGGGAATAATCACAAGAGCTTTATTCTCAGTATAATAATGACAGGATTGGTTAAAACGCACACACGTGACATACAATAAAGTATTTAATTAGTTTTGAGAAATGTCAAAAAAGTATTTTGTCTATAATAATGACAGAATTGGTTAAAACGCAGAAAATATCACAAATTTCAAGTGTTTCGTTTTTATTTTTGTTATCAGTGTATTTATACGTTAGAAGTGCGATAACCAGTCGTCAAATCACGGCCGCCAAAGATGCTAATGGAGGGAAAGGCCCAGGGGTAATTTTAATCTGGTTAAAATTAACGACTGTGAAAATTGAACCGAGGTTCCTCAATACCACCGAATCACCTACCCCCTACTTATACTTCCAATTGTTTAGCAACAAATCATAGTTAAGCACACTACTAACTCATAATTTAAATGACGTTCGCTAATTAGCTCAAAGAGCAACGGAATCTAATGAGCAGCATATATGAATGCAGTACTAACAGAGAGTAAACACAAACACTAAACAGTTGAACATCGTCTGGGTGGTCCACAACTAACAAGTGACTAACGATGAACATACACATTTGATTGTCAATTCCCTCACTGAACTTTAATTAGAACACGTTTTATTATGCACTTACGTGACTTATGACAGCGATGTTTAAAATTCTAAAATATGCATTTCAGTTAATCAGTTGATACTAATTTATTTTTGTGTCAATCAAAGGCGGATGAGGGTCATGCCCCCCTGGGTTTATTTTATTTATTTTAGTGTTATTATTATTCGAGGTTGATAACCCTTATGGAAATAAAATCACCGAAAAACTTTGTAATATTCTGAAACAACTTGAAAAATTTAGGTTGTCAGACACTTTACGAGTTTTTCAGACTGTTTAAAATTTAAAAACTAGGAACAGAATACAAAATACATTCAAATATATACAGGGTGGTCCATTTAACTTGACTTGTTCAAATATCTTGCAAATTAAGCCCTTAACAAAAAACTTTCATGAACAAAAGTTTAACCATATTGAGGGGGCCATCCGATCTTGTTACCAGTTTTCGCCCCCCACCCCTCAGGGGGTCGGAGAGGGGGTAAACTTAGATATCTTAAATAGGAACCCTATTTTTTTATTACAGATTCGGAATCTCCATAAAAAAATATGAAGGTTTAATCTGAGAATTTTTTTCATATTCTTGATAGATGGCGCTGTATTCGTGAAAACAAGTTTTTACCATTATTTCGACATTTTTTTTTTTCGTGGCTTCCAACTGCTATGGTCATATGCCGCCATTACGCCCTGACCCTGCGTTTAAGGTCTTCTAGTCAACAGTAACGCGGGTTTCTCTGGATGGTCACCCATCCAAGTACTACCCGCGCGCAACGTTACTTAACTCGCGTTATCGCATAGATCAGTTCCAACGAGTGCAGCCATGACCGTTGACATTTTGACATTTATTGCTGTAGTTCTCCATTTTACATTGAAAGTGCTTTTTATGATAATACAACAAATGTTAGTTATTATACTAAACAATTCAAAATAAGAATATTAAAAAAAAACTTGTTTTTACGAATACAGCGCCATCTATCAAGAATATGAAAAAAATTCTCAGGTTAAACCTTCATATTTTTTTATGGAGATTCCGAATCTGTAATAAAAAAATAGGGTTCCTATTTAAGATATCTAAATTTACCCCCTCTCCGACCCCCTGAGGGGTGGGGGCGAAAAATGGTAACAAGATCGGATGGCCCTCTCAATATGGTTAAACTTTTGTTTATGAAAGTTTTTTGTTAAGGGCTTAATTTGCAAGATATTTGAACAAGTCAAGTTAAATGGACCATTCTGTATACAGGATGGTGATAGCGACTCTCAAACATAGGGATTTAACATGTAAAATTACAATTGTGTAATTTCTTGCTTCTCTAATTATTTTAAGCAAAAGAGCTTCGAATAAAAGTTTTAGGGCATAAAATTCTGCATCTAGACCAATAAACTAAATTAATATTGCATGGTTCGTAACGGCACAAATTAGATCTGAAAATTACAAAAATATCCACAAAACTATCGATGGCCATGGAATTGAAACAAAATTAAACAAATGTTTGACGTATAATCTGTCAAAATAATTTCTTTATTTATTATGTCATTTATTTTGACAGATAAAACGACAAACATTTGTTTAATTTTGTGTTAGTTCCATGGCTAACAATAGTTTTCAGGCTAATTTCGTTATTGAACAATGCAGAAATAGAATGGCCTCCTTATCGCCTGATCTAGTACAACTGTTTTTTTTTTGTTATATATATTTATATGAATGAAAATAATTGTAAATAGGTATTTTGTGCGGTTAATTACTATTATTAGTAATTATAAATTAATATTTAAAGCTGTAATATAACATGTAATTATCAAAATTCGTGATTAGGTACACGTACATGTTACCGATATGTTTAATTAGTAATTAACATAGATGCGTTAATTATATTCAAATATTGTACAGTCTGCTAGCTATATAGGTTTATTATACTTAGGAAAAATTATAAATTTTCATTTTAATTAATCAATGCGTTAAGTGGAACCCAGATCTCTGTGAACTTGTAACTGTATTTTTTAATAATTATCTATCTGGGTGTCTATAGTTAATTTTAATTTATTAATAAGAAATGTTATATTTGAGGACCCGAATTCGATTCTCGCAGCCGACATACAGTTTTCATGTTAATAAAATTACACCTTAGATCGCTTATGAGTGTCGAAACGACCTGTGGATCCTGAGAACCATGGTTCGATTCCCACAGCCGACAAACATTACACTACTAACACTACTAACATTTCATAGGCGAAGAAGAAGTACACCACATTATTAAATCTCTTCATTCCAATGCTATGGGTGCAGATGGCATCAATTTAAGAATGCTTAAACTTATTGTACCTTCACTTCTACCTCAGATAACTCATTTAATCAATTCATGTATTTTATCTTCTACAGTTCCTGATTTATGGAAGACTGCTATAGTTAAACCCATTCCCAAAACTAAAAATCCTACCTCCTACAATGACATACGTCCTATCAGTATTCTACCTACATTATCAAAAATTTTTGAAAGAGTAATGTCTAAACAAATCTCAGATTACATTAAAAATATAAATTGCCTCCCTGAAATTCAATCTGGGTTTAGACCAGGATTTAGTACAACAACTGCGCTTACCACAATTATTGATGATATTATACATCAAATTGATAATAAGAAAATGGTACTTCTAGTTCTTTTAGATTTCAGCAGAGCATTTGACACAGTCAATCATGAATTATTAATTGCGAAACTAAAATATCTTGGCTTCGATGTTACTAGTAGACAATTAATAGCCAATTATTTTGCCAATCGCACGCAGAGGGTGGTGAGTGGGTTCAATACATCTGAATCTTTAAATATTTTACAAGGTGTTGCACAAGGATCAATTTGCGGGCCATTATTTTTTTCTCTGTACACCTTCGATCTTTTTAAAGCTATCACACATTGTAATATGCACATATATGCCGATGACACACAGATTTATTTACCTTTCTCGCCAGCTGATTACGAGCAGGCCATGGTCATCATTAATAAGGATCTACAAGTAATCTCTGACTACTCAAAGAATAATTGTTTAGTCATAAATGAAAAAAAATGTGCTGTAATGTTGTTCGGTAATAATAACACGAGGAAAGATTTATTAGTTAGTAATAGAATCAACATTCAGTTAAACAACATCAGACTCGGAATTGTAGATAAATATAAAAATCTGGGTTTACTAATTGACAGTGAATTTAGGTTTGCTGAGTATGTAAATTTATTACTTAAAAAGGCATATTTAGCACTGAAAAATCTGTTTATGAATCGTTTTGTACTGTCAACTAAACACAAATTGATACTTGCGGATTCGCTTGTACTCTCTGTGTTTAATTATTGTGATGTCATTTATGGTCACTGTCTTACATTACGTGACACACAGCGAATACAGAGAGTGCAAAATATGTGTGTGAGATTTGTGTTGGGGTTGAGGAAGCGTGATTCAGTAAGTGCATTTATTTCACAATTTGGATGGCTAAATATGCAGCAACGTAGAATACACCACTTTGCTTGTCTAGTGCATCGCGTAGTAGTAACTAAATCTCCATCTTATCTATTTAATAAAATATCATTTCGCTCATCGTTACACAAACGTAATTTCAGGGCACATTTTAACATACACATTCCAGCTCATCGCTCATCCTTATTTCAGCGTAGTTTCAGTTATAATTGTCCTCATTCATATAATAAAATACCTAATAACTTCAAATCGCTTACTATCGCATCATTTTCTAAGCATTTTAAAACATATTTATTAATATAACATTTAAACTTCTTTCTCATTAAACGACATGACTCTCTTCATTATGTTCTCATAAATAGTTTGTTTCTTTATGTATGTATATGTATGTGTATATATGTATATATTTTTATATGTAACATTTGTTAAAATTCTGGGTATCATGTCATATTAGTTAACATTGTAACATTTTATTTTTGTATCGAAAAGGTTAAGTGTTAGAACAGCTTCGGCTGAACTTTTGCCAATAAAGTATTTTATTATTATTATTATTATTTTTGGGGGCTTTGATTTGACGTAGTAACTTCGTCCTTTGCATCCTTTACAGGGAATTGAATAAACTTTATTGTCCTGAGGGTGAATCGAGTCCACAAATTTTTCTTAACAGATCGTCAGAAAAAAACATTTTTGTTTTCTAGAGGGGTTGTGGGGAGGAAGCGGTTAACCCTAAGGTTGTATGTATCCCTTTAAAGTAAATACTTAACAATTTTTCGCTCTTAAAAATTCGTCCAAATTAGTTAAAAATTTGCCAAGTTACGACGGTTTGAAAATTCATCATCCCTTTTACCCATTACTGGGTGTGGCACACTGTCAAAGCAGATCTCGGTAAGTGATATATTTAGACGCGTGAAGTGCGGTTACCAGCCGTCAAATCACGGCTCCCAAATATGTTAGTGGTGGGGGAGCCACAGGGGTAGTTTTAATTTGGTAAAAATGTTTGTCGATTAAAGGGATTGAACTAGAGTTCTGAAGAACCGACTCGATATCACCCTATATCAGTATTTTATTATTTTCGCCACAAAATTACTCCTATGGATCCTCGTCCACTAACATCTTTAGAGGCCGTGATTTAACGGCAGGTAATCGCACTTTACACGAGAGTGCCATAACCAGTAATGGGTAAAAGGCGTAATTATATATTTGTTTAATTTATTTTATATATTTATCTTTATATTGTTGTTTTTAGAGACGTTTCTTTACTGAAATCGGGTCATTATATTTGATTTAAAATAAGATTAATATCATGGGGTAATGGCTCAGTGGTATCGAGTCGGCCTGTGGATCCTAAGAATCCTGGTTTTGATCTCTACAACCGACAACCATTTTCACCAATGTAAAATTAGATGGCACAGTGTCGGCTTGTGATTCCTTGAGATCCCTGGTTCGATTCCCACAGCCGACCAACAATTATCACCATATTAAATTTACCCCTGTGGTTCTTCCATCACTAAAATCTTTAGAGGTCGTGATTTGACGACTGGTAAACGCACATCACGCGCATAAATATATCACTTACCGAGATCTGCTTCGGCAGAGTGCCACACGCAGTAATGGGTAGAAGGCGTGATGATATATTTATTTTATTTTATTCATGTTAAAAATTGTTCAGATGTCATCTTCAGTCACCCAATAAGACAGTTTACTGTAACAAAATGTTACATAATACTAATATTATTTTAATTCCTTCATAATAAAACACATGTTACATAATTATAATCTCCAATTATTAATAACAGTACAATTAAATAAAACTTAAGTTTCCTTTTGCCATGCAACACTTCCCTGCTAACAGCAAACCAGTTCTAATTTATTATTAACTATAACTCGTATCTGTGTTTGTGCCTGTGACTGTACTTAACTGCAATAAGAGATACAGCACTCTTGATTTAACTGCAATTTGCTCATTGAACCTGAACAATCTTATTATAAACTAATCTAACCTGACATCTCACTATGTAATTTATCTGCGGACAAAAATAAACTTTTTAGTTTATGTACTGTGATTTTTAAATGAGAAAGCGTTTATAGTGGCGAAACTTGGAACTACGACAAAGGTACAGTTTGCTACTAATCTAATAACTATGAAACTAATTAATAATTAAAAGGGAATGATAGAACTCATATTTACAATAAATTAATTATCTTAAGGGCCGTGATATCCACCTCCTAATAAAGTTCCTAATAAATTTATTTACCTAATAAATACATTTATTAGCTACACATTTTATTAGCTACTCAAACCTCTTAATAAAAAACAAAAGATTCAATTGTCATGTCAATTTATATATAAAATAAAAATATATTTTTACTTTCTTATACACAGTATAAGGAAGTATTGGAATCGTTAAAAATCGTTGATGAGATTTTCGCGAAAAACATGTTTTGAGGTCCACTGAATCCGTTTTCATCATTTTCTCAATGATATCTATGTCTGTGTGTGTGTGTGTGTGTGTGTGTGTGTGAATGGATGGATGTGTGTCCGGTCGTGCAATATCTCATGAACGAGATAAGATTTGTTAACGAAACTTGGTAATTATAAGTTCCATGAAAATATGAAGAGCTGAGTTGATTTTGAATGAAATTGAAAAACCGGAAGAGGAAGTTTACTGGACACATAAAACAATAAATTCCATTTATTTCATAAATGGATTAAGTTACGAAAAAAGTTTCAAATAAAAGATGTTAGCAAAAATATTTGGAACATAAAATGTTATTTGCAATTTTTCTTTATTTGCGTCTAATTATGAGAAAAACTAACTTTTATATTTAATAATATATTTCAATAATCATAGTAGCAATAGAAACAAAAAACATAAATTTTAATTTTCGCTTTATCTAGTTATCTATGTCTCTTTTCGGAAAAACAAAAACATCATTAAAATCGACTAATTTGGCAACTTTAATCCAATTTAATCGACTTCGTATCTCACGGTTCTTGAGATACCAAGGGTTAGGCTCAAAAAACGGACATCCTGTATATGTCTCATCAGTAAAGTTAGACATAAAGTAGTCAACATTACTAAAAAATTATACGTAAACAAATTTGATATTTTATATGTTTCAAACAGATAAATGCTGAATTAGTGAAAAACTAAATAAATAAAAAATAAATAAATATATCATCATGCCTTCTACCCATTATTGGGTGTGGTACTCTGCCGAAGCAGATCTCGGTAAGTGATATATTTTGCGCTTGAAGTGCGGTTACCAGCAGTCAAATCACGGCCCCAAAGATGTTAGTAGCGAGGGAGTCACAGGGTTAGTTTTTGAAATTATGAAAGTTTGTCGCCTGTGGGAATCGAACCAGGGTTCTCAGTATCCACAGGCCGACTTCATACCACTGAGCTAGTCACCCCATTACATGTTTAATGATATTATATAACATTCATATATTCTAAATATGAAATATACTGTGTATAAGAAAGTCGTGTAGTGCCCACACCAGATTTTTAATTAGTGAACTCATTGGACTGCAGCACAAGTTAAAAATATAAAAGAAAATATATTTTAATTTATTAAAAAAATACTTCCATTTAATTCCATACTGTTTACAATCGTTTTTCCATTGTTCGAGTAAGAGTCAACATATTTATTATTTGCATTGTTTTTATTGAATTATTTTCGTTGTTTAAGTATTGTCACATATGTAATTGTTCGAGTATGGTGTGCGCTAGTGCATAAGCTGGAATTAATATGCGTACAAACAAACCAAGTTTAATTGTAATGTTTTTGTTTCTCTTGTTTGTAAACAAACACAAACAGCCCGCTGAATTTTCATTTATTTCACTGTTTGGAAAAATATGAGTATGAATAATATTTTTAATTAAATTTTATTGTATTTCAAACTAAATAAAAACATTGAAAGTAATCATAGATGCATTTCTATAGTCTGTTCGGTAAGAGATTGCAGTGTGGTGGTATAAAAAATATAAATAAATATATCATCACGCCTTTCTACCCATTACTGGGTGTGTGGCACTCTGCCGAAGTAACTCTTGGTAAGTGATATATTTATGCGCGTGAAATGCGGTTTTCAGGCGTCAAATCATGGCCTACAGAAATGTTAGTGAAGTAATTTTTATGTGGTGAAAATTGTTTATCGGCTGTTCCAACCCGGATTTGCAGTAAATAGTATTATTTAATATTGTTTCAGTATTAATATTATTCAACAAAATTATTATTATTATTTTATAGTACACTTCCTTCCTTTCTTATCTTTCAATTCAATGAACTCTTGACATATGTATTAAACCAAGTAAACTACGGTCGCCATGTTTTTTTAAATCTGAATTTATTTAAATTTTTCTCTATTTTATATATTTTTTTTCGTTCCCCGGGAAATTGGATTGTTGTAATTGTAGCTTAAGTTCAAATATTTCTCTCGAATAAAAGTTTGAGTGTCACTGGTATCCACCCTCGCATCACATAATCCCATAACAGAGAAATAAGTTCATATCCGTTTGCCGTATTTAACATGAGCACATCCACATGTCGTGTCTTCAATTAATCGCCCGCGCGTCGTGAGTCACGCTGGGCGCCGTACGCAGGTGGAGTGCACAGTGAGGTTAACTTAAATGACAAACTACACACAGCACACGAACATTTCCTTATGTCCACCATGCGTATATTTCAACCAGTTCCATTTAGGCAATAATTGCTATTTTCAGACGACCACTTATGAAAGTAACCATAACAACATCATAAACTACTACGGAAAGTTGAACATAGCATACACTGATATGTGAGTATAACGCACACTTCTAATATATCAGGTGAAGTTCCTCTGATTGACAACAGATGGCGTTACGATGAAAGAAAATAATAAAATAAATGAAAAGAATTTGCATTATTATTTGAATCGAAGTTTTGGCAGATTTTTCAACACATTTACATAGATAAATCTTATTTTTTTAAATTATTAATTATTTATTTACTAATCTTAGCATTATTTAATATTTCAACATTGCGGTTAGTATAGTAGGTACCACCATACCTAACCTCGAACACAGTGGTGTACCTAGAATTTCTCCCGCCCAGGGCGGTCTCCAATTTTCCGCCCTTTCTAAGTCAATAAAATGGTGATATTTATAAATTTAAAAAATAAATATAAAATAAATATATCATCACAACTGTTACCCATTACTGGGTGTGGCACTCTGCCGAAGCAGATCTCGGTAAGTGATATATTTATGTACGTGAAATGCGGTTACCAGCCATCAAATCACGGCCCCCAAAGATGTTAGTGGTTGGGGAGCCGCAAGGATAATTTTAATTTGGTGAAAATTGTTTGTCGGCTGTGGAAATCGAACCGGAGTCCTCAGGATCCACAGGCCAACTCGAAACCACTGAGCCATTACCCCATTACATTAATAAACATAAATAAATAATTGTAATTGAGACAAACTATAGGTGGGGAACTTTTTTACCATTGGATGGTATATTTAAATTAGGCAGTAATAAAGGTATTTTTCGAGATAATATTTTCAACCCTACATTGGCTTGACGATGACGAAAAATATTCGAAATCATATAGTAATTCATAATTCGTAGAAATCGAGTAGTAAACTTATAAATTCCGCCCCAAAATATGTGCCGCCCGGTGCGGAACATCTTTAGGAATGGTAATTTGACGACTGGTAACCGCACTTCATATATCACTTACCGACATCTGTTACGGCAGAGTGCCACATTCAATAGTGAGTCAAAGGAGTGATGATATATTTATTTATTTTTTAAATATATTAATAAATTTGTCTAATAAAGCATGAAATTATATTCAATAGAAACATTACAATATAACGATACAATTCCATTAAAAAATCGATATAAATATGACAGTCACTGAGTCTCCTATGTAGTGCCACCCTATGTAAGATTGCCCTCGTTTCCGCCCTATCATATCAGCAACCCCTAACATTGACAGAGGGTGAAATTCCGACTGATTTAGATGTATCTATTCCTTCGTCATTTGTCCATCCCTGTATATGTGTGCGGGGGTGTTTCTATGCGAAAATCATTTTGAATATTGTGTTTGTTTTGTGGTATTCATTTGATTTGGCACATAATTAAAATAAGTTTTGTACATATATACATACATATATAAAAATAAAAATCATCACGCCTTCTACCCATTACTGGGTGTGGCACTCTGCTGAAGCAGATTTCGGTAAGTAATATATTTTGCGCGTGAAATGGGGTTACCAATCGTCCAATCACGGCCCCCAAAGATGTTAGTGGTGGAGGAGCCACAGGGGTAGTTTTTGAAATTATGAAAATTGATTGTCGCCTGTGGGAATCGAACCAGGGTTCTCAGGATCCACAGGCCGACTTCATACACTGAGCTAGCCACCCCATAGATACATACACAATACGTAACAAAAATTGCTAAGACCCTAGGAAGGTTGCTATCAACAGACCAATTAGCAATTTTTGTAACAGAATAGAGGCAAATATCACGCTATATCCCATCAAATAAGGTAGCACGAACCCTAGAATCATTCATAAACATTCACTCCTCACACTCAACACAAACAGCCCTCATGAAACATTATCATAGAAACACACCACCCTCACTTCAACCACATTCATAGATCACTCCATATAAACTCATTCATTTATTACACTCGAAATCATTTATCACACAACAAACCTTCAATCACATCATTCCTATACACTTATCATTCATCTTCTTTCTTCGACGTACATAACATGTGCATAAAACATCTCAAACTACTCACGCTTACTCCTAACAACGAATCTAATAACGAAACTAACAACGAATCTACAAAGTTTAGAAAAGATGAAAGGGATAGCCTGCACTTGTATATGAAAGAAAAGTCCACACAATGCAGTCACTGAAAATGAAACAAAAAGATAAGAAAGAAAGAGAGAGCCGCCCTGTGCTTGTTTTTGTTTTATTTAAAAAAATAATAAATAAATATATCATCACGCCTTCTACCCATTACTGGATGTGGCACTCTGCCGAAGAAGATCTCGTTAAGTGATATATTTATGCGCATAAAGTGCGATTACCAGCCGTCAACTCACAGCCTGCAAAAATGTTAGTAGTGGGAGAACTACAGGAGTAATTTTAATTTGGTAAAAATTGTTTGTCGGTTATGGGAATCGAACCAGGGTTCTCAGGATCCACAGGTCGAGTCGATACCACTCAGCCACCGACACCATATGATATTTCAGATCGTATCGAATTCAGAATATATTTTAATTGAAACATATAATCACATTTCTAAACTCACGCGATCGAACTTACTCCCGAAGTCAGAGTTTATATTGCGCTAGCATCCTGCTGATCCTTTCAGGATTCAGGGAATTAAGCGAATTAAGGTTGGTTCCACTGTGCATTCCTGATTAGCCAGATAAGGTCGTGTAGGCCTGGAACCTGGAAACTGGATCAACAGGAGGGCGAACCTTACGCACTGAATAAACCCGGATCTAATGCTGCTAGGGAAATAGTTTTTAGTGTAATTGTTTACGTTAAATAAAGGAAGAAAGAGACAAAATGGCGAATTGGAGTAATGATGATTGTCTGTGAACATGCACTGATTTTTAAAAAGTATTTCTTTGCATCTGTTTTTATTACGTCATATGTGGACGAGGTTATCATAGATACGACGAAATATAGCTATCTTTTTACTTTCTTATACGTAGTATAAGGAAGTATTGGAATCGTGAAAAAAATCGTTGACGAGATTTTCGCGGAAATACATGTTTTGAGGCCCACTGAATCCGTTTTGACCATTTTCTCAATGATGTCTGTGTGTGTGGATGGATGGATGGATGGATGTGTGTCCGGTCGTGCAATATCTCATGAACGAGATAAGATTTGTTAATGAAACTTGGTAATTATAAGTTTCATGAAAATACGAAGAGCTGAGTTGATTTTGAATGAAATTGAATAGCCGGATGCGGAAGTTTACTGGACACACAAAACAATAAATTCCATTTATTTCAAAAATGGAATCAGTTACGAAAAAAAGTTTCAAATAAAAGATGTTTGCAAAAATATTTGGAACATAAAATGTTATTTGCAATTTTCCTGTATATGCGTCTAATTCTGAGAAAAACTAATTTATATATTTCATAATATATTTCAATAATCATAGTAGCAATAGAAACAAAAAACAAAAACATGTTTAACATTTATATGTGAAATAATAATTGTCAAACGCAAGGAGCAAGTCATAAGTGTTCAATTCAGCGTTTTTAATATGAAATATGCTGTGTATAAGAAAGTTTTTTTATTAATGTTATTCGTACCTATGCGAATGACATAGAGTATGTCTTAATAAGTAAAGACACACGTTTCATGTTTTTTTCACGTTCTATCACATTTATTATTTGAATGACAACGTATGACAATTCTTACTAATACGAAAATTTATATTTACTTTGTTCACATTTGTTTATAAAATAAAAATAGAGAGCTATGGTCATGATTTTGTTATTTTCTCGCCTGTCATTTCTAAGTTTGTGACATTTTTGATACATAAATACAGACTGAGAAATAAGAAATGACTAGAAAAATGTTGGGTAATCAAATGCAGAAATGCGTTCGTCATCTTCATGATTATTTTGCGCTGGAGTTAGAGAATCGAGGATCTTTAATTATTTTAACTATAGTACAAGAGGTAATGTGCATTGTATATATAATCATCATCACGCCTTCTACCCATTACTGGGTGTGGCACTCTGCTGAAGCAGATCTCGGTAAGTGATATATTTTGCGCGTGAAGTGCGGTTACCAGTCGTCAAATCACGGCCCTCAAACATGTTAGTGGTGGAGGAGCCACAGGGATAGCTTTTTCAAATTATGAAAATTTGTCGCCTGTAGGAATCGAACCAGGGAACTCAGGATCCACAGCTAGCCATCCCATTTTGTATATATAATAATAATGTATATTCCTTTGAGTTTTATTTTACATAATTACATATTTCAATAAGGTAGGTAATATTTTTAGTGAGTTAAGATAAATTTATATTTGGATTTATTTAATATATACAGGATTTGGTTTCATTTATAAACTAATTAAATTTTATACAATAATACATATTTTAATTTGACATTTAATTTTTAGGTTATGTTTGAAAAATGTCAATCCAATACCAATGTAAACGTTTTAAGTACAAAATCTTGAATCACATGGATACCGAATGTGACGTCATAGTTTTCATACAGGGAATGGAGTATATAAGTGCGAATTTTTCGCCTTTAATACAAAATCAACTCATTCCTGACGACCTTTAGAAATGATCGGCAGTTAGGCATACGCAAATTTATATATTCCAGTAGTTTCTTAACTTCGATATTTTTTCCCCATTTTTTATTATTTTTATCATTCCCGCGGGCCCCCCAAAGTGTCGGGGCCCAAAGCTATAATCCTGCACACGCACTGATTCATACAATTCTATTTAATCCACACCAATTATACATCAAATTGAATCCTACATATTTCCTCCATTCCCACAATCTTATTCTTACAACACAATTTATCTCCGTTGTCGATTTGCCGTACAATCTTCTCTACCAAGTATAATAACCTCTCGAGCGTTTGTATCGTATTGCATAGGCGTGGAATGCACTCGGGCCGTGTGGGCACCGCCCCCGCATCTTGTTGTATTGAGAGGCGCCCACTAATTTCACTAAGATGCTGTGGGATGACAACAAGATTAATCACAGGGATTTTAACTTTTTATTGTTGGTATCATGATGGTAGGAAGTTTTGATAGGAACGATTGAAAGATTTGTTTGTTTGGTTTCATTTATTTGTTAACCTGCATAACAGGAATTTAATCCCAATTAGTACAGGATCCGGACATTTACCTTGAGTGGGATTTGAACTCGGGATATCCGGACATGTGTATGTAAATATCCAGTAATAATATAACAAGAGAGTGAGAATAAATTGAAAATAATTTGACAGATCAAAAACTTGTTGGCAGGCAATAGTGACGAAAGTCCGTAGGACTTGAGTGGCTATTGTCAAATGCCAACCAGTTTGAGAAACATACTGGAGAATTATTTTCTAATTTATCCAACTCTCGACTTATATTTAATTAGATTATTTGTTGACTTAGCTGTTGAGGTCGATTCATCCAACTTACAAGATTTTGAACTGAGTTCATATCGATTGATTATTTATTAATGTATTCTTGGAAGTTGTTTCCAAAATTTGTTGGTGTATTTCTGTATCTGAAATGGAGTTAAATCGATTTTTTCCACACATTTTACTTGGGATGGCTAGCTCAGTGGTATGAAGTCGGCCTGTGGATTCTGAAAACCCTGGTTCGATTCCCACAGGCGACAAACAATTTTCATAATTTCAAAAACAACCCCTGTGGCTCCTCCACCGCTAACATCTTTGGGGGCCGTGATTTGACGACTGGTAACCGCACTTCACTCGCAAAATATATCACTTACCGAGATCTGCTTCGGCAGAGTGCCACACCCAGTAATGGATAGTAGGCGTGATGATATATTTATTTATTTATTTTATTTTACTTGACGCGTTGACAGCTTTATATAATTATTTGACAACTACCTATCATTTGTTACAAACAAAAAAGCACCAACAGAGATTATTCCCGGGAATAATCACAAGAGCTTTATTCTCAGTATAATAATGACAGGATTGATTAATACGCAGACACGTGACATACAATGAAGCATTTCATTGGTTTTGAGAAACGTCAAAAAATAATCAGTAATAATATAACAAGAGAGTGAGAATAAATTGAAAATAATTAGACAGATCTTTCGAAAACTTGTTGTCAGGCAATAGTCACGAAAGCTAAACGTTTACTAATAAGTCAATTCGGACACGGAGAATGTAATGCCGTTGAGCGCATCTTCATATCTTGGTTAGTTTTTGAGATAAATCCTCCGGAAATGTTGATCCAAAAACTGTAATACTTCAGTTTTTCGATTTTCCCGGCACCATATCTCAAAAACTAAACTAGATATGTAGATGCACTCAACCTCACCCGTCAAAAAAACCTAGATTCGTCTCTGATTTTTATTTGACGAAAGATACAGTATTATTAAAAGTTAAAACAGTGTAACTAATGTATTCAATTTACGTTTAAGTAAAGTTCAAAAACTTATTAATTAACGGAATGTAATACTTAATTTCAAATTCACATTTCCTTTGTCTTAGAGAATTTACAGCTCCTAAGGTAACAGTACGGGCCATTAAAGAAATTATATTCATTAATACATTTAGAAATTTCATCATTACGCTGCTAAGTAGTTGTACGAGATTTAATAATCCACAAATTGTTTAAAATTAAATAACTTTCATAATAGGATAAAAAAAATCATCAAATATGAAATTGTGTACATTGTATTGTTCAATAAATAAATAAATAAATAAATAAATAAATAAATAAATAAATAAATAAATAAATAAATAAATAAATAAATAAATATAAATATATCGTCACTCCATTTGCGGTTACCAGCCGTCAAATCACGGCCCTCAAAGATGTTAGTAGAGGGGGAGGCACAGGAGTAGTATATGGTGAAAATTATGGTGTCTACCGGCCTGGAATTCCTGGAATTTAAAAACATACCTTGAACATCTTTGAATTTGTTTTAAATATCTGGAAAAAATTATAAATAAATATATCATCACGCCTTCTACCCATTACTGAGTGTGGCACTCTGCCGAAACAGATCTCGGTAAATGATATATTTATGCACATGAAGTGCGGTTACCAGCTGTCAAATCACGGCCTCCAAAGATGTTAATGGTGGAGGAGCCACAGGGGTAGCTTTTTAAATTATGAAAATTGTTTGTCGCTTGTTGGAATCGAACCAGGGTTTATGATTATTAAAAATACTTTATTGAATTGGCAAATAAAAAAATAAATTTTTATTTAAGATAAAAAGTTGCACCCCGTTGTTTGAGAACTTCTGATTGAATTTTTTTTTGTCAATAGTTGTGTAATAGACTTATAAAATGGTATTTGTTTGGTAATTTAGCTATTATAGTTCTCGAGATAGCAATGGTAGCACAACTACATTGAACACTCTGTATATAAAACTGTTTTATTTTTTAAATTTTTACAAATTTTGTTAATTATTTCATGGAACTACCTGGATTTTTTTTGTAATATCTACTTTGAAATCTTTGAATGGCTTAGAATTTCATAATTTGAAATTGGTAGACTCCATGAAAAATATTTGTCGGCAGTTGGAATCAAACCAGAGTTCTCAGGATCCACGGACCGACACGATACCACTGTGCCATCTACTCCATCATCATCGCGAAAAATGTCTCTAGTTTGCTAATTTAACCGTAGCATTTATAGTTCTCAAGATCGCAGTGGTGGAAAAAAACTCATCTTGTATTTGTGTGACACCCAGTATATTTTATTCACTATTCATTATTTCCATAGCCGTCTAGTTAAATTTAACAATGCACTTTACTCTAGATAAAACTTTATAACTGGACGAGTTTCATGCGAAATTACATAATAAAACTATAAACTTTTTATCTGGCCATCATCATTTTTACTACGTCTAAATAGCACATCGCAAGAAATCCATGTCTTTAACAGTATTTCCAGATTTGCTCGGTCATAAATTGTCCAGATAAAAACGACTTTATGCTAGCGGTCCCAGAAGAACATTAGAACTAATATATTATTTTTATGCGGTCGTCATGTAATGTGAAATTTTCTACTAGGAGACTAATAATTTGTAGAGAGAGTTTAGACAGTGGCGTACCTAGAACTTTTGCCAACCAGGGCGGTCTTCAATTTGCTGCCCTTTCTAAGTCAATCAAATGGTAGTTTTTATAAATTAAAAAAATAAATATATCATCACGACTTTTACCTATTACTGGGTGTGGCACTCTGCCGAAGCAGATCTCGGTAAGTGATATATTTATATACGTGAAGTGCGGTTACCAGCCGTTAAATCACGGCCCCCAAAGATGTTAGTGGTTGGGGAGCCACAGGGGTAATTTTAATTTGGTGAAAATTGTTTGTCGGCTGTGGGAATTGAACCGGGGTACTCAGGATCCACAAGCGAACTCGAAACCACTGAGCCATTATCCCATTAAATTAATAGAAATAAATAAATATATCATTACGCCTTTTAACCATTACTGGGTGTGGCACTCTGCCGAAGCAGATCTCGGTAAGTGATATATTTATATACGTGAAGTGCGGTTGCCAGACGCCAAATCACAGCTCCCAAAGATGTTAGTGGTAGGGGAGCCACAGGGATAATTTTAATTTGGTGATAATTGTTTGTCGGAGGTGGGAATTGAACCGGAGTCCTCTGGATCCACAAGCGAACTCGAAACCACTGAGCCATTACCCCATTAAATTAATAAACTATAGGTAGGGAACTTTTTTACCATTGGATGGCATATTTAATTTAGGCAGTAATAAAGAAATTTTTCTAGATAATATTTTCAACCCTACATTGACTTGACGATGAAGAAAAATATTCGAAATCATATAGTAATTCATAATTCGTAGAAATCGAATAGTAAACTTATGAAGTGAACAAGTTGTTTTTTACAACTAAAACTAAATATAAAAAATGCCGCCCCAAGATATGTGCCGCCCCAAGATATGTGCCGCCCGGTGCGGATCGCACCCACCGCCCCTCGCCCCTAGATACACCATTGCCTAGGATTGTTTAATAAAATAGTAAATATATCATCACGTCTTTTACCCATTACTGGGTGTGGTACTGCCGCAGCAAATATCGGTAAGTGATATATTTATATACCTGAAGTGCGGTTACCAGCCGTCAAATCACGGCCTCCAAAGATGTTAGTGATGGGGGAGCCACAGGGGTAATTTTAATTTGGTGAAAATTGTTTGTCGGCTGTGGGAATCGAACCGGGGTCCTCAGGATCCACAGGCCAACTCGAAACCATTGAGTCATTACCACATTAAATTAATAAACATAAATAATTAATTGTAATTGAGACAAACTATAGGTGAGGAACTTTTTTACCATTGGATGGCATATTTAAATTAGGCAGTAATAAAGGATTTTTTTGAGATAATATTTTCAACCCTACATTGACTTGACGATGAAGAAAAATATTCGAAATCATATAGTAATTCATAATTTGTAGAAATCGAGTAGTAAACTTATGAAGTGAACAAGTTGTTTTTTACAACTAAAACTAAATATAAAAAATGCCGCCCCAAAATATGTGTCGCCCGTCATTTTCAGTGACTGCATTGTGTGGACTTTTCTTCCATATACAAGTGCAGGCTATCGCTTTCATCTTTTCTAATCTTTGTAGATTCGTTGTTAGATTCGTTATTAGATTCGTTGTTAGGAGTAAACGTGAGTAATTTGAGATGTTTTATGCATATGTTATGTACGTCGTAGAAAGAAGATGAATGATAAGTGAATAGGAATGATGTGATTGAAGGTTTGTTGTGTGATAAATGATTTCGAGTGTAATAAATGAATGAGTTTATATGGAGTGATCTATGAATGTGGTTGAAGTGAGGGTGGTGTGTTTGACGAGGGCTGATTATTTGATGAATGTAATGAGTGAATATTTTATGTGATTGTAGGGATCGTGCTACCCCATTTGATGGGATATGTATGTATGTAAAACTATCGTGCTTCACACGCAAAGTACATCACTTACAGCAGAGTGCCAGGCCCAGTAATGGGTAAAATGCATGATGATAAATTTAAAAATTATTTTTTTGAATGTATTTCTATGTGAATTGTTTGTGAAGCACTGGTTTATGAAGTTCTGTGCGATTCTCAGTTGTTCAGATCTTTCAGTATTTCAGCACATTAGTAAAGTTGAGCTTCATAGCTGCATTAGGGGAAGATATTAGCTGAAATGTTGTGTAATATTCATTAGATACGGTGTTATGTTACAGTTGATTATATAAGATAATCCAATATTAGTTCTTAAATTAAATAAATACTACATTCACATATCTCAGGGAAAATAGTCAGGTAAAGTATAAAACAGTCTGGTAAAGACTTTACCTGACTGTTTTGTACTTTACCTGACTGCTTTTTTTTGTTTTATTGTAATTTTGGATACGTATTCTGCTATTAATACAATACTTATCAAAAAATTTGAACATATTAAATTATTTACAATTCATTATTGATTATTATTATTATAGAATAGGGTAGGTAGTTCAGTGGTATTGAGTCGGCCTGTGAATCCTGAGAATCCTGGTTCGATTCCCACAGCTGACAAACATTTTCAACACATTAAAATTACCCCTGTGGCTCCCCCACCATTAACATCTTTAGGGGCCGTGATTTGTTGTTATTTGGTAGCACAGTTAAAAAAGGACTTTTTATAAAACAATCAATCAGTGGTATCAACTCAGCCTGTAGATTTGAAAATCTCGGTTCGATTCCCACAGCTGACAAACAGTTTTCACCACATTAAAAGTGGCTCTCCCTCCACTAACTAGTAACCGCACTTCACGTGCAAAAATATATCACTTACTGAGATCTGCTTCGGCATAGTGCCACATCCAGTAATGGGTAGAAGGCGTGATGATACGAATATTTATTTATTTTATTTATTTAATTATTGATTAAATTAAATGGTTTCAGAAAAAAAGTATACATAGTACGTCAGGAAAGTGTTTTTACTTGACTCTTCGTTAATGAAGAAACAGAAATGACAGCGATTTTGTTTAAAGGGTAGCTGCTTATAGTTAAAAATCTGTACTTGAGATTAAAAACTATTGAAAATAAATGATTAAGTTTATTTGTGCATAGGCACAAATAAAAAGAAATGTGAAAAATGCAGTTCCAAGTTGTGAACAAATTGAATGAAAGGTGTGTTAGTGTTCTCCGCTCTCTGCTCTGCATGTCTAGACGATGTCATTATTATTCATTACTTTGAATTATAGTGAAATGCATCATCACAAATAATAATCAATGAAGACAATCGTGTTCTTCCGTATTTTTACCTGCGGTTATAATACAGGAAGAAGAGGTATAGTAATCATGTTAAAAAGTGAATATAAAGCTGTATTCACAACTATCCAATTAGTAATTACAATTAATAATTATAATTAATAGTTTTTGTTTGTCCTATATCAAATAACGTTAGAGTTAAATAAATATAAATATGTCATCACGCCTTTTACCCATTACTGGGTGTGACACTCTGCCGAAGCAGATGTGATATATTTATGCGCCTGAAATGCGGTTACCAGCCGTCAAATCACGGTATCCTAATATGTTACTGATGAGGGAGCCACAAGGGTAATTTTAATTTGGTGAAAATGTTTGTCGGCTGTGGGGATCGAGCTAGGGTTCTCAGGATCCACAGGCCGACTCGATACCACTGAGCCACCTGAATTACCTACGCTATTATTGATATGTTCCATTCCCTTAATAAAAACGATGACGTCACATTCGGTATCCATGTGATTCAAGATTTTGTAGGTACTTAAAACGTTTACATTGGTATTGGATTGACATTTTTAAAACATAACCTAAAATTTAAATGTCAGTTTAAAATATTTATTACTTTATAGAATTAAATTAGTTTATAAATGAAACCAAATTCTGCATATATTAAATAAAAACCAAATATGAATTTATCTTAACGCACGAAATATATTACCTACCTTATTGAAATATATGATTTTGTAAAATAAAACTCAAAGGAATATACATTTTGTTTGTATTATATATAAATAAATAATATTTGAAAATACAAAATACAATGCACATTATCTCTTCTACTACAGTTAAATTAATTAAAGGTCCTCGATTCTCTCTAACTCCAGCGCAAAATAATCATGAAGATGACGAACGCATTTCTGCATTTAATTATCCAACATTTTTCTACTCATTTCTTATTTCTCAGTCTGTATTTATGTATCAAAAATGTTACAAACTTAAGAATGACAGGCGAGAAAATAACAAAATCATGGCCATAGGTCTCTATTTTTATTTTATAAACAAATGTGAACAAAGTAAATATAAATTTTCGTATTACTAAGAACTGTCATATGTTTTTATTAAAATCATAAATGTGATAGAATGTGAAAAAACATGAAACTTGTGTCTTTACTTATTAAGACATACGTTAATGCTATTCGCATAGGTACGAATATGATTAAAAAAAGATAGCTATATTTCCTCGTATCTATGATAACCTCGTCCACATATGACATCATCGTTTTCATACAGGGAATGGAGTTTACTATATTTTTTCGTTAATCTAATAAATGAGTTAATATCCATTTATAAAGCATTGCTAAACTAGCACTAAATATTTATTTCGTGCGGTTTAAATGTGCACGAGACAGGATATGTGGTATTTCTGTACAGCCACATGAATATACAATATGGAGCGTTTATAATTTTATAACTTGAACATGTTTTCATTCTATCTCTTGTGGTTTAAATCCGCTTTTTTCTTACTACAGTTACTTGTTACGTCACTAACTATACTGTATTTCAGTGGTTTTCAAACTTTTCAGAGCCATAACTCCCTTGGAGGCAAAAATAAACCCATTACTTTTTATGATCATAATTGCAGTTTGTAAAAAGCTGATTTAATTGTGTGTATTACAAAAATAAGAACACGATTTTAAAAATTAGTAAAGAAAAACTTCTCATTAAGAACTTTAGTATAGTTTCTTGAGAAATGAATTAGCAGTATTTTGATATTAAGCTTTGTAATTAATTCTTTAATGGCCAGTTATATCGCTGTTACTTAAAATTGAAGTATTTTTTTTTTAAATGAATAAGATCTTAATGGGATGAACTGTCAAACGAGTTTGACAACCACTGTATTGATACAAGTCACTTGGCGCCAGACGAACCTTTTTTTACTTTACATTTGTTATATTCAAATAGAGATTTATTGTAATATTGCTGCGTATAGCTTTAGAAGAAACGATGAGAATATATTTAACGACAAAATATTGCTTATTGTTTATAATATTCTATTCTATAATAAATGATGAATTACTGTAATTGGTTTTGTTCCAGGTAAGCACAATAATTTCTTATTTGAACCTTCTACACTTCCACAAGTCTAGAAATTGTAAGTAAACTTTTTAATATGTTTTATTCAGGACCCGTTTTTCCTTCTCAGGATATAGTTCCCAATTAGCAGGGTAAATAATAGTATATTAAGGGATTAGGCGCATTCACATCGGCGCCATCTATAGTTGCCACCCGTTCCCAAATCTAATTTTAATTTTTTCATGTTTATCATGACATAATCTATTAAAAAATCCATTTCAGTCACTGGAATACATGAGACATCATTTTGCACCCTAGCTATGTTGTCAGCATAATCAAACTTTAATTGTTTCTATAGAGTTCTGAAATATCATATTTTTTTGACGTTTGAAGAAAATAGTTATTTTTATAACAAGTGCCGAAAAAGGCTCGTTACGTGCAAGTGCAGAATTTAACGCACCAGGCTTGCCGAGTGCGGAAATCTGCACGAGCTTGTAACCTTTTTCGGCACGTGTTATAAACAACATTTTTCCTACAACTGTGCGATTTAGTAAATCACTAAAATATTATAAAAATTTATAAAATTTATAAAATTTTAATGATATTACATGACAACGATGTTTTACGGCGTTGCTATGGTTTGTTTGTTGATTGCTTGCACATTGTTCTACGTTATTTAAAAATATTTCACAAACGTCAAAATAATTTCTTCAAAATTATCTTGATTGGAATAGTACAGTGAGTGATTCGTCTTTATCATTAACACCTCCAAAGATAATTGAAGCTCCGGATCATACTATGTTGCATCTATTTTCGACAATGACAATCAACCTGCTGCTGGTACTTCTGAAGCTTCCGAAATTGTTACCAATAATATTACTAGTAATAATATGAACAGGTACGGAAGAAATCAATGTTTCTTTAGACACAAAAGTTTCCATTTTACATTATGTCAATATAAGCAACTGTAACAACTGTATTAATAATATACACAAACAATAAATATGAAGTATTTCACTTACTCTTTAAATAAAACCATTTATCGATATATTTTACTTTGTTCGGTTCTTTTTATTAATTGTCTACAGATTAGATATACTGCAAATTAAGGTTACGTTTATAAACGTCAAAATATACTACTGCATATTTACTAGCGCTGGTTCACCGTATCTTCTTCTTCCATAAGCGTCTGTGGTCAAAATATGAATTCCGCGCTCGGCGCGAAATTTAAATCGCTGTCAAAACAATATTCTTTTGACAGTTACGTAATGAAGCACTTTCCGCATTAGTGTTTCTTTGCTTACAGAGACGCACTTGGTCTGCATTCATCTACTTTCCATACGTAACCAAGGCAATTATAGTTACGTAATAACAAAGAAATCGCACAGTTGTAGGAAAAATAAATGTTCCTTTTCTACGCTTTGACATTAGTGACATCCATGCGACATGTGTCAAGACAACAATAAATCTTATTTAAATTTCTAAAAATTTCACTACTTCTTATAAAAACGTTTCTCTCCATTTTTTATTCCGAATGAACCGTCATCCCTCTGTCATCCCACCACACCACAATTTAAACCCCCAACCATCCACATACATAGTTAATTCTCACCACTATATCACAACAGCTTAAAGCTCAAAGCTCCTTCTCCATCTGTACACCATTCCGTCCCCATGGATCACTAGATCACACGATCACACTCAGATAAAACTGAAAGTCACAGTCTAATGTTCTTTCTGATCACTGCTCTGCCAGTAGCAAAGTTCCGGAGTCCGCCAATAGAGCTGAGACTTCAAAGTAAGATACAGGGTGTACGCTTCGATGCGTTCGTGGTGAGGCTAAGGTCTCCGATGTTGAGACTGTTTTATGTGCGTAGTTGACGCAATGAAATTGTTACGCAATGATATATGAATGTTAGGAGGGGTGCTCTAGATGTTTTTGTTTTTTGTAGGGTTGAATGTATTGGATTGGATTGTGAGTGTTGTGTGTATGTGGATGAAATAAAGATGTGTTCGTATAACTGAGCGATTTCTTTGTTATTACGTAACTAGTATTGGCTTGGTTATGGGTGGAAAGTAGACAAATGCACACCAAGTGCGTTTCTGTAAGTAAAGAAATACTAGTTTGAAAAGTAATTTGTACTTTACGTAAATCTCAAAAGAAAATATAAGTGAGAGCGATTTAAATTTCGCGCCAAGCACGGAACTTCATATTTTAGGCACATATGCTTATGAAAGAAGAAGAAATATGCATTGATATATTTTGACGTTTGTAAACATAACCTTAAACTGCAGTATATCTAATCTGTACACATCACATTGAGCGGACAAGAACTCTAGTATATCATCATTAAATATGATAATTATTCAAAATAACCGAACAAAGTAAAACATATCGATAAATGGTTTTATTTAAAGTGACGAAATACATAATATTGATTGTTTGTGTATATTAACAACACGTTGTTACAGTTGCTTGCTTATATTGACATAATGTCAAGTGGATCAGTTCAGCTTACATAGTATCATAGTTCACTAGTCCCTAGTTGGTCTAGCTGGATAGTTGATCGCACCATACTGATGAGTCTCTAAAGGACGAAACGCGTCTATGGTTAAAGCTGAACTGACCAGCCTTTGATGATGACCTAATAAGTTGATTCAAATGTGCTGTAATTTTATGGGACTTTGACAAGTGTTGGAAATTTTTTTCTTATTTTACTAAGACTTAGTTTCACATCGCAATTGACAATTTGTCTTCGTATTATGTCGTACACTTTATGAAATATTTTCTACTTATCAACAAACATTGATGTGATTTTGTTTATTACGAGGCCAGGGTGAAAAGTCCCTGAAAAATAAAACAGATGGCGCCACAATCGCAAATCTCATGTGACATTTGTGATGTACCATCTTTAACTAGAATGCATTAAAGTTTTCAGACTGATATGTCATTCAGTTCAGTTTTGACACCCATCGAAAGTAAGCAACCTTGAAGATTTTTGAAAACATTTCGCGTCTTGATTAAACATTATTTCTTGCGTGGAAAAAACATTACGCAAACCAAAGCATCGCTTGTTAAACATTATGGGAACTCCTCACCATCGATTGGAACGATTCACAAGTGGTTTACTGATTTTCGTTGTGGTAGTAGGACCACAAAGGACACCGAACATTCTGGTCGTCCAATTGAGGTTACAACGCCAGAAATAGTCGATCGGCGAGTTAAAGTGCACGAGCTGGCTGAGGCTATTAGCATCTCAACCGAACGGGTACGGAACATTTTGCATAAATTTTTGGATATGAGAAAGCTATCTGCCAGATGGATGCCGAATTTGCTCTCTGTTGACAACAAGCGCGACCGTGTGACAAGTTCAAAGGAGTATTTGGCGATGTTCAAGCGCAATAAGAAGGACGTTTTTTCTCCAGATTTGGCCCCCTGCGATTTTTATCTATTTCCAAACTTGAAGAAATGGCTCGGCGGAAAGAGATTTGGCTCCGACGATGAGGTCATCGCTGAGACAAACGCCTATTTTGAAGGATTGCCAAGATCGTATTATTTGGAAGGGATCGAAAAATTAGAAAAACGTTGGACGAAGTGCATCGAGCTACAAGGAGATTATGTTGAGAAATAAAATATGTTTTGACCAAATAAATCATTTCTTGTTTCATTTTTTAGGGACTTTTCTCCCTGCCCTCGTATGTCGCACACGAAATATTTTCTACTTATCAACAAACATTGATGTGATTTTGTTTATTATTTACCGATTTACGGATCTATAAATTTAAAAATTTATTATTCCATCATTAAATTTACATATTCTAATGCAAATTGGGGTGGCTAGCTCAGTGGTATGAAGTCGGCCTGTGGATCCTGAGAACTCTGGTTCGATTCGCACAGGCGAGAAACAATTTTCATAATTTCAAAAAGCTACCCCTGTAGCTCTTCCACCACTAACATCTTTGGAGGCCGTGATTTGACGACTGGTAACCGCACTTCTCGCACAAAATATATCACTAACCGAGAACTGCATCGGCAGAGTGCCACACCCAGTAATGGGTAGAAGGCGTGATAAAATAAAAATAAATATATCATCACGCCTTCTACCCATTACTGGGTGTGGCACTCTGCTAAAGCAGATCTCAGTAAGTGATATATTTTGCACGTGAAGTGCGGTTACCAGTTGACAAATCACGGCCCCCAAACATGTTAGTGGTGGAGGAGCCACAGGGATAGCTTTTTCAAATTATGAAAATTTGTCGCCTGTGGGAATCGAACCAGGGTTCTCAGGATCCACAGGCCGACTTCATACCACTGCGCTAGCCAACCTAATTTGCATTAGAAGGCGTGATGATATATTTATTTATATATTTAATGCAAATTTAGAAGAAAACAAAAAACAACAAAATAACACCTCTTGAAATGACATTAATTAGACAAGCTCCATAATAAAAACCCCCATTATGTAGCCAGTTTACGAGTACGTCTAGAGATTATTATTACATTTGAAAACGTCACAAATATTTTGCATAATTACATCATCACATTTTACTGTCTATTGTATTAAAACAGTGACAAATACACCAAAAGCCTAGACAACAGACAGCAATGTATAAAGCTTAAACAAAACCACCCCTCAATTAATCACCCAGACAACCAGCCCCAAAATGGAGACATCCAAATACTAGTCATATCTTCTGTCATTCATCTCTCTCGTATTAAGTCATTCACTCACGTCATCGTTCATCAATTAGGTGTAAAATTTCACTGTAGAACATCATCATCATTTTGTTGAGCGTATTATCGCGTAGTTGAGTTACTGGCTGTACTGTACTTTGAAGGGTGGTTTAGGGTAGTGAAAGGTTTAAGGTTGACAATGGTGTGAATGCTATTGTCACACGAGGGGCGAATGAAAAAAGGGGTAAGGGATAAGGGTGTATTATGTGTATGGGGGATGACCCTTTAACCTATATGTGAGGAGCAAAATTGTGAAAATGTAGTTTTTTAGAAATTACATGTTTCTATGACCGGGTGTAAAATTTGGTTGATATGGCATCAAAATCGTGATAGAAATAATAATTTTTATTTTAAACATCAGAACATTTTTGAACACAAAAAAAAATGTATGTACGTCTTCTGTCCATTACTGAGTGTGGAACTCTGCCGAAGCAGATCTCGGTAAGTGATATATTTTGCGCGTGAAGTGCGGTTACTAGACGTCAAATCACGGCCCCCAAAGATGTTAGTGGCGGAGGAGCCACAGGGGTAGTTTTTGAAATTATAAAAATTATTTGTCGCCTGTGGGAATCGAACCAGGGTTCTCAGGATCCACAGACTAACTTCATACCACTGAGCTAGCCACCCCATTTTTGAACACCAGAGAAACAAAACAAAATTCATGTGTTTTAGCCCCAAAATGCGGGCTTAAAAACTTATTTTTTGTCCTAGAGCCATAAAAAAATAATTCCTATGGATACATAAATAAAATGACAATTTTTGTTTAATGTGAATACTTGATTCTGCAAAATATCCTTTTGACATATAACCTATGTACATATACATCTTTTGAACATATAATTAAATGTTATTTTGTTGTGCATAAAATATTGTATGTACCAAGGGTGAAAACAGCTGTTTCTAACCCTGAGCATGTTATTAACCCTCGGCGCTTTGCGCCTCGTACTGATAATCATGTCACGAGCCAGAAACGCCTGTTTTCACCCTTGGTACATAAATAACTATTATGCTCGTTAAAATTAAGAAAATAAAAATAAATAAATATATCATCACGCCTTTTACAAATTACTGGGCGTGGCACTCTGCCGAAACAGATCTCGGTAAGTGATATATTTTGCGCCTGAAGTGCGATTACCAGTCGTCAAATCACGGCCTCCAAAGGTGTTAGTGGTGGAGGAGCCACAGGGGTAGTTTTTTGAAAACATTCTGCACTTGCACGTAACAAGCCTTTTTCGGCACTTAAAAAATAACTATTATTTTATTTTTTCCAATAACATTTTTATTTTGAAACACTAACAACTAAATTCTCAAAGAAGTTTTAGCTAATCTTGAATTCTGGATTAACTTATCTAATTTTAGATTAGCTAATCTTATGCTAGTCTGATTTTAAAAAGTTAATTCTATTCATTTTTCGGAAACTAAATGATAAGATTATATTTAAAGTTTATGAAAATTTTTTTGGGAATATGTTTTAGCTTCATTTGACAAATCTAAAATTCAGGATTAACTAGAGTCTAGCTACATCACTTTTGAGAATTTGGTTGTAAATATGTAGTTTATTTCGAAAATTTCAAGTTTCAAGTAAATAGGAAAACTAAATAATGTTATTCGCTATTTTGCCTCTAGTAACCAGCCTCCTTAGTTGTTTAACTTTTAAATATTTTGCTCAGTTGAAGTATTATAATAGAACCATAACTTCTTTGCTTTCTACGGAAGTAAAAATAATTGCAGGTTGTTCCATGCAAATTTGCATTTGATTAGGTGCTGGCTTAATTATTAGAATTTTTGGATTCTGTGCAATGAAAGGTGAAATTATAATGATTTACCGTTTGAGGGAGGATTCTGAGATTAATTTTTATGCTCTATTTCATTTACGAATACTTTTCGACATTCTTAAATATACCGTTCTATGTATTACAAAGTTTCTTAATAAGGAGTTCAAATATTAGTCTCTGTTTGTCACTCTATTTATTTTTATGATAATTCTCTTAAGCTGCTGCGTTCACTGCTCCCTAATTTGTAATTACAATTAGCACTTACCATTAATAGTTCTTGTTTGTTATACGTCAAATAATGCTAGCGTTTACACAGTCAAAAATAACACATTAATCTAATATAATAAATGAAATGTTTGTAAATTTCAAGCTTTTAAATTACGATTAATAGCAGATATATTATTATCTTTTTCATGGGGTGTTGGCCAGTGGATCCTAAGAACCCTGGTTCAATCTCCACAGCTGATAAAACATTTTCACTGATTTAAAGTTACCCCTGTGGCTCCCTCGCCACTAATATCTTTGTGGGCCGTGATTTGACGGCTGGTAACTTCACTTCATGCGCATAAATATATCACTTACCGAGATCTGCTTCGATAGAGTGTCACCCCCAGTAATGGGTAGAAGGCGTGATGATATGTTTTTATTTTATTGTTTTTATATATTTTTTTGTCTGTATCGCTAGCGACAATTTAAATATCAACGATTATTTTTTTATGTTTCTCAAAACCAATGCAATGCTTCATTGTATGTCACGTGTCTGCTTTTTAACCAATCCAGTCATTATTATACTGAGAATAAAGCTCTTGTGATTATTCCCGGGAATAATCTCTGTAGATGCTTTTTTGTTTGTGACAAATGAAAGGTAGTTGTCAAATAATTATTTAAAACTGTCAGCGGGTCAAGTAAAATGTGTGAAAAAAGATACAGAAATACACCAACAAATTTTAGAAATAACTTGCAAGAATACATTAATAAGTAATCAATCGATATGAACCCAGTTCTAAATCTTTTAAGTTGGATGAATCGACCTCAACAGCTAACTCAAAAAATAATCTAATTAAATATAACTCGAGAGTTGGATAGATTAGAAAATAATTCTCCAGTATCTTTCTCAAACTTGTTGGCATTTGGCAATAGCCACTCAAGCCCTACGGGCTTTCGTCACTATTGCCTGACAACAAGTTTTCGAAAGATCTGTCAAATTATTTTCAATGTATTCTCACTCTCTTGTTATATTATTACTGAAAATTGTTTATCGGCTGTGGAAATCGAACCGAGGTTCTCAAATCCACAGGCCGATTCGATATTACTAAGCCACCTGTTCCATACTTACGTTAATTGATAATTATAATTGCAAATTGTAATTACAAATTGAATTATTGTGGACTCTGTTTTACCTCTAAAAGGAAGGCATATTTCCATTACGACTTGAATCACTTTTAGAAAAATAAATGCGAAACAAAATTAAATTTTCGACAGTATTGTAAAAACCCAGCGCATGCTACTATTCTTTGTATTTGTACATTAATACACAGCAAAATAAAATCACATTATTTGATTACACATGTAAAACGCTTTGTTCCCCCAAATTTATTTGAAATGCCACGCACACAAAAGATATATTCATTTTCCCAAAATTCAATTCAAAATGAAATAAAATAAAAATTATGTAATTTCAGTTTGATTGTCTGTAGAAAACAATGGAAAAGTAATTTAAACAAAATTTTTATATTCTCAAAATTCCCGTCTCATTTGATTTGCAAATGAATATTTCAAGTAATTCAAACTCGGAATAAAATTTGCATAAAACATACGAACATACAGTTTCCGATACAGATATTTGCATTGTACAATCAAACTATGAGAATATTGCCTTAACAACGTAGATAAGAGAATGCACAGTTTTATCTGTTGATCGTATTTTCCTGTATGTCGAATGAAAGATAATAATTGAAATGGTTTGAAAATCGTAAAAAACCTACGTTTCAAATGAGCTAAAATTTTGCTAATAAGTCAATTCAGACACGGGGAATTCATTGCTGTTGAGTGCATCTTCATATCTTGTTTAGTTTTTGAGATATAGCCTTCGGAAGTATTGAATTTTCCAAGAATTTTAACATCCCAGTTTTTCGAGTTTCCCGAGGCTATATCTCCAAAACTAAATGAGATATGAAGATGCGTTCAACGACATTTTCAGTAATTTTAAAATATTCGAAAAAAATTTACCAATTTTTTTTTTAAAACAATTTTTAATCAATATCTTTAAAACTAGATGTCGTACGCTTTTGTATGTAAATTTTTGTTACAATATTCATACGAGAAAGAGTTTTAAAGCAACTTGTTTGAAAATCCTAAGGGAATAATAATTTAAAATATAAAAAAATTAAATCGCTTTAAATAAAAGAATTTAAAGAGTAAAAGTTTTATAATATTATATTACATAACAAGCATCGAAAGTGGAAGATAACGTGCGAGTGTACAAATTGAAAAGCGAGGCGCGCAGCGGCGAATTATTTAAGTACACGGGCACAGTTATCACACTTTCGAGCGAGTTATGTACACTATTTTTCAGACGACCACAAAATATTTCTAACAAAAGTTCACTTTGACAGCTGATACGTTTTAGTAGGTAAGCGTTGACGTTTAACGTTTGAGGTTAGGTATTGTGATACCATCAGTAATGTCAAAATATTAATTAATGCTAAAATATTAGTAAATTAATAGTTATTAATTTAAAAAAATAAGATTTATCTGTGCAAATGTGTTGAAAAATCTGCCAAAACTTCGATATAAATATTTTATTATTTCCTTTCATCGTAACGCCATCTGCCATCTGTTGTCAATGAGTGGAACTTCACCTGATATGTTAGAAGTGAGCGTTATACTAACATATCAGTGTATGTTATTTTCAACTTTCAATAGTACTTTACAATGTTGTTATGGTTATTTTCATAAGTGGTCGTTTGAAAATGATTTTAGGGTTTGTGCTACTCCATTTGATGGGATATAGCGTGATGTTATGTATGTATGTATGTTAATCTACATGCAAAAATAGTTTCTCCTATTTTTTTTTTAATTTTGTTGTTAAATTCCTACTAAGATAGAAAAAATAATAAAGATTTATTAATTAATCGTAACGTAGCTATCTCTTGATGACACAGATAGCATTAATATCAAGACAATGGGGTGGCTAGCTCAGTGGTATGAAGTCGGCCTGTGGATCCTAAGATCCCTGGTTCGATTCCCACAGGCGACAAATCATTTTCATAATTTCTAAAACTACCCCTGTGGCTCCTCCACCACTAACATCTTTTGGGGCCGTGATTTGACGACTGATAACCGCACTTCACGCGCAAAATATATCACTTACCGAGATCTGCTTTGACAGAGTGCCACACCCAGTAATGGGTAGAAGGCGGAATGATATATTTATTTATTTATTTACAAAAAACATTGTACAAAACTCGTGCGCGAAGACGCCATTTACAAAGTATGTCTCCGCGCACTAGTAATATAATAGTATATTACATAACAAGCATCGAAAGTGTAACATAACACATGTACATGATTTAATTACACGAGCACAGTTATCACACTTTCGAGCGAGTTATGTACACTATTTTTCAGACCACCACAAAATATTTCTAAAAAAAAGTTTACTAGAGCAATGTTGTTACATTTTGACAGCTGATGCGTTTTCGAAGGTAAGCGTCGACGTTTGACGTTTGAGATTAGGTATTATGTTACCAACAGTACTAACCGTAATATTAAAATATTAAATAATGCAAAAATATTAGTAAATACGTAATTATTAATTAAAAAAATAAAATTTATCAGTGCAAATGTGTTGAAAAATCAGCCAAAACTTCGATTTAAATAATAATACAAATTCGGTTTATTTATATTATGATTTTCTTTCATCGTAACGCCATCTGTTGTCAATCAGTGGAACTTCACCTGATATGTTAGAAGTGTGCGTTATACTAACATTTCAGTGCATGTTATGTTCAACTTTCCGTACTAGTTTATGACGTTGTTATGGTTACTTTCATAAGTGTCGTCTGAAAATAGCTATTTCACACTTGTACAAATTTGCTGTATTAGAATTGTCATTCCAAAATTAATCAAAGAATAATTGTACCTGAAGCTTATCACCCATTTCCTGAACACCCTGTAGTATATCATCTTTCAAAAGATCAGTGTTCAAGTACCAACAAAACATTTCAACTTCCTAAAAAAATCGAATACAACACCTTCACCACCTATCATCATCAACTCCCCTCATTCCTTCCTCTCGCTCTTTTACCCTCCAACACTCCACTTCTACCACCGACTGTACTTAGTACAGTCCCCTCCAAACAGCTACTACCACTCGCTATATGTGTCTCGTTCCCTCACTGATTCGTTTCCTTTCGTTACGTTACGTTGCGTTGTGTTGTGCTGTGGTACGTTGTGTTCACTGCGTTCAACGCGTTCACTCTGCGAAGTTCGCCCTGGTGAGGCTGCTGGCACGTGCTTGAGTTACCCTACGTTGAAGGAATATTTTATGTCGGGAAAGGACGAAGTTTTGTTGAAGTACTCGTATTACATTGAAAACGTTGTATTTTGTGTGACCAAGAAAGATTTTGTTTGATTATTGTTGTTTTTTTGCTGTGGTATTCAAGTGTTTTTGTGTGGTGTGATTTGGACAACATTTTCTGGAGATTTTGGTAAGCAATAATAATAAATTTATCCCGATAAGGTGATCGATTACTACGGGCAGGATAATTGAAAAAATAAATAAATATATCATCACGCCTTCTACCCATTACTGGGTGTGGCACTTTGCCGAAGCAGATCTCGGTAAGTGATATATTTTGCGCGTGAAGTGCGGTTACCAGAAAATAATGTATAAAAACTCGTAGGTAATTCTTTACCAATTGTGATATGATTTCGATGCGATATTTTTACTTTCTTATACGCAGTATAAGGAAGTATTGGAATCGTGAAAAAATTGTTGACGAGATCTTCGCAAAAATACGTGTTTTGAGGTCCACTGAATCCGTTTTGATCATTTTCTCAATGATGTCTGTGTGTGTGTGTGTGGATGGATGTGTGTCCGAGTGTGTAATATCTCATGTACGAGATAAGATTTGTTAACGAAACTTGGTAATTATAAGTTTCATGAAAATACGAAGAGCTGAGTTGATTTTGAATGAAATTGAAAAACCGGAACAGGAAGTTTACTGGACACACAAAACAATAAATTCCATTTATTTCAAAAATGGAATCAGTTACAAAAAAAAGTTTCAAATAAAAGATGTTGGCAAAAATATTTGGAACATAAAATGTTATTTGCAATTTTCCTGTATATGCGTCTAATTTGGAGAAAAACTAATTTATATATTTAATAATATATTCGAATAATCATAGCAATAGAAACAAAAAAACAAAAACATGTTTAACATTTATATGTCAAATAATAATTGCCAAACGCAAGGAGCAAGTCATAAGTGTTCAATTCAGCGTTTTTGATGCTACATTAATTTCAGTGATCTATATTCTAAATATTAAATATGCTGTGCGAAAGTCGTGTGGTGACAACACCAGATTTTTTTTTTATTTATCCCGCTGTTAGATATCGGGAATTTTACCCAAAGATGAAAAAATCGGTCCTTAGTATGATAAATGAATGTATATATATATTGTTTAAATCCGAAACGATTTTTTCCAGACATGAGTAACTACGTTCCCAGAATCAAATCATTTGGTCATAGTTATTTTTTCGTTAAAAATTTAAATACTTAAAACGCGGATATCTTACATTCACTAAATTCTACAAATTATTTTTTGACGTTTTTCTCAAAACCAATGAAATGCTTCATTGTATGGTAACGTGTCTGCGTTTTAACCAATCCTATCATTATTATACTGAGAATAAAGCTCTTGTGATTATTTCCGGGAATAATCTCTGTAGGTGCTTTTTTTGTGACAAATGGTAGGTAGTTGTCAAATAATTATTTAAAACTGTCAACGTGTCAAGTAAAATGAGTGAAAAAAATCGATTTAGTTGTATTTCAGATACAGAAATACACCAACAAATTTTGGAAACAACTTCCAAGAATACATTAATAAGTAATCAATCGATATGGACCCAGTTCAAAACCTTTTAAGTTGGATGAATCAACAGCTAAGTCAAACAATAATCTAATTAAATATAAATCGAGAGTTGGATAAATTAGAGAATAATTCTCCAGTATGTTTCTCAAACTTGTTGGCATTTGGCAATAGCCACGAAAGCCCTACAGGCTTTCGTGACTATTGCCTGGCAACAAGTTTTCGAAAGATCTGTCAAATTATTTCCAATTTATTCTCACTCTCTTGTTATATTATTATTGATAAAAATAGCAATCTCTATTTCTAGTATTGATTGTTTTATACTCATATATTTCACTCTCTTTCCCTCTCTTTCCCTCTCATTTTCATGGCCAGCTGTTCTCTTCAGACCATATGTTCAATTTTTATCTTTATACAAAAAGTAATAACAGTACACCAATGTGATAATTTTAGATATTTGCTCGCGAAAATAACGAAAATATTAATGCTATTTCAATTGGAGAGGTCATTGCCTCGTCGCCATATTTGTGTTTTCGGTCACATGGTCGTATACGATAAGTTTGTACATTATATCATACTTTATGAGCTTTCGGAACATGTCGAGTCGTTCATTTTTCATTTATCTGTCGATATATTTTCAAATTTATCATTTTGATGTATGAGCAAAGTTTGAACTTTGAAAAACTGAACACGAAAAGTTTTTGCGACAATGCGATAATGGACAGACAATGACGTGTAATAAAAGATACAGAGTGTTATGTATGTGTACTGTCAATGCTTAAGGTAGTACTAGCGTGAAAAAAAATATTGCAGAACTGAATGAAATTTGGCGCACGTAAACATTGGATAGTCATACGCATCCTGTTAAAATATGAAACACATTCATCGTCTGTGAACAAATATATTCGCTTGTAAAGTTGAGTTCTTATACACGGGGCTTATGGCGATCATCACTCAGAATCGCACATATTTGGTTTGTGTACCTCTAAAATTTTGCAGTTTCATTTGAAAAACTAGTATGATGTTCTAGAACTATCCATGTATATTGTATCAGAAGGAGAAAGTTTTTTATCGTTTAGTAATGGATATATAGCCATGCAAAGCCTTGTTTTTAACGAAAAATGAAGAATCCCAATTTATAATGGCAACACCACACGGTGGTACGGTATTTGAAAATTCACTAGACCAACAACCTGTTTACAATTCATGATATTCAAATCATAATAGGTATAAAACACTTATTTTATTCAATTTTTAAATTTTTTTGAATGTCAGTTTCGCCACTCTACAACTGATGGCGCCACCGCCACACTAGTACTACCTTAACTGCTCAGTCGGAAGAGCAAAAGAAGCAATAGTTTACTGTTGTTTCTTTTCTGAAGTCTTTCGGTTAAGTACGGGTCTTTTAATTAGTCCAGTTAAATCGCTACTTGTATTTAAAAAAAAATCAAGAATCAACTAATATGTTTATTGGTCGTAGAAAAATAGTATATTATTTAATAAGTCAGGAAAGTGATATTTTACTTGACGAAGCGGTTGTTTGAAATACGAGGCCGCAGGCCGAGTATTTTAATCCGCTGAGACAAGTAAAAACACTTTCCTGTTGTATTATGTATATTATTTTTTTCTGAAACTGTTTAATTTAATCAATATTTAATCACAAATGTTTAAATTTTTTGATATGAATTGTACTGACAGCCGACTATGTATCCAAGGCTACAAAAAAAAACAGTCAGGTAAAATCTTTACCAGACTGTTTTGTACTTTACCAGACTGTTATTTTTGTTGTAGCCTTGGATACGTACTTTACTTGATTGTTTTTGTAAAAACCTACTTTCTATACTAAAATTGGTCAGGAAAGTACGCACTTTCTTACCGGTTTCAGAAAGAAATATTTTCTAATTTCACATATCAATCAATCAATATTAATCATTGTTTTGGTACAAGATTTGATTGTATCATGTAGTATCTAGTAGGTATTTTATTGGACATTTTTGATGATTCATTTTGGAAACAATTTCACTTTTATAAGTCAAGGCTAATGCTACAACATAACATTATAATATTTTGTTCATGGATATGTAATTATGCCAGTACATATTTCCTGTATATACGAGATATCAATTTAAAACGAATTAAGGCTGTCCGTTTTTAACGTTTCGTGATGTAGATAGTATCATACGCTGCATCATATTTTAGGGAAACGAATTTGAAAACAAATATCTATACTCTGTTCCACCTAAGAATGTAGCAATGTAAGACAAAAGAAGTATTTCTCGTAATTTGTAACAAATTTGTCCTACAACTGTGCGATTTCTTAGTTATTACGTAACTATTTTTTTTTTCTGTGGCTTCTTTGGCGGACCAACTACTTAGGTCATATGCCGCCATTCCGCCCTGATCTGCGTTTTAGGTATTATGGTCAACAGCAACGCGGGTTTTCTCTGGACGGTCACCCATCCAAGTACTACCCGCGCGCAACGTTACTTAACTCGCGTTAAGGCTTAGATCAGTTCCAACGAGTGCAGCCATGGCCGATGACACGTAACTATTATTGCCTTGGTTATGGAAAGTAGACAAATGCAGACCAACTGCGTTTCTGTAAGCAAAGAAACACTAGTGCGGAAAGTAATTCATTACGCAACTGTAAAAACAAAGTTGTATTGAGAGCGATTTAAATTTCGCGCCGAGCGCGGAATTCATATTTTGACCACAGACGCTTATGGAAGAAGAAGATGCAGTGAGCCAGCGCTAATAAATATGCAGTAGTATATTTTGACGTTTATAAACATAACCTTATATTGCAGTATATCTAATCTTTACACAATTAATAAAAAGAACCGAACAAAGTAAAATATATCGATAAAAGGTTTTATTTTAAGAGTAAGTGAAATACATAATATTTATTGTGTGTGTATATTATTAACATAGTTGTTACAGTTGCTTATATTGACATAATGTAAAGTGGAAACTTTTGTACTGTCTAAAGAAACATTGATTTCTTCCGTACCTGTTCATATTATTAACTGTAATATTATTAACAACAATTTCGGAGGCTTTAGAAGTACCAGCAGCAGGTTGATTGTCATTGTCGAAAATAAATGCAACATAGCATGATCTGAGGCTTCAATTATCTTTGGAGGTGTATATGATAAAGAAGAATCACTCACTGTACTATTCCAATCTAGACGATTTTGAACAAATTATCTTGAAATGAGAACAATATGCAAGTAATCAACAAACAAACCATAGCAACGCCGTAAAACATCGTTCTTGTGTAATATCATTAAAATTTTATAAATTTTGTTAATATTTTAGTGATTTTCTAAATCGCACAGTTGTAGGAAAAATGTTGTTTATAACACGTAACAAGCCTTTTTCGGCACTTGTTATAAAAATAACTATTTTTCATTGATTCGAATGTAGAAATTTTTTGCTTTACAACATCCACATGAAACTTTTTGTCTAAAATAATTAGGGGAACAATGCGTGTGGAGAAACTGATTTCTCATGTTCAACCCCTATGTTTCACTTTCCGTGATACATCCTGTATAAACTGTACTCATATTACAATAAGGACCATTGTAGCATTTATTCTCTAAATATTTCTAGAAACCTTCGATATTATTTGAACATTACAAATCTGTTCTAATCTATTTCTATTGCTCAGCAATTCATCATTTAAAAAAACACAAATAGCGTATAATCTCAATGAGAGCTTTCGGTGCAAAGCCCGCGTTTCCGGGTTCTGCACGCAATTAAAACTTGTCACAAAGCTTCGGAAGCTTTGATGTGCAACGACACATAGCCACGTTTGAAGCTGCACAACGAAACCTCGAGTGGCATATTAGTGCTTTCACTAAAAACTGTGAAATATCAAGTGACCTTTACCTTTCAACGGAGCTTTTAAGGGTAAAAGTTGAAAATTAAATGGATGGCTGGTGATTTAGTCGAGCAATTAGATAATGATGGAAAATGTGTAATATATATTATCACGCCTTTTACCCGTTACTGGGTGTGACACTCTGCCGTAACAGATCTTGGTAAATGATATATTTATGCACGTTACCAGTTATCAAATTACGGTTCCTAAAGGTGTTAGTGGTAGGGGATATTTTTAATGTGGTGAAAATCGGTTTACCAACTGGGTTCGAACCTAGGTCCTCAAATCTTCAGTCTGAACATTTATCACTTAAATAAATACATAAATATATCATCACGCCTTCTACCCATTACTGGATGTGGCACTCTGCCGAAGCAGATCTCGGTAAGTGATATATTTTGCGCGTGAAGTATGGTTACTAGTCGTCAAATCACGGCCCCCAAACATGTTAGTGGTGGAGGAGCCACAGGGATAGCTTTTTCAAATTATGAAAATTTGTCGCCTGTGGGAATCGAACCAGGGACCTCAGGATCCACAGGCCGACTTCATACCACTGTGCTAGCCATCCCATAAATAATTACCCTAATGTCTAAGTAAATGTATTCCAATATTTGTTTGATTAATTATTAAATGTGAATTATTTTGGGATAGCTAGCTCAGTGGTATGAAGTCGGCCTGTGGATACTGAGAACCCTGGTTCGATTCCCACAGGCGACAAACAATTTTCATAATTTCAAAAAGCTACCCCTGTGGCTCCTCCACCACTAACATCTTTGAGGGCCGTGATTTGACGACCGGTAATCGCACTTCACGCGCAAAATATATCACTTACCGAGATCTGCTTCGGCAGAGTGCCACACTCAGTAATGGGTAGAAGGCGTGATGATATATTTATTATTATTTTGATAAATAATTTCTTTCATACAATACCTGTACTGTAACATATGTTACCCATTATTGACAAAATTAAAACATAGTTAAGTAGAAGTTTTATTACACAGTTGTATTCATGGTTACATCACGACTTTGATATTTACTTACCACCATGGACAGTAAGTAAATATTATAGATCAAGGTCACAATTTGACAGCTGTTAATTTTAACCCTTTGCACTCCAATTTTTTTTTTATGTGGTATACCAGCAACTCTGTAGTTTATAATGCGAAATTATTAGGAAAAATTACTAAATTTTTAAAAATTAGAAAACTACATTTTTTGGTAAGGTAATAAATAAGAAAACTTAGTTATGCTAAGAAATATATATTTATTATGATATTATAATATTGGAAATCAAAGAAAAATAAGCATATTCTAATTTTTCAATGTGTGGTATTTTAGAAAACAGTCTCCCAAATGCATACGTGGTTTGTTAGGACAATTGTCACAGTATTCACTAGTTTCTCGTCTGCCACCTTTTTCTGCCCTTTTTGAGCAGACCACACAGTCCCTCTTCGGATCTTTTCTCAAAATATGGAGTTTTCCATCAAGTCTGGCTTCTGACGGAGTGGAAGTAGATGATCTACTGCGAGGCTCTTTGTAGTCATCCACTAACTGATCTACTACTGATGTCCCAACACGCGATTTTTTTCCTTTATGTCCTACAAAATCACTCTCACTGCTCGAACTTATAATATCATTGTCACATTCTATCGAAATTTCATCGGAAAAGTCACTTTGCACTTGAAAAACAAACTCGTCCTCACTACCACTAAATTCAACATTCTCCTCCATATTTATATAATTCGAATAGAATGAATGCGTATTTACTGTTATAAATGTAAAACATAGCAAAAAGCACAACGTATCACCAGTGTGTACTGTATACAACTGAATACAACTATTTGTAAACTTGTAAAAGGACCCTTTAATTTATTACACAATAAAATGTAATCCTATTGTTTATGTCGCCGCTGCGGCGCCATTGGATTTGTTAGAATGTTTAATATGTCGCCGTGACGGCGCCAACGGAGTGCAAAGGGTTAAACAATAATTAAAAAAATAATGTGTTCCAACACGACAAAAAAGCAGATTTACTGCCTCGGCTATAAAATAAGATTGTTGATTTTACGAATATTCGAGACTTCGATTGTTCGGATTTATTGAATCTTCGAATTATTCGAACTGTGAATCTGGATCCTAACGTGAACACGGCATGTTGATATGAATTGTTTTTAGAATCCGTAAGTAATTATTATTATTTGCCAAATTAATTCAATTTAGACTTGAAATTTCGCTATACTGTCAAAATCGTTTTAATTAATACGTTTTTGTATCCTTTTTATTGTCATTTTAAACCATCTTCCAAAAGGTCCATAGCATTTAGATGGGCAGTAAGAGAGTAGATGGCTTAATTAGGACGTCTAACCTTGCAGAGTTTTTGCAGGATACTTCGCCGAGTTTATTATTTAATTCGTGTCCGACTTTTCGCGAATTCAAACTTCGATGGAAATCAACGACCCTACTATAAAACACTAGTAGAGTACTTTAATCTTCAATAAAACATTATAATTAAAAAGCAATATATCCCAATAAAGGACATTTAAACGGCACGTGTCTCGGACGAGCCTATTATCCTCTTTCGAAGGGGAGAGCGATACAAACAATGGAAGCGAGTGCATTGTTTGTATAGGATACACCCTGATGTTCTAGTAGTTCAAACGTTTAAACTCCATTATAAAACGTCATCAATTAAATTATAACGTTTTTGTTTTTCTATTCTCGAGTCAGTAGCATTCACTAAGAGAATTGGATTAAAACCACATAAATTTTGCTTTACTAGCAGCGTTTATTGTATTTAACTTTGTTAGTTACTGTAGAAAAAATGCTTGTATCATGATTGATTGTGTTATAATAGATGAATTATGGAATATGAAAAAAATAAATGGTTGTCGAAGCACTGAGAGCTTTCTGTAAAATAAATTTAAAAAATAAATATATCATCACGCCTTTTTACCCATTACTAGGTGTGGCATGCGTGAAATGCAATTTTCATAATTTCAAAAAGCTACCCCTGTTGCTCCTCCACCACTAACATCTTTGGGGGCCGTGATTTGACGACTGGTAACCGCACTTCACGTGCAAAATATATCACTTATCGAGATCTGCTTCAGCAGAGTGCCACATCCAGTAATGGGTAGAAGGCGTGATGATATATTATTATTATTACAATATTAAGTGCGGTTACCAGCCGTCAAATCACAGCCCTCAAAGATGTTAGTGGTGGGGAGGCACAAGGGTAGTTTCTTTATCGACTGTGAAAATCGAACCAGGGTTCACAGAACCGACAGACCGACTTCATACCACTGAGCTAACTACCTAATAAATAAAAATATCTATCAAATAATACTTTTCGAATGAATAACTTAACCAAGTATTTAAAAACTATGTCAAACCACCAAAAAACCAATCACCCGCAAGGTAAAAACCATCTAAACGCACTCTAAACAAAAAAAAAACAATGACAAATCACTCCACGTAGTTCGGCGTAGATAAATGATAGTAAAAACTAAATTCTTACGTGTTCCAAGACCTTCCACTAGCCGCAACCGTGCAACCAATGAGCCGGAACATATAATAGTTCCAGTGGCTGATGGAGAATAGTGTTGAACAAGTGTACTTATAATAATATGGCCTTCGTTTGAGGTTGAACAAATAATTCGATCGGATAATACAGTGTAAGATGAAATAGGATCGAAGGTTTCAGACAAGGATTTTGAGTGCAATCTATTGAGAGAAATTGTTATTACGTTATAGGTATAGTCATGTGAAAAATGTAATGATTTCAACAATATGTTGATCATGCCTACTGAGTGTGGCATTCTGCCGAAGCAGATATATTTTGCACGTGAAGTGCGGTTACCAGTCGTCAAATCACGGCTCCTATAGATGTCAGTGGGGAGAAAGCCACAGGGTAGTTTTAAAATGGTGAAATTTGTTTGAGGCCTGTGGGAGTGGAACCAGGGTTCTCAGGATCCATAGGCCGACTTGATAACACTGAGCTAGCTCGCTACCCCATAAGATTGCGAAGATATAAGATGTATTTCATTTGACACTTGGTTCACTTAAATCAGTTCAGATAAATTAGACTACATGATTAAATGAACTAAATTAAATAAACTAATGCACTTATTGGGGTAAAGTACTTCAAAGTAAAATAGAATCAGTAATTCTAGTACGGAAATAAAGCTAGCGAAGTAATTCATCCAAATAAATAAGTGGTCTGGTTCAGTAAATGTAAGTTAGTTCTGATCCAAATGACAGATGGAATACGTTTACAGGCAAATAAAATTAAGATCGCTGCGCCATCTACAACACTTCGCGAACTACTGTATCAAGGATAGATTTTTGACGTTTTAAAATTACAAAACTTAAATCGCACTTTAATATTATAAAACACAAAATAACTCTCTCTCTTTTATATTTAATTTATTTAGACGATTGTCACTATATATATTAAATCTATTGAATTTAGTCTGAAATGGTGAAGTGCTCGCTCTGTATTTATTAGATATTTACTTGTACTTCAGAATTTTCAAACGTTTTCGTTTGATTATTTAATCAATTTATGATAGTATCTACTGTTTCTGTCTCTTCTACTGTATTTGTATCGTGACTTTTCTCTATTTCGACATTATTATGCGTAGCGTTTTAATGTTCACTTTGTGCGAAATTTTGTATATCATTCTCAAAATTCTGTCACTATTTTGAATTTATTTATCTTATTTTCTTTGCCTTTAGCAAATTAACAGGTATTGCATTTCGTTTGAGATGTACGGTGAAAAATTTTATTTGGCAACAGTTCCATTTACATGTTACTTGATTAACTACTTACCATAAAAAAAGTGTTATTTGTTTCATTAGGACTAAAAATATCAGTTTTCGTATGAACTAATAAAGGTTATTATTATTATTATGGGATGGCTAGCTCAGTGGTATGAAGTCGGCCTGTGGATCCTGAGGTCCCGGGTTAGATTCCCACAGGCGACAAATTTTCATAATTTGTAAAAAGCTATCCCTGTGGCTCCTCCACCACTAACATGTTTGGGGGCCGTGATTTGACGACTGGTAACCGCACTTCACGCGCAAAATAATATCACTTACCGAGATCTGCTACGGCAGAGTGCCACACCCGGTAATAGGTAGAAGGCGTGATGATATATTTATTTATTTTGAAGTAAACATTTTATTTTTGGTCCTGACTTATCTCTGGTAACGTAAACATTCCTGAAATAGCATTCTTTTACTACTGAAAAAGGCCGACTTGATGCCACTGAGCCATTACTCCATATTATAATAAGAGTATAAAATAAATAAATATAAATATATTATCACGCCTTGTTCCCTTTACTGGGCGTGGCACTCTGCCGAAACAGATCTCGGTAGGTGATATATTTATGCGCGTGAAGTGCGGTTACCAACAGTTAAATCACGGCCCTCAAAGATGTTATTGGTGGGAGAGCCACAATAGTAATTTTAAATTGGTGAAAATGTTTTGTCGGCTGTGGAAATAGAACCAGGGTTCTTAGGACCCACTGTCCGACTCCGATACCACCGAGCCATTACCCCATATTAATTTGAGTATCATGTTCCAATATAAAGATTTTCCAATGTCACTCTCAGTATCACGAAATAAATTGATTTACCAATTTCAAATAACTTTTTGCCACCTGAAATATTTATTTCTAACCAGCCGGTAGTACTGTGTGTATGTCAGTAATTTGTACAAGTCAAAATGAATCAACAATATTACCAAACAGTACTATTACACTTGTTTAAATACCGTACAAGACATTTCCAAGCAGCATAATCTAATGAAATCAATACCCAGTGCACTAATTAGTCGCCTCCGTGTAAAAATTAGCACAAGCAAGTAATTAATTCATGTACCGTTGATTGATAATTATGATAAATGGCAACAGAGCGAACTGTAGAGGAACAGCGTTGTTCTATTCGGTTCGAGAGGTGATATGGTCTGATTCGTTTAGCGTCAAATTTAAGAAAATGGCTTTATTGTTGTTGAGGACTTTTATGGATACATTCTCTTTTGTTGGCTATTGTTTAGTTCAGATTTCTAACTAGATTAGTGAGGTACTTATCTTTATCATATTTCAATTAGTTTTGATTGGACAATTAGTTCTTGGCTGAAAGAATTTGTAAAAATGTTCTAATTTTTTAATACCACTATATTTAATAGTATACGAGGTGTGGCTATTAAATAACGAGACTGACGCTGCTACAGACGAAGTACGCATGCGCCAAACACCAGCGACCATCAGCTTTTTAGCGTGAAGCTTTCTCTTTCGAATGCAGTACCTCTCGCTTCTGTAAACAAATCCGTATAGCCGTAGCATTCGTTCTAATTAGAGTTGTTTGTTTCGCCGAAAAAATGTCAAGTGCAACATTAGAGCAACGAATTGTTGTGAAATTTCACATGAAACTTGGCAAAACTACTACTGAAACTTATAATTTATTACAAAAAGTACCCGAATTGTGGAAGGACAAGTCATGGTTTGTGCTGGCTCATTCCGCGCAATGTCTGTCAAGAGATTTCTAGCCAAGTACAGCATCCCAGTGTTGGAGCATCCGCCTTATTCGGCAGATCTTGCACCGTGCGACTTCTATCTGTTTCCTAAGGTGAAATTTGCCTTAATAGCAACAAGATTTGAGCTTTGAAAGAGAAATCGGCACGCGTTCTGAAGGAGCTGACAGAAGAAGACTTCCAACACTGTTTCGAACAATGGAAGATTCGCGTGGAGAATCAAAATAAAATGTTAAAACAGCATCAGTCTCGTTATTTCACAACCACACCTCGTATTACTTACCGAGATCTACTACGGCAGAGTACCACACCCAGTAATGGATAAAAGGCGTGATGATATATTCATATTTATTTATTTTATATTTTTATTAATATCGCATATTGTTCAGCAGTACAGTGATGTGGATAGCGTTAAGGCATTCGAATTCAGAAATCCCGAGTTCAAATAAAAAGCATGATGATGTATTTTCTTTATTTTTATTTATTCAATGGGATGTTCACAGATTTTAGATGGAGATAAATTCCTTTTTAATTTTTTTTTACTATAGAAATCTGTAAGAAACTACAGAGAGAAGTTTTCCATAGAAGTGTCTGTCTGTGTGTATTCGCCCGTATCTGTCCATGACCGTGCCGCTTCACGTATTTTCAAGGTCTCTTTAACTAAAACATTCAGTCCAACAACATCATTTTTCACCTTGCTAAACATCACAATATCACATTGTGATAAAATAAAATAAATATATCATCACGCCTTTTATCCATTACTGGGTGTGGCACTCTGCCGAATCAGATCTTGGTAAGTGATATATTTATGCGTGTGAAGTACGGTTACCAGTCGTCAAATCACGGCCCCCAAAGATGTAACTGGTGAGGTAGCCACAGGGGTAGAATTAATTTGGTAAAAATTAGGGTTGTTGATTTTACGAATATTCGAAACTTCGATTGTTCGGACTTATTGAACCTTTGAATTCAGATTCGAACTTTGGAATATTCCGAATTATTCAAATTTTAGAATTTTTGAATTTTCGAATTTTTCGAATATTCGAATTTTCGAATTATTTGAAATGTTATAACAGCTCGAGGACAAGTCAGTCAGACTGCAAACTAAGCGTCGAGGGTTCAATTCCCGTCTTAGTCATTGTATTGCCAGATCTTAGCTTCATCACAATTGTTACTAGGGACGTGTTAGATATTCATTTTTAGGGAGTTTAATTCACTAACCATATTATGGGATAAAAAGGCATGGCGATGACGAAAATTCGAAGCATCGAAGTTTTTCGAACGTTCAAAAATTCAAACTTCGGTGGTAATCACCGACCCTGGTAGAAATGTTTTGTCAGCAGTGGGAATCGAACCAGGGTTTTTAAGATCCACAGGCCGATTCGATATCTCTGAGCCACTTCTACCCCATAAAATATAATAAATAAATAAAATAAATAAATATATCATCACGCCTTCTACCCATTACTGGGTGTGGCACTCTGCTGAAGCAGATCTGTGTAAGTGATATATTTTTCGCGTTAAGTGCGGTTACCAGTCGTCAAATCACGGCCCCCAAACATGTTAGTGGTGGAGGAGCCACAAGGATAGCTTTTTCAAATTATGAAAATTTGTCACCTGTGGGAATCGAACCAGGGACCTCAGGATCCACGGGCCGCCTTCATACCACTGTGCTAGCCATCCCATAAATAATAAATAAATAAATATATCATCACGCCTTTTACCCATTGCTTAATGTGGCATTCTGCCGTTACAGGTCTCGGTAAATAATATATTTATGCGTGTAAAGTGCGGTTACCAGCTGTCATGTTTTCTGCATATGTTATGTACGTACGTCGAAGAAAGAAGATGAATGATAAGTGAATAGGAGTGATGTCATTGAAGGTTTGTTTTGTGATAAATGATTTCGAGTGTAATAAATGAATGAGTTTATTTGGAGTGATCTATGAATGTGGTTGAAGTGAGGGTGGTGTGTTTGGATGGAAATGTTTGACGAGGGCTGATTGTTTGATGAGTGTGATGTGTGAATGTTTTATGAGTGATTTTAGGGTTCGTGCTACCCCATTTGTTGGGATATAGCGTGAAGATATAGATGTATGTATGTACATTAGGGTGTCCGTTATTTTGGCAAAGTCGGTAATTTGATGCTCTCTCCCTCTAAAACCCAGGTCTGTCAAATGACGTTAAAACGTGCCGCAAGAGGGCTCAATATTTGCACGTAAATGGGGAAATTGCTTTTTCCAATACTGTTATACATAACTTTCTATGATTTGGACCTAAAAATAGTTCAAGATAACTGCTAGAAAGCTTATGAAATAAGCTTTCAGGCAAACTAAAATACAAGTTATTTGGATAAAAATCAACGCCGTAGCGTCAATTTGACTAATATGAAGTTTGACGCATAAAAACGACAAAAACGTTAGTATTAGAATTTCGTTTAATACTTCAGTATGTATGTATGCAAATCACTGCCCCTAAAGATGTAAGTGGATAGGAAGCCACAGGGGTAGTCTGAACATAGTGAAAATTGTTTGTCGGCTGTGGGAATCAAACCCAGGTTGTCAATACCACTGAGCCCCTTCAAGATATCTGTATTAAAATACATATTTTTTCTGATTTGAACGATGCTACATTCTACACTTCTCATAGGCGACATCGGATCCATTTTTATTTCAATTTCCCAATGAATTGTGACATTTGACATTTGTGACAGCAACGCGAAGTAAACGAAGAGATGCAAAAAATTCTCGCTTCACTTTGAACAGATGTAATTACATCCCACCATCCCTGTTTTTGTAGACAATGGAACAGCGGAGTTCTGCTGACATGATTTATGTTGGCAAGCGTGGAATTGGAACAGTGTATTGTTTTTTGTTGATGCGAAAAGTTTCACTTGTTATTTTTTGTTTGACAAATTTCATTTTTGGGCAGAGAAAACAGTCAACATTTTCATAATTATTAGAAATAATTTTTGAAAAAGCAATGAGCGTTCGGCGGGATTTGAACCCAGAAACCCACAACCTTTCACTCGCATGGTGACAGCTCTTAATAATTTAGCTACAAACACTCGGCGAACACCTTTTCGTGCAACTTGTAGTTGAAGAAATTTGTAATGTGACACTGTGGCGTACCTCAGGGGGGCGGTGGGTGAAGTCCGCACCGGGCGGCACATATTTTGGGGCGGCATTTTTTATATTTAGTTTTAGTTGTAAAAAACAACTTGTTCACTTCATAAGTTTACTATTCGATTTTTACGAATTATTAATTACTATATGATTTCGAATATTTTTCTTCATCGACAAGTCAATGTAGGGTTGAAAATATTATCTCGAAAAATTCCTTTATTACTGCCTAATTTAAATATGCCTTCCAATGGTAAAAAAATTCCCCACCTATAGTTTGTCTCAATTACAATTATTTATTTATGTTTATTAATTTAATGGGGTAATGGCTCAGTGGTTTGGAGTTGGCCTGTGGATCCTGAGGACCCCGGTTCGATTCCCACAGCCGACAAACAATTTTCAACAAATTTAAATTACCCCTATGGCTTCCCCGCCACTAACATCTTTGGGGGCCGTGATTTGATGGCTGGTAACGTACATAAATATATAATTTACCGAGATCTGGTTCGGCAGAGTGTCACACCCAGTAATGGGTAAAAGTCGTGATGATATATTTATTTTTTTCATTTATAAAAACCACCACTCAGAGGTATGGGGGTGGCTAGCTCAGTGGTATGAAGTCGGCCTGTGGATCCTGAGAACCCTGGTTCGATTCCCACAGGCGACAATGTTCATAATTTCAAAAGCTATCCCTGTGGCTCCTCCACCACTAACATCTTTGGGGGCCGTGATTTGACGACTGGTAACCGCACTTCACGCGTATAAATATATCACTTACCGAGATCTGCATCGGCAGAGTACCACACCCAGTGATGGGTAAAAGTCGTGATGATATATTTATTTTATATTTATTTTATATTTATTTTTTTAATTTATAAAAACCACCACTCAGTGGTATGAAGTCGGCCTGTGAATCCTGAGAACCCTGGTTCGATTTCCACAGGCGACAATGTTCTTAATTTCAAAAGCTACCCCTGTGGCTCCTCCACCACTAACATCTTTGGGGTCGTGATTTGATGACTGGTAACCGCACTTCACGCGTAAATATATCACTAATCGAGATCTGCTTCGGCAGAGTGCCACACCCAGTAATGGGTAAAAGTCGTGATGATATATTTATTTTAATTTTGCCATTTGATTGATTTGGAAAGATCGGCAAATTGGAGACCGCCCTGGGCGGCAAACATTCTAGGTACGCCACTGAGTTAATGATGCATTTCTCGATTAAAGATGATATATATCCGCGAATTCTCGTTTTTGAATCGCAAGCTCTACTTCAGCACCACCCATAATTTTATTACAATTGAATATTATATTTACAACATTCCCCGTAGAAAGTAATTCTATCTGAAAGTTCAAACCCAATTAGAAGCATCGTGATTACTATCCATTACTGTATTACCTGATTGAAAACTCGATAAGTGAAGCAAGATCTTCATTCTTCACGCGCAATGAGGAAGACGAGAAGAAATCGATTAAGCTGGGATCGGTTCTCACGCCTGTTATAATAGAATTATCAAAGGAATTTTGATTAATTCGCTCAGCGTTTTTACGGTTTACTTGCTAAGATTAAGTAAAAAGTAACTGTGGAGGCCGTGAACAGGAATTGAAGCATGATTTCGTGTTCTAGTAATATTTGTTACTAGTAAAGTGAAATAATATCACGGTAATTTAATATTAAATTGTATGTGTACTTTAAGGCTTGGTTACTTATTTTTGTACATTCAAACACGCAAATACGCATGATTGATGTATAGAATTAAAGGACATTTAAGAAAAAGTAAATACCTTTTTGTGAATTGTTGGATAACGTAGTTGTATTTCATAAATAACTTTAAAGTTAAGTTGTTCATTTTTGAGATGTGTACTACGAGGGCAGGGTGAAAAGTCCCTGAAAAATAAAACAGATGGCGCCACAATCGCAAATCTCATGTGACATCTTTAACTAGAACGCATTAAAATGTTCAGACTGATATGTCATTCGGTTCTGTTTTGACACCCATCGAAAGCAAGCAACCTTGAAGATTGTTGAAAACATGGAAAAAAGTGAATTTCGCGTCTTGATTAAACATTATTTCTTGCGTGGAAAAAACATTACGCAAACCAAAGCATCGCTTGTTAAACGTTATGGGGACTTCTCACCATCGATTGGAACGATTCACAAGTGGTTTACTGATTTTCGTTGTGGTAGTATGACCATAAACGACGCCGAACGTTCTGGTCGTTCAAGAAATCGTCGATCGGCGAGTTAAAGTGTACGAGCTGGCTGAGGCTATGAGCATCTCAACCGAACGGGTACAGAACATTTTGCATACATTTTTGGATATGAGAAAGTTATCTGCCAGATGGGTGCCGCATTTGCTCTCTGTTGACAACAAGCGTGACCGTGTGACAAGTTCAAAGGAGTGTTTGGCGATGTTCAAATGCAATAAGAAGGACTTTTTGCGCCAGATTTGGTCCCTGCGATTTTTATCTATTTCCAAACTTGAAGAAATGGCTCGGCGGAAAGAGAATTTTGATTAATTCGCTCGGCATTTTTACAGTTTACTTGGTAAGATTAAGTAAAAAGTAACTGTGTTCTTGACTCCCCTAGTCAATAGTAAAACAAGAATCTTTTGGGAATCCAACCCAATGGTACAAAGTGACTGAACCCACCATCCGAGGCAAAACACGAACAGCTCGTAGATACTTCTCGTTCCGCTCTGAGGCCCACGAACGTGAACCGCAATATCTTGGCATCTGCCACTTCGTCGCTTCAGATAATTACCGTACAGCGTGCAAGACTTACTTCAACGACGAGTCCTTTGACTTTGCAGTAGAATATATTTGTACTTTATGCTATACTTCGTAGATATATTGCTAAGTGTAATGTCGGGAAGTGATCATGGGCTCCAAGACCGATATATTTTTATTTATTTTTATGGTATTACATGAATAACTATGACAACCTCTGCAAATGTCACTTTTTTTTCAAAAAATCATAACTTTTTTAAAAATCATCCGATTTTGATGCAGCTTTGCGTTCAAGTAACAAAAATGTCCATATTTTCATTGTCTGTAGACAGATTTGTCAATTGACGGCTGATGATTCCCATAGAAAGCTTGTAAAATCACCTTTTTTTCAGGAAAAAAGTGGTTCTTGTTTGATGATGGCGGGGGGAAGGGAGGTTAGTCAAATCAATTCACAGCTTTTCAAAGACTGGACTTTGGGCGACTTCGGACAAAAAATTGCATCCAATTTGTTTAAAAACTGACAAACTGACAGGGGTTTGAAATTGACGTTTTTTTGGGATTTTTTGAGTGGCCGATTTTTTTTTTTTTTGACCAGTGTATTTAGTGACAATCGTGTAAATAAATTAAATATAAAAGAGAGAGTTATTTTGTGTTTTATAATATTAAAGTGCAATTTAAGTTTTGTAGTTTTAAAACGTCAAAACTCTAGTCCTGCATACATGGGCGTCCACAGACATTTTTCCAGGAGGGGTGGGGAAGGGCGAGTCGCAAAAAAACTCAGATAGATATACATAAATTTCTAAAATATTTTTTTTACATAACATAAATACAAATACACAACAAATGGATAAAAAAAATATTTAAATTTGTGTAATAAATTACTAGTCTTTGTCGTCTGGGTTTGAATTGAAGAGGAAAGACTCTTCCTTAAATTAACACCATTTCTTCAATAAATTCCGATTTAGCAGTTTTACAGTTTTTATTTTCTAATATTTTGTGTCTGTGTATACTTAATAAACTTAGATTACTCAATCGTTACGATAGGGAACATGTCGCTAGCTGGCCATAAGAATACTGCTGGAAATTCAGTTTCAGCTTGAATTTATTATCTTCAAACTTATAATTGAATTTTTTTTTATTTATATATACATACACAGTGTGGTGGCTATGACTCTCGAACATAGGACTTTAACATGTAAAATCATATTGTTTTTAATTTCCTGCTTCCTAATTATTTAAAAGAAAAAGCTTCAAATAAAAGTATAAGGGCATAAAATACGAAATTAATTTTGCATGCTTTGTATCGACACAAATTAGATCTAAAAATGACTGAAATTGTCTCAAAACTATCGATAGCTATGAAATTGAAACAAAATTAAACAAATTCAATCTGACAAAACTGTCAGAATAAATTCTTTATTTATTATTTCATTTATTTTGACAAGCAAAACGTTAAACATTTGTTTAATTTGGTTTCAATTTCATGCCTATCGATAGTTTTCAGGCAATTTTCGTCATTTTCAAATATAATTTGTGTCGTTACAAAGTATGCAAAATTAATTTTATTTATTGGTTCAGATGCAGAATTTTATGCACTAAAACTTTTAAATTATAGTTTTATATGTTAAAATCCTATGTTCGAGAGTCGTAGTCATCAACCTAGTTAAAATCCAGGGGGGAGGGCGCTCCTCCTTGCCCCCTCCCTCTGCGGACGCCCATGCCTGCATACAGTAGTTCGCGAAGTGTTCTAGATGAATTTTTTTCGGATGTTGAAAGTAATTAAATTAAAAAATGTATGATAATTTTTAACGAATTCAAAGAGGATTTCAAATATTAGCAGTATACTAATATTTGACTGAATTTCTTTAAAAGCTAAAATTAATGCAAAACATTTATTAAAAATACTGAATAAATTATTAATCTTATTTATATTCTTATTTTATTACGTAATAAAATATCAGAAAGCAAAGTAACGAAACTGAATTATAAGTATAAGAAAACAAAATATGAAAATGTAATCAAATCGTATTCCAATTGGAGTTTTTTAATATTCGTCGGCTTTCCAGTGCAGAGGTCTAGACAAAAATAAAATTCAACTTTTTTTCTCTCACCCCCAACAAGGATAAACCGTATATTGCTTTTTCGATTTTTCAATCTTCGTGAAACTGAAATCTCGATCGTAATATTACCATCTGATGTATGAAAAACCTGAAACCTGAAGAACTGTTATGGATTTGATTCTTCGATCTTCTATATGTCGCGTTGTTAATTTTTCAAACCTTGTAAATATATCGGGGTGTCAAAATCAAAATCAAAGTTCGTTTCCTGTGATCGGAATAGAAAAAATAAATATTCAATATAGCATCACGCCTTTTACCCATTACTGGGTGTGGCCCTTTGCATCCCCACAGCTGACAAACAATTTTCACCAATTTAAAATTAATTATGGGGTGGCTAGCTCAGTGGTATGAAGTCGGCCTGTGGATCCTGAGAACCCTGGTACCCTAGATTCGATTCCCACAGGCGACAAACAATTTTAATAATTTGAAAAAGCTATCCCTGTGGCTCCTCCACCACTAACATGTTTGGAGGCCGTGATTTGACGACTGGTAACCGCACTTCACGCGCAAAATATATCACTTACCGAGATCTGCTTCGGCAGAATGGCACACCTAGCAATGGGTAGAAGGCGTGATGATATATATATATTTTTTTAAGATTCTATTCCGATTATTTTTGTAAAAGAAAAGAGTGTTTCTGCGCGTAAACAAAACCAATCGATCATAAACGAATCTAGCTCCTCCACTCGTTTCGCAGAATTGCAAAGGGCGATTCTCTCATGTGAAACTGCCATGACTCACTTGATTCCGAATGGAGAAGGGAATCACGTCATGCACCCGTGTGACTAATTCTTGTTATTATAAATGAGATTTATTTTTATCTGTTTGTTGAATGTAATACCGCATGTGCGCATTTTCTGCACAAGGTCGAAAGTTATTTTGCAATATTTGTACCCGTATTATTTATAAACAAAACTTTCAAAATTTCCTGCTTGAATAAATGTCTATTAATATGCCGGATTATTTTTCAATAATTCATAGGGAAACGTTCATATTTTCTATTTATTTATGTGTTAGTCTGCACAACAGGAACTGAATCGCAATGATAGTTGATTATTGTGGAATTAGAACCACTCGCTTCAGAAGCAAATATTATCTTCTAGGTTATAAAATAAATAAATATATCATCACGCATTTTATACATTACTGGGTGTGGCACTCTGCCGAAGCAGATCTCGGTAAGTGATATATTTTGCGCGTGAAGTGCGGTTACCAGTCGTCAAATCACAGCCTCCAAAGATGTAAGTGGTGGAGGAGCCACAGGGATAGTTGTTGAAATTATGAAAATTGTTTGTCGCCTGTGGGAATCGAACCAGGGACCTCAGGATCCACAGGCCGACTTCATACCACTGAGCTAGCCATCCCATTATTATTATTATTTTTTTTTCTGGCTTCTTTGGCGGACCAACTACTCAGGTCATATGCCGCCATTACGCCCTGATCTGCGTTTTAGTTGTTATTGTCAACAGCAACGCGAGTTTTCTCTGGACGGTCACCCATCCAAATACTACCCCGCGCAACGTTGCTTAACTCGCGTTATCGCTTAAATCAGTACCAACGAGCGCAGCCATGGCCGTTGACATTATTATTATTATAATTATTAAAATTCAGTAATGGGGTAATGGCTCAGTGGTATCCTGTGGATCCTAAGAACCCTGGTTTGATCCTCACGGCCGACAAAACATTGTCATTAAATTAATTAATTAATTAATTTAAAATTACCCCTGTGGCTCCTCCGCCACTAACATCTTTGGGGACCGTGATTTTACGGCTGGTAACCGCACTTCACGCGCATAAATAAATCACTTACCGACATTTGCTTCGGCTGAGTGCCACACCTGATGATATATGATTTTTTTTGAAGTTTCGAATTTTCGAATTTTTTGGCACTGAATTAATGCTATCTGTCATCTCTAAACACGCTGACGCATAATTCGCGAAAAGTCGGCTACGAATTAAATAATAAACTCGGCGAAGTCTCCTGCAAAAACTCTGCAAGGTTAGGCGTCTTAATTAAGCCATCTACTCTCTTACCGCCCATCTAAATGCTATGAACTTTTAGTAAGACGTTTTAAAATGACAACAAAAAGGATACAAAAACATCTGAATTAAAACGTTTTTAACAGTGTAGCGAAATTTTAAGTCTAAATTGAATTAATTTGGCAAATAATAATAATTACTTACGAATTAATACAAAACTCTGCACATGAGTTTATAAAATATCTCATCACGCCTTCTATCTGTTACTGGACGTGGCACTCTGTCGAAGCAGATCTCGATAAGTGATATATTTATGCGTGTGAAGTGCGGTTACCAGTCGTCAAATCACGGCCCCCAAAGTTGTTAGTGGTGGAGGAGCTACATTTAATGGAACTGGGTATTTTATTTATACAATCAATATTATTAAATATTATGACTAGTATTCTGAGCTTTCGACTAAAGTGACTAGCTAGTCTAGAGTAAGTGAATTTCATTTGGCAACGTAGCATTATCTGTCACTTCAGGTAAATAATGCCGCCATATTGTCTACCTATTTCAAATTTTGGAAGTGTTTATAGGTCAAAACAAGGAAAGTATTATTGAATTATTTGTGTCAACGGTTAGTATTTTACTGTAAAGATCACATGATAATAAATATACATACAATGACTAGGCTTGCTTTTAGGATTTTTTCAATCAATGCAAGCGGCAGTATTTTCAAATCTAGTTACGACGTATCTCGTTAGAGGCACTAGTTGACGTGCCCGCTCTGTAAATTTAAAACTACGAATTTTAATGACATATGAAACGGCCATAATAAACCCAGTGCAATTCAATGAAGTTGGCCATGACTAGAACAACCTTAATCAAAGAATCGTTCTATCTGAAACTTGTCATTAATTTCCTGAACTAAAATAAATAAATATATCATCACGCCTTCTACCCATTACTGGATGTGGCACTCTGCCGAAGCAGATCTCGGTAAGTGATATATTTTGCGCGTGAAATGCGGTTACCAGGCATCAAATCACGGCCCCCAAACATGTTAGTGGTGGAGGAGCTGCAGGGGCAGCTTTTGAAATTATGAAAATTGTTTGTCGCCTGTGGGAATCGAACCAGGGTTCTCAGGATCCACAGGCCGACTTCATACCACTGAGCTAGCTACCCCATGAGTTTATTCTGAAAATAATTCATATCAACATGCTGTGTTCACGTTAAGAAGTTTCAAAGTTCGAAAGTTCGATTTTAAATTCGAATTTTCAATAAATCCGAACAATTGAAGTCTCGAATACTCATCAAATCAATAATCTTAATACTTATATCGTTTTGATATCTTAAATCAAGATTATGGCTGTACACTGTACATTTATTGAATGAAATAATGTCTTTTCTCCATAAAAAATCTAAAAAAAAACTTCAATAACAATAAAAACTTCGCACAATGAAAACCACAGGCTTCTTATATCAAAACACATCAATAAATTTTACACCCCAATGTAAAAATTACAACCCTAGTCATTCTTCAACATTCACCCTCACAGAACAACCCCAAACGCATGCGCACTAGCACGCGTCCTCGCCCACATTCGTCGTTATTCAGATGTTCATAACACGACACGTGTTTTTTTAACGATGACGTAGTTAACGCATGATGCTCGAATGTTTAACTGGCTTTTGTTTTAGAGTACTGAAGCGAACAAATGCTGGAAGGGTGAACCGTGAGGGTGAAATTAGAAGTCAGGGGTTTAATTAATGTTAGGTGAGGAATGATTGAAACGTGCAATGAGTGAATGTGATGCCTGTCAGGGAGGATTTATGGCGAAGCGAAAGTTTTTTACTTTTCCCCGAGAGCTTAATTGGATAACGGTAAAAATTGGAACCTGTCCAAACAATTATGGAGAATGTCAAATGATAAAAGATAACTTAATATTCTACATGGATAGCATTACGGCATTCGAATTAGAAAATCTCGAGTTTGAATCGCACTCAAGCTAAATACGGGTTGTTTCATAACATCGGGTACATACAATAAGGGTATATGTTGTTTCATATATTACTTATGACTCAGAAATATTTTTTTAAAAATTCGAATAATTAAGGGTAGTTTACCTATAGCGTTTTTTTTTTAGTACTGCAATGGATTTTCTTTAGTATTAAAAACAAACAATTTACTGGCTAGCTCAGTGGTATGAAGTCGGCCTGTGGATCCTGAGAACCCTGGTACCCTAGATTCGATTCCCACAGGCGACAAATAATTTTCATAATTTCAAAAACTACCCCTGTGGCTCCTCCACCACTAATATCTTTGGGGGCACAAAATATATCACTTACCGAGATCTGCTTTGGCAGAGTGCCACACTCAGTAATGAATAAAAGGAGTAATGATATATTTATTTATTTTAATTTACTCAATAATAATATAACAAGAGAGTGAGAATAAATTGAAAATAATTTGACAGATCTTTCGAAAACTTGTTGGCAGGCAATAGTCACGAAAGCCCGTAGGGCTTGGGTGGCTATTGCCAAATGCCAACCAGTTTGAGAAAGATACCGGAGAATTATTTTCTAATTTATCCAACTCTCGACTTATATTTAACTAGATTATTTTTTGACTTAGCTGTTGAGGTCGATTCATCCAACGTAAAAGATTTTGAACTAGCTCCATATCGATTGATTACTTATTAATGTATTCTTGGAAGTTGTTTCCAAAATTTGTTGGTGTATTTCTGTATCTGAAATGGAACTAAATCTATTTTCTTCACACATTTTACTTGACGCGTTGACAGTTTTAAATAATTATTTGACAACTACCTATCATTTGTTACAAACAAAAAACCACCTACAGAGATTATTCCCGGGAATAATCACTAAAGCTTTATTCTCAGTATAATAATGACAATTGGTTAAAACGCAAACACGTGACGTACAATGAAGCATTTCATTGGTCTTAAGAAACGTCAAAAAATAATCATTACACAGTTCAATTATTAGCAGATATTAAAATAAAAATAAATTTTCTGTATTTGTTTAATACCGAGTTTCTCAATTGTTGTGCCGGAAGACGTCATAGGTGCGTCGCAATATTTTTGAATACGTACATTAATGGGCTCTTATATCATAATCAAAATAACAAGGATTAATGATAAAAACAAAATATATACTATATTGAATTACGAGTATTGGCGAAAAAAATTGTTTAAAATAATGTTTTACTCGAGAGGTATAAGCGAGTCAAAAGATAGTGACATCACAAGTATTGATGCGTTTTCAATTGGCCACTTTTTTTTACTATATAACTAAGATAATGTCCAAAATAATTGTTTTTGACGTTTGAAATGTGATTAGTAAAATTAATAAAATTATTACAGATTCGATCGTAGAAAAAACAATGTATGTAACTCGTGTTAGAAATAACTGTAACAATCAAATACCTTTTGAAGTGTATCTGAATTATTTGATAATAAAACTTATTATAATAGCAAGTTACGCAGTAATGTTGTTTAAATCTATTAATAAGTGTTACATAATACGAACAATAAAACGCATTGAAATATGTACTGCTATTTTATTAGCAAATTCCGGAATTATTAATTGCGGATTTGAAGGCGATGATAAAACTATTTATTTAGCGTAGAAACCGAAAAGTATTCATTTTTAACTTTCAAGCGCCAAAAAGTTCACATATTTTCATTGAAAAATAACAGAATGAATGGTGTTTGTTTGAAAATTTAGTCAATTTCACTAAAATGACGAAATTTTGATTTTTTCGCAAATGTGTTTAAATGACAAGAACAAGTGAATTATAATCAACGAATAGCATATAATGCTTCCTAATAAGTTACTCTAGGGATACAAACAGCCGATCAATATTTGTCCGTAAAATTTGAGTTACGATTTTTTATTTGCCGATTTTTAGGTGAAATTTCATAAAATTTGAGGATTTTTTTGCCTATAACTTTCAGAAATCCACTTATATGCTACTTTTGGCACTTTGGCTGACTTCTCCATACATTTCTCTATAAGTTTAGTCAAAAACAACAAGTACTAAGTTCTGGCTATATAGAGTTAATTCAGCATATTCATGGAAACATTTTTGTTTAAAAAATAAAATTCTCCGTGGGCGCAAAAGCAAACTTTCCGGCTTGCGACTATGATTTTTCTGAATAAATTAAAAAATAACACTCGGTTTGTTTCACGAAATAAAAGAAAATTCTTTATTGTAGAATTTCGGCTGTTAGGCCATCATCAGAAGAACTACAGAAAATTATTACAAGGACAGTGTATTTATACATCGATGGATGTGGATTTGGGTGGGAATTTTGGGATAATAGTATTCAAGAACGGGGAGTGAAAGCCGTCTAACTGTTCATTCGTTAGGGGTGTTTCATAAAACTGGGCTTTCCTAATCTCGTAGGTTTCTAGGAGAAGCAATTTAGCAAAGTTGCTTTCGACATGTAACATTGATAAATTATTACAAGTATGACTAAAATCTAACATATGTTTTGCAACATTGGAATTAAATTTTGAATTTATTCTACAATGTTTCACCTAGTGCCAACAGCTTCTTCAATAGAGTTTATTTTTCTGAATGATTTTGTATCAGAAACTGAGCTGAAGTACTAAGAAAGTTAGGTAGAAAACCTTGTTACATAGTGTAATTTTATTAGTCACGTAATATTTAGACAAACCAGTGGTACCAAATTAAGATCATGAACTCGAATTCCCATATCATATTCGTATGAAACGAAGTACTCACAGCATACGAATATTTCCTCAACCTTCTAAAGATCTAATTGAATTAATATCAATTTACAAATCTTGTCTTCTTAGACGATTCGCTTGATTCGTCAGAGTTTCCAGAATCTCACCATGAGTACACTCCCGTCTATAATTACATCAACTTGAATGCATCACTAATCATCAGTAATTAGCGAGTAAAATCACACATCAAAGACTCACGAGTTTCGGATTTCATGAGTGGCTGACGAACCGAACCTAGCGTGAAATGTGGTGAGATAATTAATCCAGATAGTGGTTGACACCCTCTCATATGGGAATGTAAATATGGCGACTCTTACGAGCTGATCATATTTAGGAAGTTGCATAGGAACTTTCGTGATTGATGGGATGTGATAGGAAAGAATGAAAGAGAAAGATACTTTCTAAATAAGAAAAATAGGAAAAAAATTTCCATCACTTGTCTCATAATTCCACAGAGGTTTTACAGCACGTTTGCATCAACTTCTCAGGTCATCAACAAACGGCTGGTCAGTTCAGCTTTAACCATAGACGCGTTTCGTCCTTCCGGACTCATCAGTATGGTGCGATCATTTATCCAACTAGATCAACTAGGAAATAGTGGATTGTGATACCGACTTAGCTGAACTGACTGATGTTAACCTATCTACAACGGTAACATGACATGAGAGCTATGAAGCCACTCGTGGTGCCATCTACCGACAAAATCGCAAACTGCTTGACAGCTATTGAAATAAAACAAAAGACAAAATGTCTTCGCAATAGACATTTTGTCTTTTGTTTTATTAAAGATACTTTCGTTATTAAAATGCCATTTATCTACGAACGTGTGTAAAATTGAATTGTAGGTGACTGTTTTCAGTTCGTAAAATGACTGTTTAAGGGGTCTTTCTGGTGTTTTGGGGTTAAAAAGGAGCTTTTAAATTATTTTCTTTATATTTCAATCAAAACCAATTATTAAATAGCAATTTTTACTTTCTTATACGCAGTATAAGGAAGTATTAGAATAGTGAAAAAAATCGTTGACAAGATTTTTGCGGAAATACGTGTTTTGAGGTCCACTGAATCCGGTTTGATCATTTTCTCAATGATGTCTGTGTGTATCTGTGGATGGATGGATTGATGGATGGATGGATGGATGTGTGTCCGCATGTGCAATATCTCATGAACGAGATAAGATTTGTTAACGAAACTTGGTATTTATAAGTTTCATAAAAATACGAAGAGCTGAGTTGATTTTAAATTAAATTGAATAGCCGGAAGCGGAAGTTTACCGGACACACAAAACAATAAATTCCATTTATTTCAAAAATGGAATCAGTTACGAAAAAAAGTTTCAAATAAAAGATGTTTGCAAAAATATTTGGAACATAAAATGTTATTTGCAATTTTCCTGTATATGCGTCTAATTTTGAGAAAAACTAATTTTTATATTTAATAATATATTTCAATAATCATAGTAGCAATAGAAACAAAAAACATAAATTTTAATTTTTGCTTTATCTAGTTATCCATGTTTTCTTACGGGAAGAAACTAAATTACATGTTTAATAACATATATACTAAATATTATATATGCTGTGTATAAGAAAGTCATGTGGTGCCCACACCAGATTTTTTATGTAGACGTTAATATAGAACTATGATTTTCAAACATTTCGGAGCCATGACCCCTTGAAAAATCATATTCTATCACGATCCTCTTTCTTTTTATGGGATGGCTAGCTCAGTGGTATGAAGCCGACCTGTGGATCCTGAGGTCCCTGGTTCGATTTCCACAGGCGACAAATTTTCATAATTTGAAAAAGTTACCCCTGTGGCTCCTCCACCACTAACATGTTTGGGGGTCGTGATTTGACGACTGGTAACCGCACTTCACGCGCAAAATATATCACTTACCGAGATCTGCTTCAGCAGTGTGCCACACCCAGTAATGGGTAGAAGGCGTGATGATATTTTTTTTTTAATTTTTGAATAAGTTTACTGTATTTTATTTTCTCATTTTTGACGTTTTATTCGCGTTTATATTATATTTTACTTTGATCTACCGCAAAAATTGACGATAAATATATCATCTCGCCATTTACCCATTACTTGGTGTGGCACTCTGCTGTTGCAGATCTCGATAAGCTGAAGACATCCGCAATTAACCGAAATTATATTCCATTATATTATATTTCGGCCTGTGGATCCTGAGAACCCTAGTTCGATTCCCACAGGCGACAATTTTCATAATTTCAAAAACTACCCCAGTGGCTCCTCCACCACTAACATCTTTGGGGGCCGTGATTTGACGACTGATAACTGCACTATATTTTGCGCGTGAAGTGCGGTTACCAGTCGTAAAATCACGGCCTCCAAAGATGTTAGTGGTGGAGGAGCCACAGGGATAGCTTTTGAAATTATGCAAATTGTTTGTCGCCTGTGGGAATCGAACCAGGATTCTCAGGATCCACAGGCCGACTTCATACCACTGAGCTAGCCACCCCCATAATAATAATAATATGGGGTAATGGTTCAGTGGTATCAAGTCGACCTGTGGATCCAAAGAACTCTGGTTCGATCCCCACAGCCGACAAAACATTTTCACCAATTTAAAATTATCCCTGTGGCTCCCCCGACCACTAACATTTTTATGGGCCGTGATTTGACGACTGGTAACCATACTTCACGTGCATAAATATATCGCTTACCGAGATCTGCTTCGGCAGAGTGCCACACCCAGTAATGGGTAGAAGGCGTGATGATATATTTATTTATTTTATTTAGTAACAACTAATGAAATTAATTAATTTTTAGTTAATTACTTTTACATATCAGTCAAATACGTTACGGAATATTAAAGTAAAATTTAAAGAATAATATAATCGATTAGAAACAAAATTAGAACAAGTAGAATAATGTAAATATTTTAAAAACTATCAATGATAATTATTTATTGCGTGCACAAAAATGATAATAATAAAAATTTGCGCTCTGCTGTGGTAAAAATCTACTTTCCATACTAAAATTTGTCAGGAAAATAGGCACTTTCTTACCGGTTTCAGAAAATAATATTTTAATTATTTCTAATGATACGCATCTATCTATTACCACAAAAAATATGTTTTCTTTCCCATAGTTTAACTAGTAATTGTCAAAGCATTATTCCACATCCACTTGCTATGCGACAGTAGGCAATGTTCTATAAATTAGTGGCAACTACCGCGGCCCATATGGGTATAAGTGCCCTTATTTACCGAAGCAAAATCCCAAATGCAAATTTGCTGTGAGTGTACGTACGCAGAGGGATCATGACAGTGGAGTGTTTGTTGAACGCGTTCAATTCGTCAGAAGTGTCAATCAAATACGGTTTCTGTTTAGTTACAAATGCATTTGCATCTTTTGATTTGATGATGGGACTGAGCAATATTTGTTCGGCAGCGGGAGACAACGAAAATGAATTAGCGTAATCAATATACACAGTATGTCCCAAAAATAACGAAACTTTTAATTTAAATCATAGAACACGTAGCGCCATCTATTGAACATACACATTGTTAGAAAGATACATCTTTCCTCTTTCGAACGCACACAACTTCATGCAATCAGGTGACAGTTTTGTGTTTATGTTGTGGAACAACGAGCAAATATTCAATTTTGTGTTAAATTTGGAAACAAATTTGCTGAGACATACGAATTGATGAAAAAAGTTTATGGTAGATGATTGTTTATCTCGTTCACAAGTTTATAAGTCGTTTGCAAAACTTAAATGAAAGATCTGGACGTCCAAAAGCCGGAAATCGTGCTGAATTAGTCGAAAAAGTGCGTGAAATCATTGCTGTCGATGCGAATTTTACTGTTAGAGTGTTGGGTGAAGAATTAAATACGAGTAAAAGTACTATATAAATATATATATAAATACGATATATCACTTACCGAGATCTGCTTCGGCAGAGTACCACACCCAGTAATAGATAGAAGGCGTGATGATATATTTATTTATTTATTTATTTAAAAGTACTATTTGGAGAATTCCAACTGAAGATTTGGGTAAAAGAAAGGTTTGTTCACGTTTTGTTCCACATGAACATATTTGTGTCATCGAGCACCCTCCGTATTCGCCTGATTGCCATGAAAGGAGCGTTTTATGATGATATTCCAGCCATTCAAGCAGCCGTGACACAGGTGTTAAAGAACGTTCCTTTAGATGGCATAAAAAATCTATGCATGCTCTAGTTGATCGTTCTAAAAAGTGTATTGATTCAAATGGAACCTATTTGGAGTAAATATTAAGTTTCAAACATAATACAATGCGTGTTTTATTCTATATCTAAACAGTTTCGTTATTTTTGGGGCATATTGTGTATATTGAAAAATCCCAATAATATTCGTATTAGAAAATCAGCGTGCGATGCATTCCTCTTTGTATTTACCTATCAATCACCATGCATTCCATTGACCCTCCACCATAAACAATCCGAACTATTCATGAAATTACCCGCAGTTAGGGCGTCCAGCCCTCATGAAATCTTCAAGTCCATCCCTGGAATGCACCAACCCCAAGGCAAGCCCAGCCACCCTAACAGAACGTAGACATCGCCTCCCTTGATTTGTCTGCGCCGGCCTGGCAAGTGCACAATCGTTTTGTCAAGCGTTCTTCCTGCAATTTCTCTGTCTCTTTCTATCTTACAAGCTGGAGAGAGATGCTCTCATTTCCTGGATTATTTCGCTTTTCTCATTATCTGCTTCCTTATTTTGTAATGCCCTTTTTTGGCTTAATTTCTTTTTTGTGCGTTTTTTAATCGCTCTCTTTTATTGTTCGTTTCCCATTTTACATTGAAAAATAAATGAATATGTCTTTACGATATTTTCTGAGGTGCAAACTGCTGAAAAAATCAGGTCGGTTTCAGTTCGCGGTTTATCATTATTTGTCGGTTTTATGTTACGCGCATAAATATATCATTTACCGATATTTACTATGGCAGAGTGCCACACCCAGTAATGGGTAAAATACGTGATGATATAATTATTTTATATACCTTATTTATGGGGTAGCTAGCACAGTGGTATCAAGTCGGCCTGTGGATCCTGAGAATCCTAGTTCGATTCTCACAAGCGACAAACAATTTTCACAATTTAAAAAAACTACCCCTGTGGCTCCCCCACCACTAACATCTTTCGGGGCCGTGATTTAATGACTGGTAACCGCACTTAACGCGCAAAATATCACTTACTGAGATCTGCTTCGGCAGAGTGCCACACCCAGTAATGGGTAGAAGGCGTACTAAATTTGATCTTATAAGGTAGTACTAGCGTGAAATTTTTTTTGCAGATCTGAATGAAATTTGGCTCACGTAAACATTAGATAGTCATACGCATCCTGTTAAAATATGAAACACATTCATCGTGTGTGAACAAATGTATTCGCTTGTAAAGTTGAGTTCTTATACACGGAGCTTATGGCGATCATCACTCAGAATCGTACATATTTGGTTTGTGTACCTCTAAAATTTTGCAGTTTCATTTGAAAAACTAGTATGATGTTCTAGAACTATCCATGTATATTGTATCAGAAGGAGAAAGTTTTTTATCGTTTAGTAATGGATATATAGCCATGCAAAGCCTTGTTTTTAACGAAAAATTAAGAATCCCAATTTATAATGGCAACACCACACAGTGATATGGTATTTGAAAATTCACTAGACCAACAACCTGTTAACAATGCATGATATTCAAATCATAATAGGTATGAAACACTTATTTTATTCAATTTTTATATTTTTTTGAGCGTCAGTTTCGCCACTCGACAACCGATGGCGCCACCGTCACATTAGTACTACCTTAAAAGGATTTTTTCCTTCCTCTTCTGCTCCTGCGTTGTCTTTATCCAATCACATTTATGAGAATTTGTCCCTTTATATTTCTAGCACAACTTCAATCTTTTTTTTCTACTATTCTTATTTGAACTTCTAGTACTCATATTTCTTCTATTTCTAACCCTATATCTTCCTCTCTTTCTTCTTCCGCTTGGTGACAGCTCCATCCCAAAGCCCTAAGGGCTCGGTACAGTGTTAGGGTGACAGAGAAAGAGTCTACAGACCCACGAAGTGTCTTGAAAGGAGAAAATTGTCTTTGGTTTGAATTAGATCGAGATATTTTTGAGTTGACTCGTAGTTAGGAACCCATTAAGGCATGTAATGACTTCTTTGAATACTAAGATAATTAAACTAATTAACTAGTTGGTTGGTTTGAATATCTTGGGTGGTTGAATTGATGTTCTTGTGATTTAACTTTATAAAGATGTAATGAGTTTATATATAGGCATGTTGTAACAACCAGATTACAGTTGTAATAAAATAAGAAAATATATCATCACGCCTTTCAGCTATTATTAGGTGTGGCACTCTGCCGTAGTAGATCTTGGTAAGTAATATATTTTTGTGCATGAAGTGCGGTTATCATTTGTCAAATTACGGCCCTTAAAGATGTTAGTGCTAGAAGAGTCACAGGGGGAATTTAAAATATGACACCTGTGTGAATCTACATACTGACTGTCCGATTAAAACTGCATCATAGGAGATTAACCTCTTCCTCCCATCTTCGAGAACAAAATAGTTTATTTGTGGAAAAAACGTCAATTTTTGACGACTTGTGCAGAGCTTAGAAAAATTTGTGGAGTCGACTCATCATCAAGACAATAAAGTTTATTTAATTTCCTGTACAGGACGCAAAGAACGAAGTACCTACGATGATTTAGCACAGAGTTATGCGTGTTTGAAATTGAATGTGCATTTGCTGGATGAGCAGGAGTTGAAGGGTGCAAAAGAGGATAATCTTAATTTCGCGTACAGGCCATTAGAGACAAAACAGTTTTTTTTCTGAACAAAACGTTCTATTTTGTTTAAAAGTTACCGAGTTATGAGCCAAAAACTCCCAAATGCCTATTCAATTTCAAACACACATAATTCTGTGTCACATTCTCGTAGGATCTTAACATTACCATTTTTGTTATCATGACTCGGATTCTGTAAAATTATTACAATTTTATTTTTTAATTATAGTTATTTTTATAACAAGTGCCGAAAAAGGCTTGTTACGTGCAAGTACTGTCGTTGCTAAGAAAAAATGCTAAAGGGGCAAGGGAGAGTAATCCACTCAGTCGTGGTGTTACACAATAAACCATGGGCATCGTATCTGTGCAATTTGCTACTCTCGATTGAAGTATTTTAATACTTTTCGCTGATAATTTTAACTTTAGTGCCTCACTATCGCACATCTGTATAACATTTGCAAAAATATCCCCGCGTTCCATACGAGTAGTGTTTCTCTGTGCAGATTTCATTTTGCTACAATTATGTGTTGCGCTTATTGCAGTTTGCAAACTAAGTGGGGATACAGTGGTACAACTGTATTTTCGATAGAACGGCACTGTGAAACTGTATTTATTCCACTGGTCTATTGCAGTTAATATTGGTTAACAGAGCAATTCATGTATTACGTATAATACTAAAAGTAAAATATTTCTAATTGCAGTGCCGCTTTATACAGATCCTGCAATCATTTTACATTTCACAGCTTGGTATACTTTAGCGTTCATGACAGTATATCAGCCCATACAAATCCTTCTAAATCCGATCCTGTCTCCACCAATCCCATTACTGTAAATTAATACCGCAAGTCTAGTGCATCTGCCATAAAACCAAATGCATTTTTCTCATCTCTTCTCTATTTCTCCACCCTATATACAAACAACCTTTCGTCCTGCTCCATCCCTACCCTTCCTCCTCACACATACACACAGTATTGGTGGCATCTCTGCACTTGGGGAGGGATTACAAGGGGATGTAAATCTATAAATCACGATCGATGGCATTTTGACAACGGAACATAGGAACTGTATTAATAAGATAGTATGGACGGTTGATCTAATCGAGATGTATTGATCGATAAAATTCTGTTAGTCGTGCCTGAGATGTTGACTCATAAAATGAAGATTGGATTTGAAAATAAAACTATTTGAATCGTTATTATGCTCAAACTAAATGAAGATATTTTTTAAATTTAATTTTATGACAGAAAAATTTGGGAGACGCCCGGATTCAAACCGGGGACCTTCAGCTTGCCGGGCCGATGTCTTAACCACAGATCATAATATACTAGAATAAATAAGAAACTGCCATGTTACGCACTGGGCCTGTATTTTGCGCCATCTGTCTAGTGGAAGTCAAACTAAAGTCTTGTATATAGGCAACCCGATATGCATATTTAGGCAGCTTGTAATTTTTATTATTATTTTATATTTATTTAAACTACATAAAATCAAAGTTCATTATTATACAATATAAACATTTATTAAAATAGCCGCGTGTATACAATTTATTTCTAATTTGAACTGTTTGAATCGCAGTTTTATCCAACTCTTGTGAACTTGAAAATATATTATGACTTCCTCATCTAAATATTATTTATTATATGATCACTTACTTACCAGTAGCAGTGCAGTTTTTTACACAACAATTGATATTAGTTGATGACATTATTTATATGAAATTATTTTATAAATAAAAATTAATTGGATATTTGACAGATTGAAAAATTTGAAATACATACAAATGACAACTACAGGAACAATCTAGTAACCAATGATTGCCGATATTATAGTTACGTAAAATGGATGTCTTCACATAAAGACTATTAGCGCCATTCCTTAGGTGGAAGTCTAACTATAAACACAGTCCCATGGTTACCTATATAACTTTCTGCAACCTGTTTTAACCACTAGACCACATCCCACCTGTTCGATGCAGGCGTCAACCAAATTCCTCTATCATAGTGTCTTAACACAGCATCGATCCCAAGTCTCCTATGTATCATAGGTATTGACAACGGGTTTCGTCTGTAGCGACACATGTCTGATTTGAAAATTATCATTGTCACTGTACTTCAATGTCATTCATATGACAAAAAATTTAAATGAAGATATTAATTGTAGGAATGAAATGTTTGTACACTTAAAAGATTTCAATTTTAATTAATGTAATAATAGTTTATTTTGCAATAAGCTTAATATGGTAGCTATGAGGTATACTTATATATCATAGCAATACTTTTACAGTCTAGGCTGTAAAAGTAACATTTCACAGCATGTGATTGGGAGCATTCAGGCAAAATTTTTCAAAGTGACAGCACTATTCTTTCTAGTTATTTTTTTTTATATTACCAGTGTAAACACTGTTTAAACGCGTCTATGGTTAGAGCTGAACTGACCAGCCTTTGATGATGACCTAATAATTTGATTCAAGTGTGCTGTAATCAGAGCTGGGCAAGCTATTTAAAAAAAGTAGCTAAGCTACAGCTATTCTTTAAAAAAGTCGCTGAGCTACAGCTATAAGCTACATTTTGTAAAATATAGCTAAGCTACAGCTAAAAGCTTTCATTAAAGTAGCTGTTAAATTTTAAAGCTACTTTTTTCAATTATTGTGCATTATTAAATTTGCCATTGTCGTATGATCAGTTGATCAGTCTTTTGTTATAATGACTGTTAATAAATATAAAAAATCGCAAATGGACAAATGTACTGTTAATTTGTTATGCTATATCGGAATAAATTAACAGTCACATTAACAGAAGACTCCTAAACAGTCAATGTTCAGTTCAACTAATATATAATACAAAAGTAGGATAGGTTAACAACAAGTGAAAAATAAAATATGTTAATAGATTTTAAACTATATAATAACTTGTTATCCTACAGTTATAGAAAACAATAAAGAAGGTACAATTCAAATACAAATCAAAAATTAATAGGCATTTCTTAATGAACAGTGGTAGCTTTAAGCTACAAAAAGTAGCTTTGGGCTACAGAAAATAGCTTTAAGCCTTGATTATACATTATTAGTCAATCAACGGTTTAAGCTACAAAATGTAGCTTTAAGCTACAAAAAGTAGCTTTAAAAGTACCTTCAGTTGTTATAACAATATTTTTAAGGTAATAGAAAAAAAAACATAGCTCGCTACAAGCTACAGCTATATTTTTTCACATTTAGCTAAACTATAGCTACAGCTAAGGTAAAAGTAGCTAAGCTACAAAAGTAGCTAGCTACTGCCCAGCTCTGGCTGTAATTTTGTAGAACTTTGACAAGTGTTGGAATTTTTTTTCCTTTTATTTTCTTATTTTATAGGATATACTATTAAATTACAATTCTACATGCATTCCCCAAATTCCAGTGATATTGTAGGTCTCGTACACTAATCATATAATTAGAACTCATTTCCTTTTGTTCGGCCTAGTAAATAAATAAATAAAATACCAGTCCATTCTAAAAAAGTACCAAGTTGATTTATATTTCCAGTTACAAAAATAAAAACATGAACCATTCCGACTCCAACGCGTCTCTTTTTAAATAGTGGGCGTTGATTTTTATACCATTACCTGTTTCAAATGACCTGTGTGACTCACTCAGGCAGTATGTGCATTAGACAGAGATAGAGGCTTAGTGTGAGAGAGAGAGAGAGGATACTAGTTGAAATTATACACGGTTATAAAGTACAACACACTAATCAGTAATGAGTTTTGAGGTTTTTGCTATTTCTGTTTTAAAAGGAATTTTAATATGAGACAAAATTATTTTCAACAAATTTAAAATTACGTCTGTGATAAACCTTGGGGCCGGGATTTGACGGCTGGTAAACATACTTCATAAATAAATAAAATAATAGTACCTATATTATATAATAAGTCAGGAAAATTATATTTTACTTGACGAAGCGGTTGTTTAAGATACGAGGCCGTAGGCCGAGCATTTTACTCCGCTGAGTCAAGTAAAAATACTTTTCTGACGTATTATGTATACTTTTTTTTGAAACCGTTTAATTTAATCAATATTTTATCATAAATAATTCAAAATTTTTTGATATGAATTGTTTATAATAATTCAAAATGTTTAAATTTTTTGATTTAAATTGTATTGACAGCAGACTACATATCCAAGGTTATAACAAAAGAAAAAAAAACAGTCAGGTAAAATCTTTACCAGACTGTTTTGTACTTTACCAGACTGATTTTTTTGTTGTAACCTGGGATACGTACTTTACTTGACTGTTTTGGTAAAAATCTATTTGCCATACTAAAATTGGTCAGGAAAATAGGCACTTTTTTGCCGGTTTCAGAAAAATAAATATTTCACGCGCAAAATATGTTACTTACCGAGATCTGCTACAGCAGAGTGCTACGCCCAGTAATGGGTAGAACGCGTAATGATATATTTATTTATTTTATTTATGTACCAAAGGTGAAAACAGGCGTTTCTGGCCCGTGACATGATTATTTGCATAAGACGCAAAGTGCCATGTTCAGGGTCAGAAACGCATATTTCACCCGTGGTACATACAATATTTTATACACAACAAAATTACATTTAATTATATGTTCAAAAGATTGAAACATTTTCAGATGACCACTTATGAAACTAACCATAACAACATCATAAACTACTATGGAAAGTTGAACATAACATACACTAATATGTTATCATAACGCACACTTCTAACATGTCAGGTGAAGTTGTACTGATTGACAACAGATAAAAGAAAATAATAAAATAAATTAAAAGAATTTGTATTATTATTAGAATCGAAGTTTTGGCAGATTTTTCAACACTTTTGTACAGATAAATCTGGTTTTTAAAAAATTAATAATCATTTATTTACTAATGTTGGGATGGCTAGCTCAGTGGTATGAAGTCGGCCTGTGAATCCTGAGGTCCCTGGTTCGATTCCCACAGGCGACAAGTTTTCATAATTTGAAAAAGCTATCCCTGTGGCTCCTCTACCACTAATATGTTTGGGGACCGTGATTTGACGACTGGTAACCGCACTTCACGCGCAAAATACATCACTTACCGAGATCTACTTCAGCAGAGTGCCACATCCAGTAATGGGTAGAAGGCGTGATGATATATTTATTTATTTATTTATTTATTTATTTATTTACTAATATCCACTATTCAATATTTTGACATTACGGTTAATACAGTTGGTATCACCACACCTAACCTCAAGCGTCAACGTTTACCTTAAAAAAACGCATCAGCTGGTAACAACATTGCTCTTGCATACTATTTTTAGAAATATTTTGTGGTCGTCTGAAAAATAGTGTACATAAAGCCGCATTCACATCTCGAAATTTGGCGAAATTTGTAAACACAAATTTCTGTAAATTACTTCGTGCGTTCACAACTCGAAATTTATGTAATATCGACATCTATTATCTTTTCAATGTACCATCGCCCAGCTATTTTCCGATTGGCTTGTTACTGACCACGTGTTAGAGAATTCGTTCAATTTGTACCATCGATGTACTTTATTTGTAGAACGGTCTCTAAATTTGGTAAAAAGTTTGGAGTTTGCAAACTTTTGTAGAAAGTGAAATTTGTGCGCATCAAATTTCAGAGCTGTGAACGGATACATACAAAGCTATATGTCAAACTCTACTAATTTCACCGAAGTTCACCAAATTTCGAGCTGTGAATGCGGCATAACTCGCTCGAAAGTGTGATAACTGTACTCGTGTACTTAAAACACTCGGCGCTCCGCGTCTCGTTTTTAAATTTGTACACTCGCACGTTATCTTACATTTTCGATGCTTGTTATGTAATATATTATTAAATAGGTTATATGTCAAAATGACATTTTGTAAAATCAAGTATTTACAATAAACAAAAATTGTCATTTTATTTATATATCCATAGGAATTATTTTTTTATGGTCCTAGGGCCAAAAACAAGTGTTTAAGCCCGCTTTTTATGACTTAGAGACATGAATTTCGGCCCAATTGTGCATAATAGTTATTTTTATATCAAGTGCCGAAAAAGGCTCGTTACGTGCAAGTGCAGAATTTAACGCACGAGGCTTGCCTTTTTCGGCACATGTTATAAACAACATTTTTCCTACAACTGTGCGATTTAGTAAATCACTAAAATATTATTAAAATTTATAAAATTTATAAAATTTTAATGATATTACATGACAACGATGTTTTACGGCGTTGCTATGGTTTGTTTGTTGATTGCTTGCACATTGTTCTACGTTATTTAAAAATATTTCACTAACGTCAAGATAATTTCTTCAAAATCATCTTGATTGGAATAGTACAGTGAGTGATTCTTCTTCATCATTAACACCTCCAAAGATAATTGAAGCTCCGGATCATGCTATGTTGGATCTATTTTCGACAATGACAATCAACCTGCTGCTGGTACTTCTGAAGCTTCCGAAATTGTTACCAATAATATTACTGGTAATAATATGAACAGGTACGGAAGAAATCAATGTTTCTTTAGACACAAAAGTTTCCACTTTACATTATGTCAATATAAGCAACTGTAACAACTGTGTTAATAATATACACAAACAATAAATATGCAGTATTTCACTTACTCTTTAAATAAAACCATTTATCGATATATTTTACTTTGTTCGGTTCTTTTTATTAGTTGTCTACAGATTAGATATACTGCAAATTAAGGTTATGTTTATAAACGTGAAAATATACTACTGCATATTTACTAGCGCTGGTTCACCGTATCTTCTTCTTCCATAAGCGTCTGTGGCTAAAATATGAATTCCGCGCTCGGCGCGAAATTTAAATCGCTGTCAAAACAATATTCTTTTGACAGTTACGTAATGAAGCACTTTCCGCACTAGTGTTTCTTTGCTTTCGGAAACGCACTTGGTCTGCCTTCATCTACTTTCCATACGTAACCAAGGCAATTATAGTTACGTAATAACAAAGAAATCGCACAGTTGTAGGAAAAATATTATTTATGTTCCTTTTCAAAGTTCTCTACAAATGCCATTCCTCATTTAAAATGTTATTAACTGCAATTTAAATCATTTTACAACGCTTCCACTAATTTATAATTACAATTGCCAATCATAATTACTAATTCCATAGCTATGACCACAAATTAGCGACTAAGAAAGACTCCAGTAACGCTTAAATTCCTTCCATCACTATCACACGAATCATCCACACAGTTCATTGTCCGCTTCTCTGTTAAGTAGCCCGATCGCAGGAAGTCCGAAGCCTACTAAGTTTGCACACAACACTAACACCAACATTGCGAACAACACAGTAGCAAGTAAAGTAACTAGGCTTAGAACAGCCAGCAAACGCAGTACACAGAGTACAGAGCCGACATTTGGTTGTCTCACCGCGCTAAAAAAGGAACTTCCGGTTCCGCTATCGGGTTACTGATGGACGAGAAGGTTGTGGAGTTCTGTGTAGCGCAACTAACCAGGATGTTAGAGTTTGTAGGTTTTAACTTCTTAAAATATCTTCTGTAGATTGATCTGTTACCAGCTAAATTTTAATAATAATATAATATATCATCAGGCCTTCTACTCATTACTGGGTGTGGCACCTCTGCCGATGCAAATCTTGGGAAGTGATATATTTATGCGCGTGAAGTGCGATTACCAGCCGTCAAATTACAGCCCTCAAAGATGTTAGTGGAGGGGGAACCATAGGAGTAGTATTCATGTTGTGAAAATGTTTGTCGGTTGTGGGAATTGAACTAAGGTTCTCAGGATCCACAAGTCGACACGATACCACTGTGCCACCTAATCCTATCTAAGAAATTTTCTCAGTGTAAATTAATTTAAGGCTTGTTACGTGCACGCGCACGTAACCTTTTTCGGCACGTGTTATAAACAACATTTTTCCTACAGCTGTACGATTTAGTAAATCACTAAAATATTATCAAAATTTATATAATTCTAATGATATTACACGAGAACGATGTTTTATGGTGTTGCTATGGTTTGTTTGTTGATTGCTTGCACATTGTTCTACGTTATTTAAAAATATTTCACTAACTTCATGATAATTTCCTCAAAATCATCTAGATTGGAATACTACAGAGAGTGATTCTCTATATCATTAACACCTCCAAAGATAATTGAAGCTCCGGATCATGTTATGTTGCATCTATTTTCGACAAGGACAATCCAACCTGCTGCTGGTATTTCTAAAGCCTCCGAAATTGTTCTCAATAATATTACTGTTAATATACGAATAGGTACGGAAGAAATCAATGTTTCTTTAGACAATACAAAAGTTTCCACTTTACATTATGTCAATATAAGTTACTGTAACAACTATGTTAATAATATACACAAACAATAAATATTATGTATTTCACTTACTTAAAACCATTTATCAATATATTTTACTTTGTTCGGTTCTTTTTATTAGATGTCTACAGATTAGATATACTGCAATTTAAGGTTATGTTTATAAACGTGAAAATATACTACTGCATATTTACTAGCGCTGGCTCACTGCATCTTCTTCTTCCATAAGCGTCTGTGGCTAAAATATGAATTGCGTGCTCGGCGCGAAATTTAAATCGCACTCAAAACAACTTTCTTTTGATAGTTACGTAATGAAGTATTTTTCGCACTAGTGTTTCTTTGCTTACAGAAACGTACTTGGTCTGCATTCATCTACTTTTCATACGTAACCAAGGCAATAATAGTTACGTAATAACAAAGAAATGCACAGTTGTAGGAAAATACAATTTAATAATAATAATAACAAAATTAACATTTTAAATTATTTATGATTTATTATTGATTAAAATAAACGGATAGAAATAAAATAGTAATATCAGGAAAGTGTTTTTACTATCTTAACTCATTATGTGGTGTACTACGAGGGTCGTTCAATAAGTCCTTAGAAAATCCAAGAGATGGTGCTCTTAGAATCGAAAATGAATTTTTTCCAGTAAGCAGCACTCCTAACTAGTCAACTGTTAGAGTTTTAGCTTTAGCCGTCACGTAGTTTCATTGTTGTTGTCAATTGTAGTAAAAAACTTTTGATAGTTTATAATAATGGATAAAAGTGAGTTTCGGGCGGTGATTAAACATTTGTATTTAAAAGGCTTAACGCCGAAAGAAATGAAAGCTGAGTTGGATGAAGTTCATGGCACATCTGCTCCTGTGTTTGCAACTGTTTACAATTGGGTGAATGAGTTTAAACGTGGCCGTACATCCACAAAAGATGAACATCGTTCCGGACGCCCTGTAGAAGTGTCTACCCCCGAAATGATTGACCAAATCCACGATATGGTTTTAAGTGACCGACGAATCAAAGTGCGCGAAATAGTTGAGGCTACAGGCATATCACAAGGCACAGTCGCTTTAATTTTGCACGAAAAATTAGGTGTGAAAAAAATCTCGGCAAGATGGGTGCCGCGTTTGCTCACAGTGGAGAATAAACGCAATCGTGTTGCGATGGCCAAAATTACGGAATTAAAGTTCCAATTATTGCAACATCCGCCGTATTCACCAGATTTGGCCCCTAGTGACTTTTTCTTATTTCCAAACTTTAGAAATGGCTTGGCGGACGAAGGTTTACGACCAGTGAGGAGGTCATCGCCCAAACGGAGGCATATTTTGAGGAGCATCCGAAATCCTACTTTTTGGACGGCTTAAAAAATTTGGGAAAACGATTAGAGAAGTGTATAGAGCTAAATGGAGATTATGTAGAAAAAAAAAAAAAATCTACCCAAAAAAAGTGTTTTTTCTACTTTTTTCTAAGGACTTATTGAACGACCCTCGTATAATCGGTTGGTAAAATAGTTTAGTGTTAATTTTAGAGTAGGAAAATTGACGAGTTTAGTCTGGAGTTCCTTGCATTTGAACAGTATGTATTGCTGCAGTAATCAGTAACAAAGAAAGCTTACAATTCAGGATGATAATGGGATTACTTTGTAAGAAGATTAAGTAGTATTATCGTGGTTGAAATCAGTCTAGTCTTTATAATTTGATTTGATACCAGTACAGTCCAGAAAAAGAAAATTGTTCTACCTAAAGTATATAAAAAAATAAATAAATATATCATCACGCCTTCTACTCATTACTGGGTATGATACTCTGCTAAAGCAGATCTTGGTAAGTGATATATTTTGCGCGTGAAGTGTGGTTACCAGTCGTCAAATCACGGCCCCCAAACATGTTAGTGGTGGAGGAGCCACAGGGATAGCTTTTTCAAATTATGAAAATTTGTCGCCTGTGGGAATCGAACCAGGGACCTCAGGATCCACAGGCCGACTTCATACCACTGAGCTAGCCATCCCATAAAATAAAATATTCTGAGTAAAATGTCTAGTTTCTTGAACCTGAAGCTCTTCAAGAATTCCAGTGTAAATTCTCATTAGATAGCGTTAGCTCTCATTCTATAATTAGATACTAGCATTTAAAATCTATTAATAACACCGAGTTCCTCCTTTCAAATGCTTGCATGCATTGCATTGCATTGCGTTGCATTCTCCTTGTATAATCAAAGAGTTCCGTAATTCGTGTATTAACTAAACTACATTTCATCCGTTAGAATATCTCGACGATTGGATTTACAAATGAGGGTATTTGCGAATACTGTTACTTGTTAAATTCTTGTAGAAGTACTTGTGTTTCTGTTGCATGTAGATATATGTTGATATCAAACAGTTAATAATACCTGTTGGTGAACTGTGTTTCAGTTATTTTAGAAGAGATTTTATCTGTTTCGACACGCAATACTCTTCATTTAATTGTTGTTATACTAACTACTTTTATGGTATACTTATTTAGTTGTATAGGTTAGAATTATGGTTATCATCAGGGCTGGTAGAGTTGTGTCTTTGGTGTGTAATACCGGAGGCCTGAAAAAATTTTGGGTGTCGAATTACCCAGCTGAAATTTTAAAGAACTTTTTCTAATTTTCATGCAGTTTTTTCGCTCTATATCCATGATCATTCTGACGAAATTATATTTTTGGTTTGAACCTACATTCGGTTGTAAATATTCGTAACAATTTCGTATATTCTATAACAACCCCCTCCTCCCCTATTCTGTAACTGGATCATTATCTGTTAATGATCGATAAAGTAATGACAACCCTTATTTTTTATGATGTATCTGCAGATTACCATCATTTCGGCATTCTGTAATTCAAATCATTTATTCTATTATTTCTATTTTACTTTTATGAATTTTACTCACTTACAAAACTGCCAGTATAAAAAAAATATATTATTCTTAATCATACCTTTTTACGGAACTGTCGGTGATCTGTCTTTATATTACTTTTTATAATAACAGCTACTTATATTAGGAAACAAAATGCATGAATATAATATAAAAATGTCGGAGTAAATTATTTTATCCACAACTCATATATAATAAAGACGTAATTACACTGATTTCAGTTGAATTATATGGCTTATAAAACACTAGTGTTTTATATTTTATAAAACACCGTAAACAACTTGTTACTTAGCAACCACTTCATGATCTACCGTATTTTAAGAAACTACAGGGTGATCAAAAGGGATTGTTACAGTTAGCTATAAAAAAACTACTTGAAATTGGTAAGCCTGATACATAAATTCATTTCCTGTTGTTTGACATTTAAAATTTAAATTTGAGTACATTTATGATTACATTTATTTCTAAAGTATTTCTATTACTTAAAAGGTCAAAGTTCTATTAGCTGTCAGTCTACTGACATAACCTATTTGTATTTATTACAAATGTCAAATAGCATTTCCGCCTTTACCTGGCGTTGTGCCAACTGTGGAATAAAAAGATCTCTGAAATAGTATTGCCAACTGTAACAATCCCTTTTGATCACCCTGTATATATATAACTGAATCAACGTTAAACGTTACGACCAATCTTCTTCGATGCCTATAATTATGAGTTGTGGATAAAATTTTGTATTACACTTGTGTTTTATTGGTATATAAAACACTTGTATAATAAATAACTATTATTTTTTTTATTGTCAATTTTGTAGTGCCAGTGCTTCGTAACTTATCGTGCTTGGTATCAATTAAATGTATTTTAAAGGACAGACATGCAAAATTGAGAACTTTTACTTCGAAAATAATTTGATTTATATAGTGTCAATTGTCTTGCAGAAGTGAATCCTATTTCAGTGTCCGCGGAGCGTAGCGTGAAGGCCAGGCGAAGCCAGGCCAACCGCTAGTAAATAACTATTATTCGAAATATCGAAATTGTGATCATCTGTAAAATAACGATGAAAAATAAAACTTATCGAGCATTAGCAAATAATGATACAGTTACAAAATATAGGATTATATCATTATCTGTTAATGATAATGGTTGATTTTTCACGATTAATTTAAGGATTATAACAATTTTGATATTTTCTGACCAAAATAATTTACTCATTTTTATGTTCATGCATTTTACTATTTTATTTATGTAAAAAAAAAATAATGAGAGCTCATTGGCAACTGCGTAAAAAGTGTTGTTACAAAGTAATATTTTTTTATACTGGCAGCTTCGTATGAGAGGAAAATGTATAAAAATAAAATAAAAATAATACATTAAATTATTTTGGCTACAGAATGCCCAAATGGTGGTAATCTATAGATGTCATTAACTTATCAATTAGTAACAGATAATGATCTAATTATAGAGTAGGTAGGGGGAATGATGAATATCAAACCTTTTTGATATTTTTAATTTGTATTTCTTTTTCTTGGCCCTGAAGGAATTAATCATAGTCATTGTTGACCGGATATTATTTTAGCGTTTATCCTTTCTACTTTGTAATTGGTAGTAAAATCTGTCAAGCGAGGCGAATTAACGTTCATATTTCATTGATGAATTTGCATTTTTATTTCATGATTGTATATTTTATTGTAATAGAAAGGAATTGGGTTACAGGTGTTTCTCTTACTAAGATTGATATTTGTGCTCTATTATAGCTATTTGTGCATGTATACAATGTATACATGTATACTATACTATACAGCTAAACTGGTAACAAGAAAAAAATAAAACGAAACACTTGAAATTCGTGAATTTTTTCTCAATTTTCTATCCGTTATAACTTGACGAATTTTCAGCTAATTTCGACAAATTTTGAAAGGCGGAAAAGTTTAAAGTGTACTTTAATGTGAAACATGCGATCTTAGGGTTATCCCCTTCTGCCCCCTTAAACCCCCAGAAGAAAAAAATGTTTTTAGTGGACAAAACGTCCATCTTTGATGATCTGTTCGCAGCTAAGAAAAATTTGTGACACGATTCACCGTCAGGGCAATAAAGTTTATTCAATTCCCTGTAAAGGACGTTAAGAACGAAGTTTCTACGCTGATTTGGCATAGAGTTATGCGTGTTTGAAGTTGAATGTGCATTTGGGGTACATAAATAAATAAACAAAAAATCATCTACAAATGCAGGTCTACGTTTTTAAATTATTGTCAGTAATAATATAACAAGAGCTGAATTCCATTTGCCACTTGGTTCACTTAAATCAGTTCAGATATATTTGTCACATGACTAAATGAACTGAATTAAGCAAACTTCAAAGTAAATTAGAATCTATAATTCTAGTACTGGAAATAAAGTGTGCGAAGTAATACAGCGAAATAAATAAATGATTTGGTTTAGTAAATGTAATTTAGATCTGATCCAAATTGTAACACGTCGGTGCGTCTGTACATCGCGAGTGCGTATCGAATCTTTAGTTGGCGATTAATCAAACGTAATTAATTGAAACGGAAGCGATTATTATTTGGTTAATAATACGCACACAATAACAAAACACAGATAACTTTATTAGCAACAAACTTAATAGAGTAATTAATAATAAAACAGAATATAAGCTCCGATAAAATAGTAAGAATCCGCGCGAAAAGCGGGAGCGGATGCGTCCTGGTCACATCTTGACCAGCCGAAGATGCGAACGTGTCATCACTACCGCTACCGCTCAAAAACAGACGCTATGTTTTTCAGCAGGGTGAAGGTTGGTATTTTCGGGGGTGCAACGATGGCTGACGACTGCAGATGACCGCATATATTCGTTGTCACGATAAGATTCTTCCTCAGAATGTTATCGCACAAAACCGGGAAGCAAACCAGCAGGATATCTACAGTCAACTCAAAACCACTTTGTTACAAAATGGCAAATGGAATACGCCTTATAGAGTGAGAATAAATTGAAAATAATTTGACAGATCTTTCGAAAACTTGTTGCCAGGCAACAGTCACGAAAGCCAGGATTGGTTAACACGCAGACATGTAACACACAATAAAGCATTTCATTGGTTTAGAGAAACGTCAAAATATAATCACTTCAATACTTGCCAAATATTTCTTAACCCATATAGTCCCAAGGGTTTAAATAATGAGAAAATTGTATATATTTTTATAAATCTTTTATCTATTAATTCTAGAAAAGGCTAATTAAATTACAGAACAAAAAAAAATTACATAGAATTAAAAAAAATAGGTGGTTCGTTAACGCACCACTGGGATATATGATGATAAAAATAGTTTAAGAAAAATATATAATCCATTATCTAAGTAAACAGAAGGAGAGAAAACGCTTAGAACAAATTGATAATTGTTATAAATTACCCTTTTAACAATTCAGAACCACAAAATAAAATCAAATGTAAAAATTTAATTGGTGCGTTAGCGCACCACTGAGAATAAACAGTAACAAAATTAATGACTTTTTGTGGTATTGAACAAAACAATTCACATGCAAATGTACTTTAGATCGTTGACAAATATATATTGTGTGATTATGACACACTCTGCACCTGCCGCGTGCTTTATCTTCATTGCTTATTATTGTGTGACCGATTTTGTCAAATCTAATTTCTTCACGGGTTGGCGGAACGTGCCTTATAACGGGTAGAGGTTTTGATTTTATCAACCTTAACGCTTTGTAGGACGTGAATTTAAGTAGCGATATTTTTTTGTCATTAACATTATTGAATAATTTCCAACCGTTGACAACACATCTGTCCAGGGAGTTACAAAATATCGGCTACAAGCCTTTTTCCGCCATAATATTGCACATATAGTTAGCTATAACATTATCATGGCGATCGACACTACCCCTAAATTTGTTATATTGGGTAATGGCGCAGAGTTGATCAGCATAGATATCTTTCTTCTATTTTCTGTTGTACCGCTTCACCTTATTTATTGGTTGAACATAGAAAATGTTGCTACAAACGGTTACGATCCATTGTCATTTCAAAGAACTAGAGAGATTTTAGAGTTTGTATAATATCTCGATTCTAATACGCCCTTCTTACGCATTTTGAACTGTTTAGTGCCTTTAAGCGGACATTTGCCAGTTCTATTTTCCTTTATAATTCCGGTTGCAAAAAAACCCTCATTTTTGAGATGCGTCATTGGTTTATAAGAAGTGAAAAATTTGATGACAAGAGGGTTTATCTAAGACAGATAATAGACTAATGACTACCTCACCTTCTAGGCCTAAATCAGAAAACTTTTTCTATCAGCGTCAATTTCATTTAGAGCCTCTTCTAATGCACTCTCCAATTCAACCTGAGTCAAATACCTTATAAAAGTTGTTTTTTTTTCAATACACAAAATAACACATCTAACTCCCGAAACTAATAGCTCGGAACTAACTAATTTATGCGTCTCCGACAGCCAACGAACACCCTATCGAAACTTGTCTATAATTTGCAAATGTTCACGGTAGTTACCAGTGGTGCGTAAACGAACCAGCGATTTTTCTGTGACAATTGCGCAATATGTGTAAGCACTTATCGGAAGAAACGAATATTTTCATAAAGAATAACTTAATGACATTCTTATAAACGACAAAGCATTCCTGAAAAATATACCAATGAATATATTTTTAGAGCTAAATAAAGTGGAATATTAACTTATTAAAAATACGTATTTTTCATGAAGTATAAAGTACCCAAAAATACAAAAAAATCTAAAGAAATATTTGTTTGGATATTGCTCATTACCTGTAAAATACGCCTAAACATCAAATAATCGAAAATTATTTCATTTACACAACAACAAAAAATATAATTTGAACTGGTGCGCTAACGCACCATTGGGACGATATGGGTTAAATTGTAACTGAAAAAAAAAAACAATCAAAAATCAATAAATGTATAAGTAATAAACGCTGGTCTATTTCCTTATATTGTCTTCAATTATAGTTCAACATCTTCTTGTCCACATGTCGTAGAAGGCTGCGATGTACGTTCGTGATCGTAATATAAACTACGATGAGTCATGGGTAATTTCGTGACAATGTGACGGGAAAGAGAATCGATAGACGCGCGAGATGAATCAGTAAATAAAGATGTAATTGGAGACACGAGAAAAGTATTAGGTAAGGAAGTTAACTGTATTGACAGATGAGATTGATTATCGATCGATAAAGCATGGAATTTCTTATAAACGGACATGGCATATTGCAATTTTTATCTAAGAGGTAGATTTGAAAACCCGGGTTCGATTTCCATAGTCGATATACAATTTTAACTACATCAAAATAACCCCTATGGCATTCCCATTACTTACATCTTTGGGGGTTGTGATCTGACGGCAGGTAACCGCTCTTGGCTCACATAATACACTGGTGAGAAAAAAAAACGAAACACTTGATATTCGCGAAATTTTTCCAATTTTCAAATCGTCATCGCTTGGCTAATTTGAATGAATTTTCAAGAACAAAAAAGTTTAAAGTACCTTAATAAATAAGAAAAATAGGAAAAGATTTCCAACACCTGCCAAGGTTCCACAAAAATTACAGCACATTTGAATCAACTTATCAGGTCATCATCAAACGGCTGATCAGTTCAGCTTTAATCATAGACGCGTTTCGTCCTTACAGACTCATCAGTATGGTGCGATCAACTATCCAACTAGACCAACTAGGGACTAGTGGACCGTTTAAGCTGAACTGACGGATATTAAGAATAACTAAGCCGGTATCATGACATGAGAGCTACGGAGCACCCAGTGCATTTTTCTCAACGTGTTTGTAATGTGAGGACACTGAACTTTGTATTCGTTGAATTTAGAATAAAAATAAAAAATAAATATATCATCACGCCTTTTACCCATTACTGGGTGTGGCACTTTGCCGAAGCAGATCTCGGTAAGTGATATATTTAGGCGCGTGTATTTTGAGAACCACTGATCCAAAAAGTTTGCTAATTTGTCCGACTTCGTATATACTTCTTAAGATAGTAATGATGCGCCACTAAAATTTAAAAGAAATGTTTCACATTCTCCCATAAATAAATATTATTTATTTAAAACAACATATACATAATATTTTCTTGCAATTTCAATCTTTTTTTAATAATAAAGACAGTTTTGTGGCATTTCAATATTATATATTGTATATCCGTTATCTGGGTTTGTCTGTTCGTTATTCTGGGTTTCGTATCTTTCTATTCCATTGCATTCCCTTGAGTCGAGAACAAAAGCCCTTGATCTTTTGTAATATAAAAATATTTCCACGATTTTCTTTCACATCGAAGCTATTTATTGAACCTTTCCGGCCAGCCCAATAAATTGGAATTTAGTAAAAAGTATCGTCATGCCTTTTTATCCAATTATGGGTGTGAGAGCTTTGCTGTTATATATTACACAGTGAAGGTAAAAGGTAGTGAAAATTGTATTTCAAATATTTGTACAATGATCTTACAACCTTGTAAGAAATTAAAGTACATTAAATAAATATATCCATCACGTTTTTTACCTATTATTGGGCGAGGCACTTTCCTGTAGCATATCTTGGTATACGAGGTGTGGCTATTAAATAACGAGACTGACGCTGAAAAATTTTGAAGTTTATGACAGAAAAATTCGGGAGACGGCCGAATTCGAACCGAGGACCTTCAGCTTGCCGGGCTGATGCTTTAACCACTAAGCCGCGGCTCCCCTGAACGAGATAGGCGTCTCCCGAATTTTTCTGTCATAAACTTCAAATTTTTCAAACTTCAAATTTATTCATATGACTGAAACTCTTGAAATTTAATTTGAGACTGACGATGTTTTAGCATTTCATTTTGATTCCATACCTATTAACTTATTATCACTTTCAATATACACCCCTCCTCTATGCCTACAATGCTCCATGCGAATCTTCCATTGTTCGAAACAGTGCTGTAAGTGTTCTTCTGTCAGCTTCTTCAGAACGCGTGCCGATTTCTCTTTCAAAGCTCAAATCTTGTTGCTATTAAGGCAAATTTCACCTTAGGAAACAGATAGAAGTCTCACGGTGCAAGATCTGGCGAATAAGGCGGATGCTCCAACACTGGGATGCTGTACTTGGCTAGAAATCTCTTGACAGACATTGCGGAATGAGCCAGCGCAAACCTTGACTTGTCCTTCCACAATTCGGCTACTTTTTTTCAATAAATTATAAGTTTCAGTAGCAGTTTTGCCAAGTTTCAGGGCGACCTTGCGCTTGTTTTTGAAAATAAATATTGTCATTCATATTATTTATTTTAAGTACTTAATTTATTATATTATTTATGGGGTGGCTAGCTCAGTGGTATGAAGTCGGCCTGTAGATCCTGAGAACCCTGGTACCCTAGATTCGATTCCCACAGGCGACAAACAATTTTCATAATTTTAAAAAAAGCTACCCCTGTGGCTCCTCCACCACTAACATCTTTGTGGACCGTGATTTGACGACTGGTAACTGCACTTCACGCGTAAAATATATCACTTACCGAGATCTGCTTCGGCAGAGTGCCACACCCAGTAATGGGTAGAAGACGTGATGATATATTTATTTTATTTATTAATTTGTACCTTTGTCCTAGTTCCAATTTTCATCACTATGGTCGCACTCTTATTTTAAAATCCCAATACTTGTTCCTTTTGTCAAAGTAACCCAATTCTTTATCAGAGTGCACCAATCTGCAAGTAACTGTAGTTTCAGTTTAACTGCAAGTCCCCATACATTGCTCTCGCGATGATTCACTCTACAAGAATGCATTAATACGAATGCATTCAGATGAAAGTTTTCAAACTGTAAATGTAAACATTGAATGTAAAAAACTGTTACACTGTGTGTCATATGGTGAAAATAACTTCGGCGCCATTGGTCTACAGCCAGGGACGGACCTGGAATATTTTTATAGAAGGACTGTATCATAATCTTCCGCCATTGTAGCAACTATATTTATTTGAAAAAATTGCAGAATAAGCCACTTGTTAATTTGAAAGTTGGCAAAACGTAATAAATTGAAAAGTCACTAAAAAAATATAAATAAACCAGTAAATATAAAATAGTTATTTATGTATGTGTATCAACGGTGAAAACATACATGATTATTAGCATAAGCCGCAAAGCGCCAAGGTTTAATAACATGTTCAGGGTCAGAAACGTTAATTTCGAACAAAATTCATATATTTTAGCCATGAAAAGCGAGCTTAAATATTTATTTTGGGCCCTAGGGCCATAATAAAATAATACCTATGGATATATAAATAAAATGACAATTTTTGTTTATTATGAACACTTGATTCTGCAAAATATCATTTTGACATATAACCTATGTACCCCTGTGGCTCCTCCACCACTAACATCTTTTGGGGCCGTGATTTGACGACTGTTAACCGCACTTCACGCGCAAAATATATCACTTACCGAGATCTGCTTCGGCAGAGTGCCACACACAGTAATGGGTAGAAGGCGTGATGATATATTTATTTTATTTATTTTAAAATTTATTTCTTTTCTTTGATTTTATAAGTATAATTGCAATTTAATCATATTTTAAAAAAAAATAAATATATCATCACGCCTTCTACTCATTACTGGGTGTGGCACTCTGCCGAGGCAGATCTCGGTAAGTGATATATTTAAGCGCGTGAAGTGCGGTTACCAGCCGCCCAATCACGGCTCCCAAAGATGTTAGTGGTAGATGAGCCACAAGGGTAATTTTAAATTGGTGAAAATGTTTTGTTGACTGTGTTCTTAGGATCCACAGGCTGACTCGGATACCACTGAGCCATTGCCCCATTAATCATGTTTTAATAATATAAAAATCAATTTTGAAATTTAAATTACTATATTTGAAATATTCTGGTTTGTTCACTACAATAATGCCTCAATTTTTTAAAATTCTTTTGGAATTGTATAAATTAATTAAACTAGTGCTTAATTTTAATAGTAATTACTGTTCCTCATTAATAATGTTATATAATTTTTAAAGTATTTCAAATAATTTTATACAATTATTTTCGCATTTAATTGAACAATCCTTTACTAGAATAATGAATGAAGGTTATAAAACAAAAGACAAAATGTCTATTGCGATGTGGAATTGAGTCTTAATAAATAAGAAAAAATAGGAATAGATAGGTTAACATCAGTCAGTTCAGCTAAGTCGGTATCACAATCCACTATTTCCTAGTTGATCTAGTTGGATAAATGATCGCACCATACTGATGAGTCCGGAAGGACGAAACGCGTCTATGGTTAAAGCTGAACTGACCAGCCGTTTGTTGATGACCTGAGAAGTTGATGCAAACGGGCTGTAAAACCTCTGTGGAATTACGAGACAAAAACCAAAAACAAACACTAAAATAGAGACTATGTTAAGACGTGGAAACATAGCTTTATTGATTAATAAACTCATGGTTCAAAATTTTGAAGAAAAAAAAATGTTTGCAACCCCTGACTTATATCGTAAATAACTATGTTATATTCGTATAATAGAATAATTTCCATAATTTCAAAAGCCACCCCTCTGGCTCCTCCAACACTAACATCCTTGGGGGCCGTGATTTGACGACTGGTAACCACACTTCACGCGCTTAAATATATCACTTACCGAGGTCTGCTTCGGCAGAGTGCTACACCCAGTAATGAGTAGAAGGCGTGAGGATGATGATGTATACTCATGATAGAAAAAGCGTGGTACGCCTTTGTCAGCGTCTGCTCTGAATTGAAATACATGTTATTCTTGAAGAGAGAAAGTATAGCAGATTCCTGGTCGCGATTGTGTGCCGTCCTGGCATTTCGCTCCATGTTTAGCATGACGAACTCAATACAGATTTGTTAGCGATAAATTATAAGTTGTTCATGCAAATCCAGCCGATTGAATATGGAATTATTGATATGATATATATGTGTGTGATAGTGAAATCTACTTGCTTGAATGTTTATGCATTTCTTGTCCTATTTTTCGAACGAATGTGATTCGTTAAATATTCTGTTATTCATTTATTTTTTAAAGAATTCTTTAAGTATAGTTCGTTCGGTGTTGGATTAATAGTGGAAATATGTAATAATAATGGGGTAATGGCTCAGTGGTATCAAGTCGGCCTGTGTATGCTAAGAACCCTGGTTCGATCCCCACAGCCGATAAACATTTTCACCAATTTAAAATTTGTTTTGTGATAAATGATTTCGAATGTAATAAATGAGTTTATTGGATCTATGAATGTGGTTGGAGTGAGGATGGTGTGTTTGGACGATAATGTTTGATGATTGTTCAATGAGTGTGATGAGTGAATGTTTTATGAGTGATTTTAGGGTTCGTGCTACCCCATTTGTTGAGATATAGCGTGAAGATATGTATGTATGTATATAAAATTACCCCTGTGGCTCCTCCACCACTAACATCTTTGGGGACCGTGATTTGACGCCTGTTAACCGCATTTCATGCGCATAAATATATCACTTATTGAAATCTGCTTAGGCAGAGTGCCACATCTAGTAATGGGTAAAAAGGCGTGATGATATATTTATTTATTTATTTTTTATGTGATAAATATGAATATGAAAGGATATAGATTTTTATTTGACTGTTTATAGAGAATTTGTAAAAATAGATTTTAATTTTTTTCCTTTTTGAACTCCTTACACCTTCTAAAATCACCTTCTAAAATATTTCTGAGAAATTCGAAAGTTAAATTAGTATAGAACAACTTTAAGCACTCGCGAGTTCGCTGGTATAATAATACCAAAAAAAACTTTAAACGCGATTTTTTCGAAATGACATTTTTTCAAACGGCGGACAGTTAATCTGCGGATCTATTAAACCGATTGTAGTAAATCTCGGCGAGTTTTGTTTATTAAACTATTCTACACAATAATTCACCACAATTTGGCCAATAAAATACAAAATTAAATTTTGACGCAAGAAAAAAGGATGAAAAAAAGGGTCGATTTTTCACATTTTGTATTAAAAGTCCGCCATTTTTTGTTTTTTTACCGATTTTTCATTAACAGTGATGAATTATTGTGTAAAATGCTTTTTGAATAATTTGTTTCTGACTTGCCAATCCTGAGATTAACTGTCAGCCATGGGACAAGAATTTTTAAAGGACTCAACTTTAGCGCCAACTATAAATTGGATAAAAATTCAAAAAAATAAAAAAAAATTGTACTCTCGAAGGACTCACTTACATTATAGAAAAGTCAAATAAAGAACCAACAAAAAAATTCTTAAAAATTTTAGCCTTCTAATAGCTCAGTGGTATGAAGTCGGCTTGTGGATCCTGAGAACCCTGGTTCGATTCCCACAGGCGACAAACAATTTTAATAATTTCTAAAATTACCCCTGTGGCTCCTCCACCACTAACATCTTTGGGGGCCGTGATTTGACTGCTGGTAACCGCACTTCACGCACAAAATATATCACATACCGAGATCTGCTTCGGCAGAGTGTCACACCCAGAAATGGGTAGAAAGCGTGCTGATATATATATTTTTTATCACGTCTTTTACTCATTACTGGGTGTGGCCCTCTGCCGAAACAGGTCTCGGTAAGTGATATATTTATGCGAGTGAAGTGCGATTACCAGCCGTCAAATAACGATCCCCAAAGATGTTAGTGAATGTTAAATTTGTGAAAATGTTTTTTGGTTGCGGGGCTCGAACCAGGGTTCTTAGGATCCACAGGCCGACTTGATACCACTGAGCCATTACCCCATATCCTGATTTTTTTATTAATTTGGGAAACAGGGTGGTACGATTTGGGACGAAATGTAAAATTTGAACCTGGTTACCTGGGTTGAAGAAAGATCGCAATGATTTGATCGAAAATTCAAATATATGATTTGATCGAAAATTCAAATATCTTGAAAACCAATAACGTTTTTGCAATTTTGTACATCTCTTGTATAGCCTTTAATATTAAAGAGTCATTTATTATTTTATGAGTATAATAGAGAACCCTATTGTCTCTTGAATACAGTTGTCAAATTAACAAACATTAAACAAAACATAAACAATTACTGTCTATTTTCAAAGTCACCCAAAATTACCCACAATTACTTTTCTTACATAGTACAACAAAAAAACGTGTAAAAAATTGTGAAAAATTCCCATCAAAATAAAACAATTACCATAACTCTATCTCTCCATCTTATTCTTTCCAACTATGACAAATCTTAACCTTCAACTGTTACCTGTCGTGAATCAACTGTTTTGTCACAGCCACCCAAGTATGAACAGTAGAAATCAATTGTTTATTACGAGTTGCAACATAATAACGTAATAGTCGGTTGCAGGTGTAATATTTTCAGCGTGAGTCAGTGCAGTGCATTAGAAAGAGAAGGTGTGTGATAATATTATGGTGTTGTTTCTGTCTAATGAAAGGTGAATAACATTGGATATAAACAGTTGATTGTAGCATGTTAGTAGATTAAGAGAGGGGATGGATTTGAGTGATTTTGAAACTTTGTTTATATGATCTTGAATTGATGATATAAATACTTTCTTGGTATGTGGTATATTTTAAGTTTTAAGTAAAGTGTGAGTGATATAACTCAGAAGCATTCCATTTTTTACTTTCTTATATACAGTATAAGGACGTATTGGAATCGTGCAAAAAATCGTTGATGTGATTTTCGCGGAAATACGTGTTTTTAGGTCCACTGAATCCGTTTTGATCATTTTCTCAATGATGTCTGTGTGTGCGGATGGATGGATGGATGTGTGTCCGAGTATGCAATATCTCATGAACGAGATAAGATTTGTTAACGAAACTTGGTAATTATAAGTTTCATGAAAATACGAAGAGCTGAGTTGATTTTGAATGAAATTGAAAAACCGGAAAAGGAAGTTTACTCGACACACAAAACAATAAATTCCATTCATATCGAAAATGGAATCAGTTACGAAAAAAAGTTTTAAATAAGAGATGTTGCAAAAATATTTGAAACATAAAATGTTATTTGCAATTTACAAAATTAAACAAATGTTTGACGTACTATCTGTCAAAATAATTTCTTTATTTATTATGTCATTTATTTTGACAGATAAAACGACAAACATTTGTTTAATTTTGTTTTAGTTCCAGGGCTATCAATAGTTTTCAGGCTATTTTCATTATTTTCAGATGAAATTTGTGCCGTTACGAAGCATGTAATAGTTATTTTTATAACAAGTACCGAAAAAGGCTCGTTACGTGCAAGTGCAGAAATCTGCACGAGCATGTAACCTTTTTCAGCACGTGTTATAAACAACATTTTTCCTACAACTGTGCGATTTAGTAAATCACTTAAATATTATTAAAATTTATACGAGAACGATATTTTACGGCGTTGCTATGGTTTGTTTGTTGATTGCTTGCACATTGTTCTACGTTATTTAAAAATATTTCACTAACGTCAAGATAATTTCTTCAAAATCATCTTGATTGGAATAGTACAGTGAGTGATTCTTCTTTATCATTAACACCACCAAAGATAATTGAAGCTCCGGATCATACTATGTTGGACCTATTTTCGACAATGACAATCAACCTGCTGCTGGTACTTCTAAAGCTTCCGAAATTGTTGTCAATAATATTACTGTTAATAATATGAACAGGTACGGAAGAAATCAATGTTTCTTTAGACACAAAAGTTTCCACTTTACATTATGTCAATATAAGCAACTGTAACAACTGTGTTAATAATATACACAAACAATAAATATGATGTATTTCACTTACTCTTTAAATAAAACCATTTATCGATATATTTTACTTTGTTCGGTTCTTTTTATTAGTTGTCTACAGATTAGATATACTGCAAATTAAGGTTACGTTTATAAACGTCAAAATATACTACTGCATATTTACTAGCGCTGGTTCACCGTATCTTCTACTTCCATAAGCGTCTGTTGCCAAAATATGAACTCCGCGCTCGGCGCGAATTTTAAATCGCTGTCAAAACAATTTTCTTTTGACAGTTACGTAATGAAGCACTTTCCGCACTTAGTGTTTCTTTGCTTTCGGAAACGCACTTGGTCGGCATTCATCTACTTTCCATACGTAACCAAGGCAATAATAGTTACGTAATAACAAAAAAATCGCACAGTTGTAGGAAAAATTAATTTTGTTTATTGTCTTAGATGCAGAATTTTATGTCCTAAAACTTTAATTTGAAACTTTTTTGCTTAAAATAATTAGGAAAGCAGGAAATTACAAAATTGAGATTTTACTTGTTAATTCCCTATGTTCGAGAATCTCGGTCACCATCCTGTATATCTGAAAGATGATCCACAACTCAAACACTGAAAAATCTTGTCTCTATTATCAATAAATTCGTCTCGTTGAAAATGTCTGTCCGAAATCGTTTGTTAGGTTTTTATCGAGCACTCAGACATGTTATTTTAAGTGGTTGTCGACAAAAGACAAAAAACCATCGTAATGGCGGGGAAAAATACACGGAATAGTCCAATAACAGACTCTTCAGAACAAAAATGAGATACGTGCAATGATTTCTTTTAGCGGGAATAGTTTTCGGTGATTTTGTTGGATGAATCTACGCGTTGAATACGAAATGGAAAAAATTACATTGTATTTTATTTTGCGTCATAAGTATAAACTTTTATGTTTAAATTTCACTGAGTTATATACTCGTATCTGTTACCGGCAAAGATATTTTTAATTTTCCAATTTATATCGTTTGGTGCTTCGTAACGACGTACATAGGAATTTAACATGCATATTAGCTTTTTTTAGAAGTAGGTGGCAGTGGTATCGAGTTGGCCTGTGATCCTGAGAACCCTGCTTCGATTCTCACTGCCGATAAACATTTTCATCACATTTATATTACCCCTCCACTAACATCTTTGGGGACCGTGATTTGACGGCTGGTAACCGCATTTCACGTACATAAATATATCACATACCGAGATCTGCTTCGGCAGAGTGCCACACCCAGTAATGGGTAAACGGCGTGTTGATATATTTATTTTATTTTATATTACAACAATTTAAAATGCTCTCTAATTTGATTTAAAACAACTTTTATTTAAAACACTTTTCTAGAAATACGATGTCTAGCACAGTGGTATGAAGTCGGCCTGTGAATCCTGAGGTCCCTGGTTCGATTCCCACAGGCGACAAATTTTCATAATTTGAAAAAAGCTATCCCTGTGGCTCCTCCACCACTAACATATTTGGGGGCCGTGATTTGACGACTGGTAACCGCACTTCACGCATAAAAATATATCACTTACCGAGATCTGCTTCAGCAGAGTGCCACACCCAGTAATGGGTAGAAGGCGTGATGATATATTTATTTATTTATTTTTTTTACTTTTCTAGAAAATTAATTCATTCTAAAGACAAAGCTTGTATAATAATTTTTGTTCTATATAAAATTATTGTCTTTTTCTCTTACGGACTTAATTAAATGTTACGAGTTGATTGGTTGATTACCACTTTGGAACAATAGAGCAACGATATTGTATAACGTTCGAACACAATTAATCAATTTTCTAATTAATAGTTTGACATACAAGTTTAAGTGAAATCTCAATAAATTTATATTTAAATCTAATGAAAGTATGTTTGTTAATACGCGGGCAGGGTGAAAAGTCCTTGAAAAATGAAACAAAACATGATTTATTTGGTCAAAACATATTTTATTTCTCAACATAATTTCCTTGTAGCTCGATACACTTCGTCCAACGTTTTTCTAATTTTCCCATCCCTTCCAAATAATAAGATTTTGGCAATCCTTCAAAATACGCGTTTGTCTCAGCGATGACGTCATCGTTGGAGCCAAATCTCTTTCCGCCGAGCTATTTCTTCAAGTTTGGAAATAGATAAAAATCGCAGAGGGCCAAAAAGTTCTTCTTATTGCGCTTGAACATCGCCAAACACTCCTTTGAACTTGTCACACGGTCGCGCTTGTTGTCAACAGCGAGCAAATGCGGCACCCATCTGGCAGATATTTATGCAGAATGTTCCGTACCCGTCCGGTTGAGATGCTCATAGCCTCAGCCGATCGTCCAATATCATACCATGGATTTTATCGACGATTTCTGGCGTTGTAACCTCAACCAGAACGTTCGGCGTCCATAACCAAAATCAGTAAACCACTTGTGAATCGTTCCAATCGATGGTGAGGAGTCCCCAAAATGTTTAACAAGCGATGCTTTGGTTTGCGTAATGTTTTTTCCACGCAAGAAATAATATTTCATCAAGACGCGAAATTCACTTTTTGCCATGTTTTCAAAAATCTTCAAGGTTGCTTGCTTTCGATGGGTGTCAAAACAGAACTGAATGACATATCAGTCTGAAAATTTCAATGCGTTCTAGTTAAAGATGATACATCACATTTAATGTCGCATGAGATTTGCGATTGTGGCGCCATCTGTTTTATTTTTCAGGGACTTTTCATCCTGCCCTCGTACAATTATAAATGATTCACAAACGAGATTACTTTATACTATGAATAAAGACTAATTTTCTTGAAACCGGTGGTGGGAGACAAAATCTGTGGTGCTAAGGCCCCTCATAGTATTAATCCGGCCCTACACTTACCCCTATTATTACTTGTTCAGCCAAACAAATGCAATATTAAACATAAAACCTTCTAGTAAGATTTTCTCAAGCAATGATCATCGTCATCTTCAACACCTTTCCAACCGCGAAAGGTGTTTCCTGGAGCCCGAGGCGAATGACTCACGCGTCAAACGTTTCTTGTTTATTTCTGTTCTGATGTAACTGTGAGTTCTTCGTGTCTGCAAACTTGTCTAGAGTCTACTTCAGCGTTCAGTCTAAGATCTGTGATTAGATTCAATCTTTAGTTTAGTTGTTGCGGAGTTGCGGAATTCGTGGTTGGGTTTGTCTGCTTAGAAAGCGAAGGAATTCAAGAAACCTTTGTGCAATGGTTTCTAAATGTTTTAATATAAGAATATACAGGATGTTGCGTCGGTAGACGCACCATAGGGATTTCAGTGATTATTTTGAAATATTCAAATAAAATAAAATAAATATATCATCACGCCTTCTACCCATTACTGGGTGTGACACTCTGCTAAAGCAGATCTCGGTAAGTGATATATTTTGCGCGTGAAGTGCGGTTACCAGTCGTCAAATCACGGCCCCCAAACATGTTAGTGGTGGAGGAGCCACAGGGATAGCTTTTTCAAATTATGAAAATTTGTCGCCTGTGGGAATCGAACCAGGGACCTCAGGATCCACAGGCCGACTTCATACCACTGTGCTAGCCATCCCATTATATAAATAAAAATAAATAAATATATCATCACGCCTTTTACCCATTACTGAGTGTGGCACTCTGCCAAAGCAGATCTCGGTAAGTGATATATTTATGCGCATGAAGTACGGTTACCAGTCGTCAAATCACGGCCCTCAAAGATATAAGTGATGTAGGAGCCACAGGAATAATTTTAAATTGGTGAAAATGTTTTCTCGGCTGTGGGGATCGAATCAGAGTTCTGAGGATCCACATGCCGACTCGGATACCACTGAGCCATTACCCATTAACTATTCAATTATTGGCTCTCATAATTGTTTTTCAATTAACCGGTTATGGTAGTTTCCATTACAAGCAGGGTAAAACAATTTTTCCTACAACTGTACGATTTCTTTGTTTACGTAACTATTATTGCCTTGGTTACGTATGGAAATTAGATGAATGCAGACCAAGTGCGTTTCTGTAAGCAAAGAAACACTAGTGCGGAAAATGCTTCGTTACGTAACTGTCAAAAGAAAGTTGTTTTGAGAGCGATTTAAATTTCGCGCCGAGCGCGGAATTCATATTTTGGCCACAGACGCTTATGGAAGCAGAAGATACGGTGAACCAGCGCTAGTAAATATGCAGTAGTATATTTTGACGTTTACAAACATAACCCTTAATTGCAGTATATCTAATCTGTACACAATTAATAAAAACAACCGAACAAAGTAAAATATATCGATAAATGGTTTTATTTTAAGAGTAAGTGAAATACATAATATTTATTGTTTGTGTATATTATTAACACAGTTGTTAAAGTTGGTTATATTGACATAATGTGAAGTGGAAACTTTTGTACTGTCTAAAGAAACATTGATTTCTTCCGTACCTGTTCATATTCTTAACAGTAATATTATTGGTAACAATTTCGGAAGCTTTAGAAGTACCAGCAGCAGGTTGATTGTCATTGTCGAAAATAGATCCTACATAGCATGATCCGGAGCTTCAATTATCTTTGAAGGTGTTTATGATAAAGAAGAATCACTCACTGTACTATTCCAATCAAGATGATTTTGAAGAAATTATCTTGACGTTAGTGAAATATTTTTAAATAACGTAGAACAATGTGCAAGCAATCAACAAACAAACCATAGCAACGCCGTAAGACATCGTTCTCATGTAATATCATTAAAATTTTATAAATTCTGATAATATTTTAATGATTTACTAAATCGCACAGTTGTAGGAAAAATGTTGTTTATAACACGTGCCGAAAAAGGTTACGTGCCCGTGCAGATTTCCGTACTCGGCAAGCCTCGTGCGTTAAATTCTGCACTTGCACGTAACAAGCACTTGTTATAAAAATAACTATTTATTCACAATCATTTAGGGGTAGCAAGCTCAGTGATATAAAGTCGGCTTGTGGATCCGGAGTACCCTGGTTCGATTCCCACAGGCGACAAACAATTTTCATAATTTGAAAAAGCTATCCCTGTGGCTCCTCCACCACTAACATCTTTAGGGGCCGTGATTTGACGACTGGTAATCGCACTTCACGCGCAAAACATATCACTTACCGAGATCTGCTTCGGCAGAGTGCCACACCCAGTAATGGGTACAAGGCGTGATGATATATATATATATATATATATATATATATATATATATATATATATATATATATATATATATATATATATATATATATATTTTAATCTGTATATTTCTAACCAACCAAACAGTTGGGCATTGAGTCATTATTTATTTCTTGTTCCCTGTTTCGGCATTAGAATAACCTATTATCGCACGCATATTGAAACTAGAATATGCTTCATTCGTAAACTTTTTTGGTGACTTATTGGTATCATAGATTAGTATAACTGCATTAAATTCACAGAATATCTAGGCAACTTATTTCTGAAAATGTTGCTTTCCGATAAGATAATGAAAATATATACTTTGTGAAGAGAATATAATTTTTCTGATGCAAATAACTAACTATTATACTAATGCTTGATTTCTTTTGTTGCAGGTACGTCATTGTGATTTTAATTTCCGCAACATTTTGTGGTTCACTAGTTCGACTTTGTAAGTAAGCTATTTTTATTTTTATAAATCATATTGAAGTTGAATGCGTCAGTAACATATAAATACGGATATTTCACACTGCTGTTTACTTAAATTTAAGTGTGTTAAGTACTAATGTTAGTAGATGATTTCACTTACTTTGAACTACATACCAGTATATTGGTGTAGGTTGAATTTATAAGAATCATTTTCAAAAATATGTTTTTGACGTAGATTTGATCTAGAACGAATTATTCATATTATAATTTTGTTATTTGTTTATCTGATTATTTTTTTATGTTTCTCAAAACCAATGAAATGCTTTATTTTATGTCACGTGTCTGCGTTTCAATCAATCCTGTCATTACTATACTGAGAATAAAGCTCTTGTGATTATTCCCGGGAATAATCTCTGTAGGAGCTTTTTTGTTTGTGACAAATGATAGGTAGTTGTCAAATAATTATTTAAAACTGTCAACGCGTCAAGTAAAATGTGTGAAAAAAATCGATTCAGTTGTATTTCAGATACAGAAATACACCAACAAATTTTGGAAACAACTTCCAAGAATATATTAATAAGTAATCAATCGATATGAACTCTGTTCAAAATCTTTTAAGTTGGATGAATCGACCCCAACAGCTAAGTCAAAAAAATAATCTAATTAAATATAAGTCGAGAGTTGGATAAATTAGAAAATAATTCTCCAGTATGTTTCTCAAACTTGTTGGCATTTGGCAATAGCCACTCAAGCCCTACGGGCTTTCGTGACTATTGCTGGGCAACAAGTTTTCGAAAGATCTGTCAAATTAGTTTCAATTTATTCTCACTCTCTTGTTATATTATTACTGACAATTTTCAAAACGATATATTGAATCCTTCTATAAAAAAAATATATTTTTTTTCATTCTCTATGTAGAAACACCCCTTACGTTATAATTCATAGATTTTTTTAATAATGTATGTTTTTCTTAATAGAAATTAGTACGTTTAATATATAAATAAAATAAATAAATATATCATCACGCCTTCTATCTATCTATTACTAGGTGTGGCACTCCGCCGAAGCAGATCTCGATAAGTGATATATTTATGCGCGTGAAGTGCGGTTACCAGTCGTCAAGTCACGGCCCCCAAAGATGTAAGTGGTGGAGGAGCCACTGGGGTAGCTTTTGAAATTATGAAAATTGTTTGTCACCTGTGGGAATCAAACTAGGGTTCTCAGGATCCACAGGCCGACTTCAAACCAGTGTTTTTTGTTAGATATCATCTTTATTATTGAACCAAATACAATTATTTACAAAGTAAAACGCAGCACATTACGGGCACTATACCACTGAGCTAACCACCTCATAATATAATATTAGTTAATTATAGATCGATTACTTTATTGTAAATATGACATTTGTCGTAGTTAATATTTTCGCCACTATTAACGAATTTTTATTTTGAAATCTTTATAGAAGTGAATTGAAATAACACTCGGCATCTTGTATGGACACACTTTTCCGTCCACTTTAGTCCTACAAAATACATACATTCAAATTCACTATAGCCAGCAGCAAATACCTATTGAGTTATGATGTTGAAAGTTCTCTATATTAAATTTGCTGTTACTGGTGAAATCCTCGGAATTAGCAGATGCTCTAAAACAAAAACCGTCTTAAAAACCATTGTTTCAAAGCCCCCTAGTGTAGGCGGCGTGAAGTAAGCCGGGTCCAAATTAAACAAGAAGATTTACAGCTGCTTTGAAGCGCGTTTACGTCAGATTTTCCTCTAAAACGGTTTTTATTCGTTACTGTGTAAACCGCGGAATAACAAACAATAGACGGTGGCGAAGTGCGACGCCGTGTGGAACTAATCGTACGAGAATTGAGAGAGAGTTTCACGAGACTATTTTTAAATAAGAATGTGTTCATAGCGGTGAAAATTGGAACTACGACAAAGGTACAGTACTAACCTAATGACTACGTACTTAAAAAATAAATAAAAATGAATGATAATTGAACTAATATTTTCAATAATATAAAATAAATATATCATCACGCCTTTTACCCATTACTGGGTGTAGCTCTCTGCCAAAGCAGATCTCGGTAAGTGATATATTTATGAGCGTGAAGTGCGATTACCAGCAGTCAAATCACGGCCCCCAAAGATGTTAGTGGTGGGGGAGCCACAGGGGAAATTTTAAATTGGTGAAAATGTTTTGTCGGCTGTGGGGATCGAACCAGGATTCTTTGAATCCACAGGCCGACATGATAACCACTGTGCCATTACCCGATAATAATTTACAATAATGTAGGTAATTAAACTATAATTAACTAATATTATACTATAAGAAGTAATTTCTACCAAAAAAATCCTACACTCAGTGCTGTCTTATAGCATAAGCTGACTAAGCTTAGGGGCCCCACACATTAGGGGCCCCACGGAAATTATTTCTCGTAACCAATGAAATCCTTCATTGGCTGTCACGTGTCTGCATGTTAACCAATCCTGTCATTATTATACTGAAACTAAAGCTCTTGTGATTATTCCCGGGCATAATCTCTGTAGATGTTTTTTTGTTTGTAACAAATGATAGGTAGTTGACAAATAATTATTTAAAACTGTCAACGCGCCAAGTAAAATGTGTGAAAAAAATTGATTTAGTTTCCATTTCAGATACAGTAAAACACCAACATATTTTGGAAACATCTTTCAAGAATACATTAATAAGTAATCAATCGATATGAACTCAGTTCAAAATCTTTTAAGTTGGATGAATCGACCTCAACAGCTAAGTCAAAAAATAATCTAATTAAATATAAGTCGAGAGTTGGATAAATTAGAAAATAATTCTCCAGTATCTTTCTCAAACTTGTTGGCATTTGGCAACAAGTTTTCCAAAGATCTGTCAAATTACTTTCAATTTATTCTCACTCTCTTGTTATACTGAGAATGAATACAATAGTAATTCACTTTTCGTACAATCGTAAGAAAATACACACAGTACGATTTTACCTGTATTTAATGGAAGGATAATTATAACAGTAACATTAACAGTTAAATAAAACCTAAGCACAAATGCTACCAACATGCGATAAAGTTTAATGTCACTAAATGAATATTTATGAAGGATGATGATTGAACAATGATCTAAACGTGATCGTAATATCAGTAACATGTGAGTCATTGACTTATGTCATTCTGTCACTAAATGTCATTGAGATAGAACAATATTATTTCTAACATCCATTGAGCGAAAAATCAGTTTTATTTACGGCCCAGTCAAAAACTAAAATATTTTTTTTACTCGCCTCATTTAACCCATTCACTGCGCATTAACTTTATACAGCCCATCGCTGCGCAATTTTGTACTGTATTCCGTATATATATATATTTGAAGTATATATATATATATATACGTCCAGAGCAGGAAAACGATAAACGTATATATACGTCCAGAGCAGCGAAAGGGTTAAAATAAGGTTTATATTACCTTGAAAACTAAAATAAAGTTTGATTTTACGTACTAGTGTTTCAAACTAATTGAAAAAACAGCCCTTTTCATGGATCTAAATTTAGACTATTAAAACGCTAATTGTACCCTACTTATAAAATAAATATATCATTAGGCCTTTTACCCATTGACTGGGTGTGGCACTCTGCCGGAGCAGATCTCGGTAAGTGATATATTTATGCGCGTTACCAGCCCTCAAATCACGACCCACAAAGATGTTAGTGGTGGGGGATCCACAGGGGTAATTTTAAATTGGTGAAAATGTTTTTGTCGGCTGTGGGAATCAAACCAGGGTTCTTAGGATCCACAGGTCGACTTGGATACCACTGACCCGTTACCCTATTAGAGTAACAAATAAATAATTGAATACTAACGGGTGATAACCGCACTTCACACGCATAAATATATATCACTTACCGAGATCTGCTACGGCAGATTATTATGTTTTGAAATAATTTAAAATCGACAAATAAATAAATAAAATATATCATCACGCCTTCTACCCATTACTGGGTGTGGCACTCTACCGAAACAGATCTCGGTAAGTGATATGCGGTTACCAGCCTTCAAATCATGGCCACCAAAGCTGTTATTGCTGAGAGAGCTACAGGGGTAGTTTTAAAATGGTGAAAATTGTTTGTCGCCTGTGGGAATCGAACCAGGGTTCTCAGGATCCACATGCCAACTTGATACCACTGAGCTAGCTACCCCATAAACATTGATGACTATCAAATATTTATCTATTAACTTATTTCTTAAAATATCAAGTAACTTTTAAAAGATGGGCCCCATGATTAAAAATAGCTATTTATAAAATTGTTTGTCAGCTTTGGGAATCGAACCCGGATTCTCAAATCCATAAATCGACTTGATATCACAGAGCCACCTACCCCATATGAGGGAAGAAAAGCCTACTTCCTTTTAAAGTCGACAGCTAAAAACCAGTTTAAAGTCACCCTCTTTACCCAAATACATCTTTACACCTCTTCAAATGACCCCCACTTTATTTCCATTCCAACATGACACACATCACCTTCCGGTGTTCTCCGTTACCCCGCCAACTGTCTGACTACCAATGACTCACCACTTCGGCCATTTCCGCTAGCGTTCGTGACCGCTCGCCTCCCGTTCAAAGCCTACTGCGCGAAGTAGAGGAGCGAAAGCTTACTCTGTGTTGTATGTTGAAATTCGCGCGGTATACAACTGCGTTCTGTGGCTCTGAACGGATAAATAATTAATAGAATTTCTTTTGGAATTGACTGTACTTGCTAAGAAATAATTCTTACTATAAAGAAGGTTTATTGTTGTAGTGGATTTTGTGATATTTCGTGATTTGTGATATTTGGAAGTTACTCGAATTTTGATTAGGAGAATTTTGGACGTTTTGACAATCGGTTGCTGTTGATTTTACTAAGGTAATAAAGTTGTATAAATTATTATTATAATTATTATTATTATTGTTACGATTGAAGTAAAAAAGAATAGTTGCTGTACTGTGCTGTGGTTAGCTTTACGGAATTTATTCCGGAGAATCCGAGTTCAAATCCCATATAAGCTAAATATAACGGATAGGTGAGTCCGGATCCTGTACTGTAAATAGGATTAAGTTCCTGTTGTACAAAGTAGAATAAATAAATAAGTAAATATTTTTTGTAAAACAGGGCCGAAATTAATGTGTGTTAGCCCTAAAAGCGGACTTAAACACTTCTTTTCGGCCCTAGGGCTATACAAGAATAATTTCCTATGGATAGATAAATAAAATAACAATTTTTGTTTATTGTGAATACTTGATTCTGCAAAATGTCATTTTGACATATAACCTATGTACATATTTTAATCTTTTGAACATATAATTAAATGTTATTTTGTTGTACATAAAATATTGTATGTACCACGGGTGAAATTAGCGTTTCTAACCCTGAGCATGTTATTACCGCTTTGCGCCTCGTGCTAATAATCATGCCACGGGCCAAAAACGCCTATTTTTACTCTTGATACATAAATAACTGATTTTTACTATTATTATGGGGTGACTAGCTCAGTGGTATGAAGTCGGCCTGTGGATCCTGAAAACCCATGTTCGATTCCCACAAGAGACAAACAATTTTCATAATTTCAAAAACTACCCCTGTGGCTCCTCCACCACTAACGTCTTTGGAGGCTGTGATTTGATGACTGATAACCGGACTTCACGCGAAAAATATATCACTTACCGAGATCTGCTTCGACAGAGTGCCACACCCAGTAATGGGTAGAAAGCGTCATGATATATTTATTTATTTGACTATTGCATATTTAAAATAAGAACGCGTTCATAGCTATACAATTAGTAATTACAATTAGCAATTACAATTAAGTATATTTTGTTGATAGTATGAAGATAATAAATGGGTACAAATTATTGTTGTTGTTGCTTATAAATAAAAATAAATACTAAATAAATTTATCATCTCGCCTTTTACCTATGACTGTGTGTGGCACTCTGCCGAAGCAGAACTCGTTAAGTGATATATTTATGCGCGTAAAATGCGGTTACCAGCCGTCGAATCACGGCCCCCAAAGATGTTAGTGATGAGAGAGCCACAGGAGTAATTTCAATGTGGTGAAAATGTTTATCGGCTGTGGAAATCGAACCAGGGTTCGTAAGATCCACAGGCCGACTCAATACCACTTAGCCACCTACCCAAATCTAAAAATAAAATAAATATATCATCACGCCTTCTACCCATTACTGGGAGTGGCACTCTGCCGAAGCAGATTTTGGTAAGTGATATATTTTGCGCGTGAAGTGCGGTTACCAGTCGTCAAATCACGACCCCTAAAGATGTTAGTGGTGGAGTGGCCAGGGGTAGTTTTTGAAATTATGAAAATTGTTTGTCGCCTGTGGGAATCGAACCAGGGTTCTCAGGATCCACAGGCCGACTTCATATCACTGAGCTACCCAAATCTGCAGTAAGTGTATGTTTAATTCTTTTCATATAGCAGTAGAAAAACTTTGTGGTGAACCATCAAGGATTAAATTATCTGTAAAAAAAAACCGAAAAACGGAACTATCACAATAGGCTATACCACAAAAAATGATTATTTTATATGTTAATATGCGTACAAAATAGGATCGTTGATTTCCACCGAAGTTTGAATTTCTGAACGTTCGAAAATTCGAATGTTTTGAACTTCGTCAGAAAAACTTTGAAGCTTCGAACTTTCGAATTTTTTTAACATTTCGAATTTTTAAATTTGTCGAAGCTACAAATTTTTGAATTTTGCCACTGAATTAACGGCATCTGTCATCTCCAAACACGCTCACGCATAATTCGCGAAAGGTCGGCCACGAATTAAATAATAAACTCGGCGAAGTATCCTGCAAAAACTCTGCAAGTTTATGCGTCTTAATTAAGACACCTATTCTCTTTAACTATAATTTTTATTATTTATAAATAAATAAAAATAAGTATAAATTTAAGTACAACAAATACATTGAAGTTGTTTTACTTATGTGCCATGCCTTTTTATCCCATCATATGGTTAGTGAAATGAACTCCCTAAGAAAGAATATCTAACACGTCCCTAGTAACAATTGTGATGAGGCTAAGATCTGGCAATAGAATGATTAAAACGAGAATTGAACCCTCGATACTCAGTTTGCAGTTTGATTGAATTGTCATCGAGCTGTTAAAACATTTCAAACAATTCGAAAATTCAAAAATTTTATTAATTTGAAAATTCGAAATATTCCAATCGAATCTAAATTCGAAGGTACAATAAATCCGAACAATCGAAGTCTCGAATATTAGTAAAATCAACAACCCTAATTTATAGTAACATTATTATTTCGTTTCAAAAAGATAAGTGTTCAGGTGGTACATTCAAATCCAAAATAGGCACGTTTCACCTTACTGACTAATTACAGAAAAAACGTCCGAGTATTAGAGTTCTCTCGTTGGCCACAAGTATTTTCGCGCGGTAAATAAGAGACATATGCGGAGTAGAATGTAACTAAATATGACATCTCAGCACTGATTTTTCAAACTGTTCGTCGTTTGCTGGTACGTACACAGTATGTCCCAAAAATAACGAAACTCTTCAGATATAGAATGAAACACGAATTGTATTATGTTTGAAACTTAATATTTATTCAAAATAGGTTCCATTTGAATGAATACACTTTTTAGAACGATCAACTAGAGCATTATGGTTCGATAGTTTGGATCTAATTTCGTAGGTTCAATAAATCTGAACAATCGGAGTCTCGAATATTCGTAAAATCAACAACCCAATTACAAAAATAATTTCCCTGTCTTTGTAATTATTATTTTCTCAAATAAATAAAATGAATATATCATCACGCCTTTTATCCATTACCGGGTGTGGCACTCTCAAGAAGCAGATCTCGGTAAGTCATATATTTATGCGCATGAAGTATGGTTACCAGCCGTCAAATCACAGCCCGAAAAGATGCTAGTGGTGGGGGAGCCACAGGGGTAATTTTAAATTGGTGAAAATTTTGGTAATAGTTTTGTGATAGACCTACAAAATGATTTAAATTTAAGCAACCTTGTAGCTCATATAGTTCTCGAGATAGCAATGGTGGCACAAATCAATTGAACACCCTGTATATAATCATTTGTGTCGCTATGGAAAACTACTTGTTTATCAACGCTAATTGGTGGGAAAATTTATCTGTTTATAAGTAATTAGAAGACGTATTCCATTTGCCATTAGGATCAGATCTAACTTACATTTACTGAACCAGATCACTTATTTATTTCGCTGGATTACTGCTCTGACTTTATTTTCAGTACTAGAATTATTTATTCTAATTTACTTTGAAGTAATCACCCCAATAAGTGCATCAGTTTGCTTACTTCAGTTCATTTAGTCATGTATTGAATTTATCTGAACTGATTTAAGTGAACCAAGTGGCAAATGGAATACAGCTAGACTAACAAATTGAATTTATATTGACAGTTAAGTATGCCATGAACTGACATTTGTTATTTGAAAACAAATTGTTGATTTTTTCTCGTAAAGTTTGTTAAAATATGTGTGTTTGATGGCTTTATAAGCTGATGTCCCTATTTCTTTTATAAATTCTTTAAAATGTATGTATATAGGTAAGTACAAATAGCGTTTTAATAGTCAAAATTTAGAATAATAAAAAAATGGGTGTTTTTTCAATTATTTTGCCCACTAATGCACAAAATCAAACTTTCCATCGATATCGAAGGTAAAGTAAACCTTATTTTGAATGATGCGTGTATAAAAAATAGCTTACTAACCTCGAACAGTAAGTGATTTTTTTAGTTCGCGAATGTTTAAGAAATCTAGCCTCTTCGGGCCTTGATGTCCCAAACTACATTTTTGACTTAAAAACTGTCATTTACAGTTCATGGTAAAAAATAAATAAAAATAAATATATCATCACGCCTTCTACCCATTACTGGGTGTGGCACTCTGCCGAAGCAGATCTCGGTAAGTGGTATATTTTGCGCGTGAAGTGCGGTTACCAGTCGTCAAATCACGGCCTCCAAAGATGTTAGCGGTGAAGGAGTCACAGGGGTAGTTTTTGAAATTATGAAAATTGTTTGTCGCCTGTGGGAATCGAACCAGGGCTCTCAGACTCCACAGGCCGACTTCATACCACTGAGCTTGTCACCCCATGGTACGTAATATACAAATTTTATTCCAGTCTTCATTTCTTACAAGTTATAAGTTTTAAGAAAAGATTCTAGTATGCTGTTTAACTCCACTGTAACTAATGACCCTAAATTTTGAAGTTTACCTTTACACTTTCTCTTACTTCACCAATTACACTTTTATCCAAGTTACCAACAAAATAACAATAAATTTCCATTCGTAGAGGTCCTCACACGGTGTTACATTCGTCCTGAGAGTAATTAACAAGAAAGCAGATGGCTAATTTAATTATTAAGGGTTGGCAGTTGAGTATTTTGTTTGTATAGAGTTCTTCATTCACTCGAGAGATATTGGTAAGGTAATATAGCAAAGAGGTTAAAGATAAACTGGATGTAAACACGAATCTGGAAGTCCTGTAATAAGATTGCTTTATTTATAGGTGGTGCATCCTTATTAAATTACGAATCGATAAGGGTTGTTACATAGTTTGAAATTTATAGACATGCAAGTTAGAAATTACTTTTTTTACGAAAAGTTCGTGAGTTCAAACCTGGGTCATTTCAAAAATAATCAGTGATGGATGTGTCCATATTTTAAGCTGGTCTATTGTTATTATTAATTTGCGTGAACTAAATAATATGAAGTCGATCATAGAAAGGATTTAAATAATAATGTATTACATAATAAATCAGAAAAGTGATGTATTACTTGACGAAACGGTTGTTTGAAATACGAGATCGAGTATTTTCATCCGCTGGATATTATGATGTATTGTAATAAAATAATAATAATAATAATATATCATCACGTCTTCTACTCATTACTGGGTGTGGCACTCTGCCAAAGCAGATCACGGTAAGTGATATATTTTGCGCGTGAAGTGCGGTTACCAGTCGTCAAATCACGGCCCCTAAAGATGTTAGTGGTGGAGGAGCCACAGGGGTAGTTTTTGAAATTATGAAAATTGTTTGTCGCCTGTGGGAATCGCACCAGGATTCTCAGGATCCACAGGCCGACTTCATACCACTGTGCTAGCCACCCCATGTATTGTGTATATTTTTTTTTTTTAAACCGTTTAATTGAATCAATAATCGTAATAAATATAAATAAATATAAATATATCATCACGTCTTTTACCCATTGTTGGGTGTGGCACTCTGCCGAAGTAGATCTCGGTAAGTGATATATTTATGCGCGTGAAGTGCAGTTACCAGTCGTCAAATCACGGCCCCCAAAGATGATAGTGGTGGGCGTGCCACAGGAGTAATTTTAAATTGGTAAAAATGTTTTGTCGGCTGCAAGGATCGAATCAGGGTTCTTGAGATCCACAGGCCGACTTGATACCACTGAGCCATATATAAATATATCATCATCACGCCTTCTACCCATTACTGGGTGTGGCACTCTGCTGAAGCAGATCTCGGTAAGTGATATATTTTGCGCGTGAAGTGCGGTTACCAGTCGTCAAATCACGGCCCCCAAACATGTTAGTGGTGGAGGAGCCACAGGGATAGCTTTTTCAAATTATGAAAATTTGTCGCCTGTGGGAATCGAACCAGAGACCTCAGGATCCACAGGCTGACTTCATACCACTGAGCTAGCCCATCCCATAAAAAACAAAAACTAAAAAGCATGAACCGTCTCAAATCCCCTGAAATCAAAACAACCAAAGCAACTTTCCAATTTGGACAATAAAGAATAAACACAGAAATACATCATTCTTCTTTCATCAGCGCCGAACCAGAGCATGTCCTACCGTTACAACAAACAGTGCTCACTGTTTAACAGTACCGCAAGTAACCGTCGCTATTGATTTCTTTAAAGAATTTCTAAAAAATCTACCGTTCACTTAATAATACAGCGTTGCCATTGAGCATTGAGCACTGATATCACTTCGAATAAAGAGTGAAGAACGACATTATAGAACAGTGAACTTGAGGTTGAGAGTTGTGGTCGCTTCATGAAGATAAAAGTCATTTCGTGGAAAGGAGATTAGCGTTACGTGGGTTTTATGTAAATTGTGAACATTAGTGCTGTTGATAAACTTGGCGATAAGCACAGGGTGGAAATTTAGGGAGAAAATTATTGGTGCAGTATTTTTAATAAATGCTATAATAAATAAAAATGCGTCTTTTAATTATTACTGGGCGTGGTACTCTGCCGTAACAAATCTCGGTAAGTGATATATTTTCTGCGCGTGAAGTGCGGTTCCCAGTCGTCAAATCATGGTTCACAAAGATGTTAGTGGCGGGGAGCCAGAGGGGTAGTTTTAATGTTGTAAAAATAGTTTGTCGGTTGTAGAATCGAAACCAGTTTCTTGAATAAATGGTATGTTCATTTTATATGGGATGGCTAGCTCAGTGGTATGAAGACGGCCTGTGGATCCTGAGGTCCCTGGTTCGATTCCCACAGGCGACAAATTTTCATAATTTGAAAAAGCTATCCCTGTGGCTCCACCATTAACATCTTTGGAGGCCACACCCAGTAATGGGTAGAAGGCGTGATGATATATTTATTTATTTATTTATTTCATTTTATATTTCTTAGCAAAGTAAAAAGGTGTATTTATATAAGATTTTTTTTTAATTCTAACTTTAATCTTTGATTAAAATGGGATAATGGCACAGTGGTATCGAGTCGGTCTATAGATCTTGAGAACCCTGGTTCGATTCCCATAGCCGACAAACATGTTCACCACATTAATATCTTTAAGGGCTGTGATTTGAAAACTGGTAATCGCACTTCATGCGCATAAATATATCAGTTACCGAGATCAGAGTGCCACACCCAGTAATGGTAGTATATTTATAAACGCACTTTTTCGTACAAATATATATTTATGAAGATTTGTTACCTGACAGGGAGCCACACTTACTAATAGGTAAAAAAACGTGATGCTATATTTATTTATATTTTATTTTTAATGGGGATAAGTGGCTCAGTAATATCGATCCTGCGCACTCTGGTCCGATTCCCACAGCCGATAAATATTTTTATGACATTACCTCTGTGATTCCCCCACCGCTAACACCTTTGGGGGCCGTGATTTGACAACTGGTAATCGCATTTCACGCGCATAAATATATCACTTAGCGAGATCTGCTACCTAGTTAGAGTTCCACACTCAGTAATGGGTAAAAGACGTTATGATATATTTATTTATATTTTTTTTTATTGGGGGTAAGTAGCTCAGTAGTATCGAGTCGGCCTGTTGAGCCTGAGAACTCTGGTTCGACAAACCTTTTCATCACATTATTATTACCCCTGTGGCTTCTCCACCACTAACATCTGTGAGGGCCGTGATTTGACGGCTGGTAATCGTACTTCGCACGCATAAATATATATTTACCGAGATCTGCTACCTGGCAGGGTTCCACACCCAGTAATGGGTAAAAGACGTGATGATATATTTATTTATATTTTGTTTTTAATGGGGGTAAATAGCTCAATAGTATCAAGTCGGCCTGTGGATCCTGAAAACCCTGGTTCGATTCCCACAGCCGACAAACCTTTTCATCTCATTAATATTACTCCTATGGCTTCTCTACCACTAACATCTTTGGGGGCTGTAATTTGACGACTGGTAACCGTACTTCACACGCATAAATATATTACTTATCGAGATCTACTACCTGGTAGAGTGCCACACTCACTAATGGGTAAAAGATGTGATGATATATTTATTTATATTTGATTTTGTACATCATGATGTCAGTTTAGTTTTTTTTTTAAATGAAGTTAAATTCTCATAATATACATCTAACTTCAAGCGAACGAAATGATAAAACAAACGAATCCAAAGCTCTCTGCGTTCTCTGCTCCGATGGGTTGTGAGAGGCCGTTCAACCCGTCGTTCAATTTTAATTGTGAATTGTTCATTTCGTGACAATCTGAAACTGAGTAAATTTTGCTGCGCTACGTGTTCACACTTTGTCGTTCATTCTGCATGCATTATTTAAGGGATGATGTGAAACTGTCCCGGGTTTATTGGGGTAGAATGCGAAATGAATTGTGGGACTGGATGATTAATTCGAATTTGATTTTAGAGGTAGTTTGTCATTTTCATTAAACTGGGATTTGAAATTTCGCCTAGACGGTTAAATCGCGCTTTACAAGTATTTTTTTAAACGGGAATTTTGCTTAACTCTTCATCAACAATTAATAAGTGCTGTATTTAATTTTTTCTAAGAATCAGTTTAATTCAAATAAAATAAATAAATAAATATATCATCACGCCTTTTACCCATTTTTTGATGTGGCATTCTGCCGAAACAGATCTCAGTAAGTGATATATTTAGGCGCGTGAAATGCGGTTACCAGCCGTCAAATCACGACCCCCAAAGTGGTGGGGGAGCCACAGGGGTAATTTATAAATCAATAAATATATATCATCACGCCTTTTACCCTTTTTTGGATGTGGCATTCTGCCGAAACAGATCTCAGTAAGTGATATATTTATGCACGTGCAGTGTGGTTACCAGCCGTCAAATCACGGCCCCTAAAGATGTTAGTGGTGGAGGAGCCACAGGGGTAAATTTAAATTGGTAAAAATATTTGTCGGCTATGGGAATCGAACTAGGGTTTTCAGAATCCACAGGCCGGCTCAATACCACTGAACGTACTACCCCATAAATTGAGAATAATCTATTGAAATGCCAAATTCTCGATTGGGAAACTATTTAAATTTGTCAAATAAATTAATTAATTCAAAAGAAGAAATTAAAGAGAACGTTTTAAAAAATACAAAAGAAAATGGTTGGTTAAAAAAGTTTTAGCTAATGCTGAATTTTGGATTAGTTAATTTTATGCTGGTCCAATTCACTTTTCGAAAATTAGATAGTAAGAAAATTACATTAAAGTTTATTTAAACTTTAGACTGGTAAACTTTATGTAAAAAATTAAATATGCAAAACGAAAAATTCTAAAAATGCACTATTTTTAAATTTCTGTTAGTCAACATAATCTCTTTTAGTACAGCTAACAAAGCATTTTTTTAACCGAGACATGTTAATAGCTACAGATAACAATCACAGGCGTCCACAGACATTTTTCCAGGGGAAGGGCGGGTCGCTGAAAACTCAGATAGACATCAATTTTGAAAATATTTTTTTGTACATAATATAAATACAAATACACATAATAAATAGATAAAAAACAATTTAAATTTGTCAAATAAATTACTAGTCTTCGTTGTCTGGGTTTGAATTGAAAAGGAAGGACAATATTCTAATAACTCTTCCATAAATTGACACCATTTCTTCAATAAATTCCGATTTAGCAGTTTTACAGTTTTTATTTTCTAATATTTTGTGTCTGTGTATACTTAAACTTAGATTACAATAGGGAACATGTCGCTAGCTGGCCATAAGAATACTGCTGGAAATTCAGTTGCAACTTGAATTTATTATCTTTAAACTTATAATTTAATTTTTATTATATTATATATACATATACAGGATGGTGACCGCGACTCTCGAACCTAGGACTTTAACATTTAAAATCATATTGTTTTAATTTCCTGTTTCGTAATTATTTAAAAGAAAAAAGGTTAATAAAAGTTTTAGGTCATAAAATACGAAATTAATTTTGCATGCTTTGTAACGGTACAAATTAGAACTGAAAAGGACTAAAATTGTCTCAAAACTATCGATAGCTATGAAATTGAAACAAAATTAAACAAATGTTTGACGTTAAATCTGTCAAACCTGTCAATATAAATTCTTTATTTATTATTTCATTTATTTTGACAGATAAAACGTCAAACATTTGTTTCATTTTGTTTCAATTTCATGCCTATCGATAGTTTTGAGACAATTTTAGTCATTTTCAGTTCTAATTTGTGCCGTTACAAAGCATGCAAAATTAGTTTTGTTTATTGGTTCAGATGCAGAATTTTATGCCCTAAAACTTTTATTTCAAGCTTTTTTACTTAAAATATTTAGGGAAGCAAGAAATTACAAAATTATAATTTTACATGTTAAAGTCCTATGGTCGAGAGTCGTGGTCACCACCCTAGGTAAAACGCGCTTGACCCCCCGCCCTCCCTGCGGACGCCTATGATAACAATGCATAATATACTATGTCATACTGAAGATAAAAATATTTTAAACTATTTTGAAAATGGTTCTTAGAAACGTGATAGTATTTAAAAACTGTAACAGAACACTAAGTAAACATAAAGTTCAAAGTGAAAAACCGTTTACACTTTACACAAAGTGAGTCAACACTTGAAAGAACAGATCGTCTGTTTTAACATTTATCTTGCGATGATTCACTGAATATTGAAACGATTTTTGGAGGAAACTCACGTTGCATGTGATAAACAAAGTCGTTCACTGAAGTTTTAAAATATTTTCGGTTGATACAGCTTGATTTATAGCAACTGATGTCATTATCAGAAATAATTATCGTAACGACTATTGTTTCTTTTTTGTCAGCTATTGACTGTTGACTTGAGAATATACAGTATGTCCCAAAAATAGCGAAACTCTTTAGATATAGAATAAAACACGCATTGTATTATGTTTGAAACTTAATATTTATTCAAAATAGGTCCCATTTGAATCAATACACTTTTTAGAACGATCAACTAGAGCATGCATAGATTTTTTTATGCCACCTAAAGGAACGTTCTTTAACACCTGTGTCACGGCTGCTTGAATGGCTGGAATATCATCATAAAACGCTCCTTTCATGGCAATTTTCAGTTTTGGGAAAAGATAATAGTCACATGGTGATAGATCAGGCGAATACGGAGGGTGCTCGATGACACAAATATGTTCATGTGGAACAAAATGTGAACAAACCTTTCTTTTACCCAAATCTTCAGTTGGAATTCTGCAAATAGTATTTTTACTCGTATTTAATTCTTCACCCAACATTCTAACAGTAAAATTCACATCGATAGCAATGATTTCACGCACTTTTTCAATTAATTCAGCACGATTTCCGGTTTTTGAACGTCCAGATCTTTCATCATCATTTAAATCTTCACGACCATTTTTAAATTTTGCAAACCACTTATAAACTTGTGAACGAGATAAACAATCATCACCATAAACTTTTTTCATCAATTCGTATGTCTCAGCAAATTTGTTTCTAAGTTTTACACAAAATTGAATATTTGCTCGTTGTTCCATTGTATTTTTACAACATAAACACAAAAACTACTGTCAGTAAAATGCGCGTAAATTTTGAAACTGTCACCTGATTGCATGAAGTTGTGTGCGTTCGAAAGAGGAAAGATGTATCTTTCTAACAATGTGTATGTTCAATAGATTGCGCTACGTGTTCTATGATTTCAATTAAAAGTTTCGTTATTTTTGGGACATACTGTGTATGTATGTAGGTATGTATATATGTATTTTTTTTCCAGATATTATTATATTTTTCCTGGAAAGTATCATTTTTTACTCTCTATTAAGAGACCATTATTTGACGGCTGGTAACTGTATTTCACAGACATCAATACATCACTTACAGAGATCTGCTACGACAGAGTGTCGCACCCAGTAATGGGTAAAAGACAGACGATTTATTTTGTTTTGATTCTACTTCAAGCAGTACCTATATAATCAAGATTTCCCTCTTATGTAAAGATGCAACTAAGTAAATAAATATTTATTTTATGTAATAATTCAACATAAAATGTATACAAGTACTTGAATGTATGCCCCATTAAAAATTAATGCACTCGACATGCAAGAAATACAGTGTTATCTAACTGCAGATTTCACTTTTCTTACTCTGCATGTATGTCTTAAAGAAGAACAGGTTTATTTAGTTTCTTGTGGTGCAATTCAAAGTAATGTTCAACTTGGAAATGTACTTCAGAAGAAGTATGATTCACACAGGAAATACATGAGTAGGTACTGGAAGTACTGTCCAGAATACTGTATTTAAATGGGTCTACCGTTATTTTATAAATATCTTCGAACCGATATAATACAATTCATAAATAATATTATATATCAAGAACCTAAAAAAATTACTTGAAGTTCGAAGTTAGTAAACTATTTTTTATAATACGTGCACAAATAGAAAGAAAAGAAAAATAATAATAAAAAAATATATATCATCACGCCTTCTACCCATTACTGGGTGTGGCACTCTGCCGAAGCAGATCTCGGTAAGTGATATATTTTGCGCGCGAAGTGCTGTTACCGGTCGTCAAATCACGGCCTCCGAAGATGTCAGTGGTGGAGGAGCCACAGGGGTAGTTTTTAAAATTATGAAAATTGTTGCCTTACCGAGATCTACTACGGCAGAGTGCCACACCCAGTAAAGGGTTAAAGGCGTGATGATATATTTATTTACTTATATTTATCCTGAGGTCCCTGGTTCGATTCCCACAGGCGACAAATTTTCATAATTTGAACAAGCTATCCCTTTGGCTCCTCCACCACTAACATGTTTGTGGGCCGTGATTTGACGACTGATAACCGCACATCACGCGCAAAATATATCACTCACCGAGATCTGCGTCAGCAGAGTGCCACACCCAGTAATGGGTAGAAGGCGTGATGATATATTTATTTATTTTATTTACTTATTTATTTATAAAGTACTAAAATATTTTAATTGTTTCCCTACTACTGAAATATGCATAATATTCGCATTTCTAAATCCTAAATCATAGCTGTACGTACGTTTGTAGTATATTTAAAGGCATTTTATGACATCATATTTAGTGCGTGCACATACTACTAAAACTTTAATGTTAAACGCGACAAATAAGAAATAAGTTAGACGTTAGCAAAACTATCAAATGTCTGCGCGCGTATAAATAGTAAATATGCGCATTTTTATATTCTTAGATTATCCAAGTAAATAACGACATGTGTCCAGATGATCCCGAGACGAAAAAATGTTAAACTCATCTCTGTGTGAAAGTCCAGTAACAGTTTTAGAGAATTATCTTCAAGAAATTTTGCTTCTTATTGAATTTCGGATGTATCTGGGCCATTCTCTGGGAAACGGACACCCCCACCTTCTCCAAAATTTGAAGCGTCAAATAAATTTTTGAAGGGTATGAAAAACTCGGAAAACGTATCTAGTTTCCAACTCTAAGTGGTGAAATTGCTAATTCTCATGATTTTGGAATGTTTTGGCCACTTTTTTGGCCACAGATTTAAAGTTGAAAAAAATGCTTGAGTTTGGTTTATTTTACATTTTGATGGCAGCATCTCGTTTCTTGTTGAAAAACTGAAATATTTTGTCTCGTGTCAATTTATCTAAAAAGTTACCCTTGTTTAGCAAAAGTGGGTCAAAAAATAATTAATATTTGAAATCTACTAAAGTTTTACTCAAAAATAAGGCATCGCACGAAATAAATTATATTCGTACAGAGCTGGGCAGTAGCTAGCTACTTTTGTAGCTTAGCTACTAGCTTAGCTACATTTACCTTAGATGTAGCTGTAGCTTAGCTAACTGTGGAAAAATATAGCTGTAGCTTGTAGCTAGCTATTTTTTTTTCTATTAGTTTAAAAATAACAACTGAAGCTACTTTTAAAGCTACTTTTTGTAGCTTCAAGCTACTTTTTAAGCGGAAGGTCAACAAAGTACGCATGCGTACAAGCTAAACCCACACAAAATAATTATTTGTTGCCGGTTCTAACTGGCTCTAATACGCAAAAATCCACAGTAGGTGCCAGATGGTATTTGCTATTTTTGATATTTATGTACATAATAGTAAATTAACAGTCATTATAACAAAAGACTGATCATATGACAATGGCAAATTTAATTATTTCACAATAATTTAAAAAAGTAGCTTTAAAATTTAACAGCTACTTTAACGATAGCTTATAGCTGTAGCTTAGCTATATTTTACTAAATATAGCTTATAGCTGTAGCTTAGCTACTTTTTTTAAGAATAGCTGTAGCTGTAGCTTAGCTACTTTTTTTAAGAATAGCTGTAGTTGTAGCTTAGCTACTTTTTTAAAGAATAGCTCTAGCTGTAGCTTAGCTACTTTTTTTAAGTAGCTTGCCCAGCTCTGTATTCGTACAATACTTGTACTGTAAGTAAATGACAAAATTTAAACACAGTAAATGGAACTTTTATTGTACAGTTAGTATCCATAGTTAAATCAGGACTTTAATATTTAATATCACCGTGGACAGTAAGTAAATATTATATATCAAGGTACTGTTTATTTTGACAATAATTTGACAGCTGTCAATTTTGAAACCTATTTGGGATGGCTAGATCAGTGTTATGAAGTCAGCCTGTGGATCCTGAGAACCCTGGTTCGATTCCCACAGGCGACAAACAACTTTTATAATTTCAAAAAAGCTACCCCTGTGGCTCCTCCACCACTAACATCTTTGGAGGCCATGATTTAACGACTGGTAATCGCACTTCACGCGCAAAAATATACCACTTATTGAGATATGCTTCGGCAGAGTGCCACACCCTGTAATGGGTAGAAGGCGTGATGATATCTTTATTTTATTTTATATGGGATGGCTAGCTCAGTGGTATGAAATCGACCTGTGGATCCTGAGAACTCTGGTTCGATTCCCACAGGCGACAAACAATTTTCATAATTTCAAAAACTACCCCAATGGCTCCCCCACCACTAACATCTTTGGGGGCCGTGATTTGACGACTGGTAATCGCACTTCTCGCGCAAAATATATCACTTAGTGAGATCTGTTTCGGCAGAGTGCCACACCCTGTAATGGGTAGAAGGCGTGATGATATATATTTATTTTATTTTATATGGGATGGCTAGCTCAGTGGTATCAAGTCGGCCTGTGGATCCTGAGAACCCTGGTTCGATTCCCACAGGCGACAAACAATTTTCATAATTTCAAAAACTACCCCTGTGGCTCCTCCACCACTAACATCTTTGGGGGCCGTGATTTAACGACTGGTAACCGCACTTCACGCGCAAAAATATATCACTTACAGAGATCTGTTTCGGCAGAGTGCCACACCCAGTAATGGGTAGAATGCGTGATTTATTTATTTATTTATTTTATATACTTTATTTATATTTCTTTAAATTCAACTTGCAACAGTCTCCGTTGTCCAAAGCAATGAACTGATTAACCTGTAGGACCACTTTCGTATCTTTATATGAGAAAATCTGAAAGTTTTGTAGCCCTGATAAACTGCATTGCAATCTCGTACTCGCAAAACGCGTACTGTGATTTTATAATAAAATTTCAGTTCAGTCTTTTGCTGCATTTAAGAAACAGTCAAGTTTGAGATTGTTTTTATTTGTGAAGGAAATTCAAATGTGATTAAATGTTTATTAATTTCAATATTCAGTATTTATTACGTTGTGTTTGTGACTTGTTCCGAAACATTAAACGTGAATTCAATCATATTTTTACGAGATTGAACGTGAATCCTTTTGTTAAAGTGCGTTTTGTTTTTGCTGCTTAAATAGGTAATATTTATTTTATTTGTTAATTTGTACCACAGGGACTAAATCCCAGTGACAGTACCTTATACGAACCACTCAGACACAATCGTAGTTTTTATGTTGAAATCAACGAAATGTCAAAAATATACACGGTGTTAAAAAAGTTCCGGGACGGTGAAATATCTCGAGAAAAACACATCGAATCAAGAAACCAAAAAACACGTGTTTCATATTTTGCAAAAACCTATCTAAGCACACCAACCACAAACCCAACCCCCACCCCCAGGGGGTGGGGCGGGGGGCAGCGTTGAAACCTTAAATGGGAACCCCCATTTTTTATTACAGATTCGTATTCTGCGAAAAAAATAAGTTAATTTTATTTGAAACTTTTTTTCCAATTCAAAATAGATGGCGCTCTAAACGCAAAAATTAAATTGCAATAACGGGCATAAATATATCACTGAGATCTGCTACAGCAGAGTACCACACCCAGTGATGGATGATAATACATATTTTTTAATATTTTTGTGTTTACATTTTGTATTAATCTCTTTTTTAATTAATATTGCATTTAACTGTAAATTATAATTTTATCATTATACTTTTCATCTAGTAGATTTAATTACTTACACTTAAATTACATAGTAATAGTAATCTTAATGACAGAAATACGCTTCTTGGCTTAAAAGGAAGCTTATACCATAAAACTCATAATAATAAAACATTCCTTATTACATTGTGTTATAATAATTTCTAGGTAAGGTACTAATTTCTAAAAATAACAGTTATAATACTTATTTCTTTCATTTCTTTTAACTGTTAAATATTTCTATAAAAATGTACAGTTAGTAAAAGCTATTGAATGAACAAAATTACAGTCAACATTAAAATAAATAAATTATAATGTTTACAACGAGATTTGTTGTTAGAGGAGTGAGCGTGATTTAATTTGAGATTTACATTTACATAACTAGTGCGCGAAGACATACTTTGTACAAGAGTGCAATCTTAAAGCACGAGCGGAGCGAGTGCTTTATTTTGCGTGAATGGTGCAAATGACATCTTCGTGCACGAGTTTTATAGAATCCTTTTTGTAACGAGCAAAAATTATGTAACCGATAAATAAATAAATAAATATATCATCACGCCTTCTACCCATTACTGGGTGTGGCACTCTGCTGAAGCAGATCTTGGTAAGTGATATATTTTGCGCGTGAAGTGCGGTTACCAGTCGTGAAATCACGACTCCCAAACATGTTAGTGGTGTAGGAGCCACAGGGATAGCTTTTTCAAATTATAAAAATTTGTCGCCTGTGGGAATCGAACCAGGAACCTCTGGATCCACAGGCCGACTTCATACCACTGAGCTAGCCATCCCATATGTAACCGATAATGAGGAAATTTATTAAATTTGAAGCGTGAATTTATATTATTACAGTTAAGTATGCCATGAATTGACATTTGTTATTTGAAAACAAATTGTTTATTTTTCTCGTAAAGTTTGTTAAAATATGTCTGTTTGATGGCGTTATAAGCTAATGTTTCTACTTCTTTTATAAATTCCTTAAACTGTGTGTATATAAATAAGTACAAATAGAAGGAAAAAAAAATGTATCAAAATTAACAGCTGTCAAATTGTTGTCCAAATAAATAGGATTTTAATCTGTAATATTTACTTTCTGTCCACGACGGATTGTAAGTAAATAATTGGCGTATTCCATTTGCCATTTTAATGGTAAAAGTTTAGAACCATAAAACATGGGTGTTTTTTCAACTACTTTGCGCACTAGTGCGCAAAATCAATCCATCGGTTTCCAAAGTAATGTAAACCTTATTTTGAATGATACGAGTACAAAAAATATCTTACTAATCTCGAACTGTAAGTGATTTTTTAGATCGCGAATGTTTAGGAAACTTCGACCTTTCGTACAAAAAATATATTATATAGGTATATTAGGGTGGTTAACTCAGTGGTATGAAGTCGGCCTGTGGATCCTGAGAACCCTGGTTCGATTCACACAGACGACAAACAATTTTCATAATTTAAAAAACTACCCCTGTGACTCCTCCATCACTAACATCTTTGGGGGCCGTGATTTGACGACTGATAATCACACTTAATGCGCAAAATATATCACTTACCGAGATCTGCTTCGGCAGAATGCCACACCCAGTAATGGGTAGAAGGCGTGATGATATATTTATTTATTGGTTACAAGGATTATTTTTTGACGTTTCTAAAAACAAATGAAATACTTCATTGTATGTCACGTGTCTGCGTTTTAACCAATTCTGTAATTATTATAGTGAGAATAAAGCTCTTGTGATTATTCCCGGGAATTATCTCTGTAGGTGCTTTTTTGTTTGTGACAAATGAGAGGTAGTTGTCAAATAATTATTAAAAACTGTCAACGCGTCAAGTCAAATGTATGAAAAAATCGATTTAGTTCCATTCCAGATACAGAAATACACAAACAAATTTTGGAAACAACTTCCAAGAATACAGTAATAAGTAATCAATCGATATGAACCCAGTTCAAAATCTTGGATGAATCGACCTCAACAGCTAAGTCAAAAAATAATCTAATTAAATATAAGTCGAAAGTTGGATAAATTAGGAAATAATTCTCCAGTATGTTTCTCAAACTTGTTGGCATTTGGCACTAGCCACTCAAGCCCTACGGGCTTTCGTCACTATTTCCTGGCAACAAGTTTTCGAAAGATCTGTCAAATTATTTTCAATTTATTCTCACTCTCTTGTTATATTATTACTGATTATTTTAATGTGGTAAAAATCTGTTTTCAGATTCGGGTTCTTAATAAACAAAATGTATATAAATTTATTTATTTATTACTCTACGATAGCCTAGTTTTTAATTGTTTTAATAAGTTTTAAATTTTTTTTTTTTGTTTCAGGTGAGTGACTTTTTGGACAAAATAGAATCATCTTGACATTTTCAAAATACAGTAAGTACTGAAATAATTTCATACTTAGAAAACCTGAAGTTTATAAACTAATAGTTCTTTTAGAGATAGGCCACACCCAAATTAGTAATTTTTCAACAATGACAGAAAAATTACCATATCTCAATTTTCACATTCAATTACTGCCCAACCCTAATTACAGGGTTATTAGAATATCAAATCAGGCTCCATTAATTCACATCTGTTTCATGCATTGTCGACATTAGTGACAACTTTATTTATATTTTATTGTTTTATTTTCTCTACGTATTCGATGGTAGTAAATCTCGTAGGAGAGTACGGGTGATTAAAAGGACATAAATAAAGTGTAATTAATAGCTTCGTTAATCGGTTTTAATTGATTTAATTGATTTAATTGAAACTATTCTTGCGAATAATTATTATCTGTTATAGTTTTTATTTTGAGCTAATAAATCTTAAAATGTTAGTCATTTATTAGTAATTGTTTCAATTGATAAATTACTGCTGTGCCTAGCTGTTATTTATTATTTTTGAAATAGATATTATTTGTACAGGGTGTTCCACAAAAACTGTGCCATAAGTTACATTGGAAATAAGTATTCTCTACGACTATTATAGAATAATATCATTTTTTTTTACTATTTCGGTGTTCTTACAGCTCTAAAACGCACTGTAAACACATTGCTAAAGGCCATTTGACACGATGCAATATTTTGTACAAAATTATGTACATTATTTTGTATTCAATTTTATTCATAAAAATGATATAGTTTTCTGAACATTTTTCTGTAGTACTATACCACTGCTTCATAATTTTGTATATAATTCTGCATAAGTGCTTGCGCACAAACTGTAGCACAACCAGTGGCGTGAAATTATTTGACGTCTCTGACAAAAAAATAAAAATGACATTCAAAATGAACGGGAATAAATTGAAAGAAATTAATTTAAAATTATTATTGTTGTCGCCTATAATACAAATAGTAGCAATAGACAATAAAAGAAGAATTACAAAGAAGAAAATATGGTGTACCTATTGGCTAAAAAGACGAAAGGAGATCAAAGGAATATTGCATTTATAGAATAACAAATTGAGAATTGAATTTGTCTTCAACGCATTGAATTTAATTTTGATGTCATTTATAATTGTTTCGGGTATTTTTTCTTTTATTATGGCTAAAAAAATTCTAACCTTGCATGTTTATTTTTGTATTCTATTGATGTACACATGAATATTTCTGGTATTCTTCAATTAAAATCTTCACATAATCGCGAGACCACGACATTTTGTAATTTAAAATTCACAAAAGAAGAAATAAAACAAATGAAAACAGATGTAAATACAGAATAAAAAGCAGTGATATCAATATACTGTTTCCCATCATTCCTCAATGGAACATATAGAGACCAGGCACACCGAGCCGCAGTTTTTTACACTGCCGTACTGCTTGTTTTTTCATAGTCGATGTTACATTATTTCAGGTGTATGAGTGACTAGCTCATAGTGCCCGAGCGTGATAATACATGCAACTGTATTTTTATATTTAACGACAAATCTCACATTGTCGACAGGCGGATTCGAACTGACGACCCAATGGTCGGATGACGTCAGCATGTTAGGAGATGTACATTAACATGCTCGGCCATCGCGCCTGTGGTGATATACAACTAGGTTATAATTAAACGTCAAATAGTAAATGAAAACGGAATAATTCACTGCGCACCTCCACTGCGCAATTTCTGTACAACAAGTTCTATATAACTAAAAATAAAATTAACCCCTAAGCCTTAATCAATATAAAGAAAAATCTAAATACATATTTCGAGAACTAAACAAGGGGAAAACCAAGATTACACGACATGTGAACCAAGGTAGAGGTCAAAGTTGAATCCTTAGATTTTTTCATGTTTATCATGATATAATCTATTGAAAAAACCATTTCTGTCACTGGAATAAATGAGACATCATTTTGCACCCTAACTAATCTTTTTGACGTGTTTACAGTGCGTTTATAGAGCTATAAGAACACCGAAATAGAAAAATAGCTATTATATTATATACCCAGTGATGGGTAGAAGGCGTGATGATATATTTGTTTATTTATTTTAAATAGAAAAATAGCTATTATAAAACTGGCTATTAGATGATTCAAAAATAATACTTCATATACCAACAGTACAAAACCAAATCAATAAATAGCTACCTCCAAACAAAACAATTGTTTTCAAGGTCATTTCACTATTCATCATCATTCTCTAGTAGCTCAACCACCGCAATAATTTACTATCTTCTATCAAACACATCGCTGCATAAAACGTCATTCTTTCAAGATGTTTAATATGCAGAATGATGTCTGACTAATACAACAGTTAAAGTGAAATAAACAGGAAATGAACGAATGTTACAAAGAACTGCAATAGGAATAGATGAAGAACTCATTAAGATGAATAATTAATCTCCTGATTAGAATCGGTAATTGTTTTATTTTTCTATGAGTTTATGTAACGAAATGGAATTTGTATGCAAGGTGAAAATTGTTTGTTTATTGACTTAGTCATAGAAGTCATTTTTATTTGTTAGTCTGCACAACAGGAATTGAATCCTAATTACAGTAACTTATAGTGTAATCCGAACCACTCAGACATATATAAATTTTTCATTGGTTTTATTCACTGGGCTATGATTTGTGATATTTTTCTAGACGATTACTTATGAATGTAACCATAATAACATCATAAACTACTATGAAAAGTTGAAAATAACATATATTGATATGTTATTATAACGTATACTTCTAACATATCAGGTGAAGGTTCACTGATTGACAACAGATGGCGTTGCGATGAAAGAAAATAATAAAATAAATGAAGGATGCAAGTTGAAACAGAGTATAGAATCATAATATTATAATACATAATAAGCATTGAAAGTGTAAGTACACGAGCACAGTTATCACACTTTCGAGCGAGTTATGTACACTCTTTTTCAGACGACCACAAAATATATCTAAAAAACAACAAGAGCAATGTTGTTACACTTTGACAGCTGATGCGTTTTTGTAGGTAAGCATTGCGTTTGACGGTTGAGGTTAGGGGTGGTGATACCAACTGTACTAACCGTAAATAAATATATCAAATAAATATATCATCATGCCTTCTACCCATTATTGGGTGTGGCACTCTGCCGAAGCAGATCTCTGTAAGTGATATATTTTTGCGCGTGAAATGCGGTTACCATCCGTCAAATCACGGCCTCCAAAGATGTAAGTGGAGGGGCAGCCACATGAGTAGTATTAATGTAGTGAAAATGTTTGTCGCCAGTGGGAATCGAACCAGGGTTCTCAGAATCCACAAGCCGACACGATAACCACTATGCCACCTACTATGGAGTAGGTACTAACCGTAATGTCAAAATATTAAATAATGATATTAGTAAATAAGTAATTATTAGTTTTAAAAAATACGATTTATCTGTGCAAATGTGTTGAAAAATCTGCCAAAACTTCAATTCAAATAATAATACAAATTATTTTCATTTATTTTATTATTTTCTTTCATCGTAACGCCATCTGTTGTCAATCAGTGGCACTTCACCTGATATGTTAGAAGTGTGCGTTATACTAACATATCAGTGTATGCTATGTTCAACTTTCTGTAGTAGTTTATGGTGTTGTTATGGTTACTTTCGTAAGTGGTCGTCTGAAAAACAGTTTACAAGAGCAATGTTGTTACACTTTGATAGCTGATGCGTTTTTGTAGATAAGCGTTGACGTTTGAGGTTAGGTGTGGTGATACCAACCGTAATATTAAAATATTAAATAATGCTAAAATATTAGTAAATAAGTAATTATTAATTTAAAAAAATAAGATTTATCTGTGCAAATGTGTTGAAAAATCTGCCAAAACTTTAATTTAAATAATAATACAATTTCATTTATTTTATGATTTTCTTTCATCGTAACGCCATCTGTTGTCAATCAGTGGAACATCACCTGATATGTTAGAAGTGTGCGTTATACTAACGTATCAATGTATGTTACGTTCAACTTTCCGTAGTAGTTTGTAATGTTGTTATGGTTACTTTCATAACTGGGTCGTCTGAAAAGAATATTATTTTAACTCAGATTTGTAAACGAAATAAATTTGCAATTTTGAAAATATTGAAAATGTAGATAATAATAATAATGATATAGAGTTAAGTTTGTCCTTGGCAAAGTAGAATATTTCGTGCTTAAGATTGATGTCTTATTTATTCAAGTGAACGTCCGTGACTTATTAATTCGACTAATTACTATATGAAATCATCATGCAAAACTCATACAGCATGCTATGCCATGACCACCACCATAGGCGTACACAGTCAAATATATAAGGGATAAATATATTTTGCTATTATTAATATTAACTGTTTTAAAATTGTGTGAAATTCACTTTCAAAAACAAGCTCAGGGACGACACTCCCTTCGTTTCTTATCTTTTTTATTCGTTTTCTGATCTTACATTGAGTGTTTAACTGCAATTGTGTGGAATTCACTTCCAAAAACAAGCGTAGAGCGACACTCCCTTCCTTTCTTATCTTTTAATTCGTTTTCAGTTCTTACGTAGAGTGTTTAACTGCAATTGTGTGAAATTCACTTTCAAAAACATGCGCAGGGCGACGCTCCCTCCCTTTCTTATCTTTTTGTTTCATTTTCTGTGACTGCATTGTGTGGTCTTTTCTTTCATATACAAGTGTAGACTATCGCTTTCATCTTTTCTAATCTTGTAGATTCGTTGTTAGTTTCGTTATTAGATTCGTTGTTAGGAGTAAATGTGAGTAATTTGAGATTTTTTTATGCATATGTTATGTACGTTGAGGAAGGAAAATGAATGGTAAGAGAATAGGAATGATGTGATTGAAGGTTTGTTGTGTGATAATGTTTTCGAGTGTAATAAATGAATGAGTTTATATGGAGTGATCTATAAATGTGGTTGAAGTGACGGTGGTGTGTTTGGATGAAAATGTTTGGTGATGACTGGTTGTTTGATGGGTGTGATGAGTGAATGTTTTATGAGTGATTTTAGGGTTCGTGCTACCCCATTTGTTGGGATATAGCGTGAAGATATGTATGTATGTATGTATGTAAAATTTACTTAGTTCGCGAAGATATCATTTGCACTATTCGCGCAAATGGCGTCTTCGTGCACGAGTTTTTTACAATGCTTTTTGTTATGAGCATAAATATAACCGATAATGAGAAAAGTTATTAAATTTGAAGCGTGAATTTATATTGTCAGTTTAGCATGCCATGAATTGACATTTTTTATTTGAAAACAAACTGTTTATTTTTTCTCATAATTTTTTTCAAATGTCTGATTGATGGCGTTATAAGCTAATGTCTCTACTTATTTTAGAAATTCCTTAAACTGTGTATGTATAAGTACATTAATTAGCTTTTTAATATTCCAAATTTAGAACTATAAAAATGGGTGTTTTTTAATAACTTTGCGCACTAGTCCATCTGTTTCGCAGGTAATGTAAACCTTATTTTGAATGATGCGATTACAAAAACTTTATTTTGAATGGTACGAGTACAAAATACAAATTTATTTTGCGATACCATATGCTAGCTACACTGAACAAGTAACCATAGAAGAAGGGACAGCTATAACAAAAGATTGTTACGCAGTTACTGGTGACATCTCTTGTTGCCCCAAGTAATTATTATTAAAAATACCGATAATATAGGATACATATTTATCATTCTCGTGATCGTAATGACTAAAATTTTCAAAATTATTAAAATCAAAATATTTTACAAAACAACAAAAACAAACAATTAGCAAAAAACTAGTTTTATTTAATCATATTTAAAATATTATTAAACACATACTAGTATGCAATATAAATAAATATGAATAATGTACATTTTCGCCTTCTTATGCATTCTTTCATTTATCGTTTCGCTACTTTCTTCAATAACTTTATTCCTATATGTTGTTGTTACTGTTGTTATTGATAGAGATGTAATATTTTCATCCCGAATTGTGGAAAATGAATTTATATTTACTATAAAATAATTTTCATAATTATAAAAGTTACAAATTTAACAATATTGTATTACTTACATTGATCAGAATGTGGAGCAGCCCCAATATTTTTTTTTTGATGATGTATATCGATACTGTCAATTTTGAAAATGAAGACTACATACGACATTGTGCTTGGGTACTACTATAAGGCATATCAATTAAATCATTTCTATTATTATTGTTTTCCAGCAATGTTTTTCGTAATGAATTATTTCGTGGTAAAACATGGAAAAACACATTTTTACAATTTTTTCTACAACAATGTGGTATCAGACACTTCTAAAATTATAAAATAGCATCAAATTAAATATTAAATTTTAAAAGATACCTACTCACCATTAAATATAGATTGCAATAAGGACAGATATGTTTGTTATTTACAAATTTTACATGTCAAAATATAAAACACCGTTTGTCAAACATTTAAATATGTCATCTGTTTAACAATGTCATCCATTTAAATATTACCTACTATGATTCCCGTTATTAATTTTAGATTGATTTAGTTCATTTGGGGCAGCAAGAGATGGCATTAAAAATCGCGTAACAGGGTAACTAATGCAGCTGTCCAGGCCCTGGCTAGCTAGTAGCCATGTCATGTACATGTATTTTCATGGTGTGTATGTGTTGATGATGTCACGGGAAACAACGAACGTGTCGATTGTGTCCTGTTTGTCATTGTCACGCCATGAAATGAAGCGGCGAAAATAACAAGTGTTTATATTACTGTATATGTACAAGCCAGTAATCGTGATGAAATGCATCTATTATTATATTTATTTATAGCGTGCACTGTACTAGAATAATTAATTTAAAATGTATTTACAGCGAAATAATAGCATGTCATACAAATACATATATGTAAATCTTAAATAAAATAAATATATCATCACTCCTTGTACCCATTACTGGGTGTGGCACTCTGCCACAGCAAATCTCGGTAAGTGATATATTTTGCGCGTGATATACGATTACCAGCCGTCAAATCACGCCCCCCAAAGATGTATTATGTAACGTTTCAATAATGAACAAAATATTATATAATTATTTAGTACACATTTTTAATACCACTAGTTTAATTAGTACTATTATAAGTTTTTGTCTAAATAAAATAAACATATCATCACGCTTTTTACCCATTACTGGGTGTGGCACTCTGCCGAAACGCATTTTGGTAAGTGATATAATATTTATACGAGTGAAATGCAATTACCAGCCGTACAATCACGACTCCCAAAGATGTTAGTGGTGGGGGAGCCACAGGGGTAATTTTAATTTGGTGAAAATTGTTTGTCGGCTGTGGAAATCGGACCGGGGACCTCAGGATTCACAAACTAACTCGACACCATTGAGCCATTACCCCATTAAATTAATAAACATAAATAAATAATTGTAATTGAGACAAACTATAGGTGGGGAACTTTTTTACCATTGGATGGAATATTTAAATTAGGCAGTAATAAAGGAATTTTTCTAGATAATATTTTCAACCCTACATTGACTTGACGATGAAGAAAAATATTCGAAATCATATAGTAATTCATAACTCGTAGAAATCGAATAGTAAACTTATGAAGTGAACAAGTTGATTTTTACAACTAAAACTAAATATAAAAAACGTCGCCCCAAAATATGTGCAGCTCGGTGCGGACCGCTTCCACTGCCCCCCTCTTGGTACGCCACTGTGCTATGAAATCGTTATTTGCGTCTAAAAGTACTATTAATTTTTTTGTCAAATTTAATTTCCCATTCTTTTTTTCCAGCACTTTATTTCACGCACATTTTATTCCTCAATTATATTTTTTTGGTAGAAATACGTTTAACCGTTCTATTTTATTAATTTGTTTTTTTCTATTTCGGTGTTCTTATAGCTCTATAAACGCACTGTAAACATGTTGCTTGTTTTTGGCGCTTTTTATTTTGCAGGAGTGGTACGAATGCTCTTAACTCTGCCAGATGAATGACACATAACCTCAAAATTGTAAATTGTCCGTGTTGAAATATTACTAACAGAATATGCCAGAATCAGACAAAATTCAAAACATTCACAATACAGAAAAAATATTGATTAATTATCAACAAATATGATATTTCAATTGTCTGATTTATGAGAAGTGCTACCAACACAAATGATAAAAAACAACAACTTATATTTTTGACAAGTCGCAGTTTTTAAAACTCAATCAGAATTATAAAATGACCTCAATAGAAAAAATAGTATAAAGAACACGTTTCATGCGGCCTTTTAACGCACTCATCCTTTGTAAAACTCACCGCAGACCGGCTCGTTTTCCAAATTTGGACTCGTGTGTTAACAGATTGCCTTATTAAACTAGTTATTTAATATGCTATTATTTATTTCTTACTCTGCATAACAGGAATTTAATCTCAATTATGTGGTGGCTAGCTCAGTGGTATGAAGTCGGCCAGTGGATCCTGAGAACCCTGGTTCGATTCTCACAGGCGACAAACAATTTTCATAATTTCAAAAGCTACCCCTGTGGCTCCTCCACCACTAACATCTTTCGGGGCCGTGATTTGATGGCTGGTAACCGCACTTCACGTGCATAAATATATCACTTACCGATATCTGCTTCGGCAGAGTGCCACACCCAGTAATGGGTAGAAGGCGTAATGATATATTTATTTATTTATTTATTGTGGAATCTGAAACACTCAGATACTATCGTATTAAGGTAGTATTAGTGTGACGGTGGCGCCATCGGTTGTCGAGTGGCGAAACTGACGCTCAAAAAATATAAAAATTCAATAAAACAAGTGTTTTATACCTATTATGATTTGAATATCATGAATTGTTAACAGGTTGTTGGTCTAGTGAATTTTCAAATACCATACCACCGTGTGGTGTTGCCATTATAAATTGGGATTCTTAATTTTTCGTTAAAAACAAGGCTTTGCATGGCTATATATCCATTACTAAACGATAAAAAACTTTCTCCTTCTGATACAATATACATGGATAGTTCTAGAACATCATACTAGTTTTTCAAATGAAACTGCAAAATTTTAGAGGTACACAAACCAAATATGTGCGATTCTGAGTGATGGTCGCCATAAGCCCCGTGTACAAGAACTCAACTTTACAAGCGAATATATTTGTTCACAGACGATGAATGTGTTTCATATTTTAACAGGATGCGTATGACTATCCAATGTTTACGTGCGCCAAATTTCATTCAGATCTGCAAAATTTTTTTTCACGCTAGTACCTTCATTCAAGCTACTCTGTAGAACAGGGATTGAATCCCAATTACACTAATGGAGCCATAGCTTGAGTGGGATTCAAACTATGGATCTTTGGATTATAGATTACTTTTTTCTTACTATTTATTTAAATTACTGTCATGAATTAAATATTAATAAGATAATTCTTAATTACAAATATAAGAAGAGAAAATGGCATTACGTTGCAATAATGCAAGAATGTCGTACGCTGTATACGTGTACATTATTCAAATCGTGTCACATAAAGGAATAATTGCAATTTTAACGTGTGAAACAGTACTTTATATGCACAATTATTCGTAATTATATAATTTTCTCTTTCAAAATGGGAAGAAAATTATGTTTAATTTACAGTAATTTCCATGTAATGTTGAGAATTTGTACGGTCTGCAAATTTTATTATTAAGATTTAAATACATTTAAAATTATTCAGATGCAGATAATTCTATAAGTAGTGGATGAAATAGATAGAAAGCGGACAAAATACATACATACTAACTACAGGAAACAGATGTTATGAACGTACATTATATTTGTGTACAACCGGGCCGAAATTTATGTATTTTAGCCCTAAAAAGCGGGCTTAAACGCTTCTTTTTTCACCCTAGAGCCATAGAAAAAAAATCTGGTGTGGTCACCACACGACTTTCTTATACACAGCATATTTAACCCTTTGCACTCCGTTGGCGCCGTCACGGCGACATAGGAATCATTCTAACAAATCCAATGGCGCCGCAGCGGCGACATAAACAATAGGATTACATTTTATTGTTTAATAAATTAAAGGATCCTTTTACAAGTTTACAAATAGTTGTATTCAGTTGTATACAGTACACACTGGTGATAGGTTGTGCTTTTTGCTATGTTTTACATTTATAACAGTAAATACGCATTCATTCTATTCGAATAATATAAATATGGAGGAGAATGTTGAATTTAGTGGTAGTGAAGACGAGTTTGTTTTTCAAGTGCAAAGTGACTTTTCCGATGAAATTTCGATAGAATATGACAATTTTATTATAAGTTCGAGTAGTGAGAGTTCTTTGTAGGACATAAACGAAAAAAAATCGCGTGTTTTGGACTAGTGAATACTGTGACAATTGTCCTAACAAACCACAATGCATTTGGGAGACTGTTTTCTAAAATACCACACATTAAAAAATTATAAAAATTAGAATATGCTTATTTTTCTATGATTTCAAATATTATATCATAATAAATATATGTTTCTTAGCGTAACTACATTTTTTTATTTATTACCTTACCAAAAAATATAGTTTTCTTATTTTCTAAAATTTAGTAATTTTTCTAATAATTTCGCATTATAATCTAAAGAGTTGCCGGTATACCACATAAAAAAAAAATTGGAGTGCAAAGGGTTAATATTTAGAATATATGAATGTTATATAATATTGTTAAACATGTAATTTAGTTTTTCACTAATTCAACATTTATCTTTTTGAAACATATCAAATATCAAATTTGGTTACGTATATTTTTTTAGTAATGTTGACTACTTTATGTCTAACTTTAAATATATCATTTACCGAGATCTGTTTCGGCAGAGTGTCACACTCAGTAATGGATAAAAGGCGTGATGATATATTTATTTATTTTACATTCTTGACTTGAAAACTGTCACTTACAGTTTATGGTACGTAATATACTACTTCAAACGTTTCTAAATGGACGTAGAAAAAATATTGTGTGCTCCTCGTGCAAAAAGTGTCTTTGTCGCTCTTGCATGCTTGTTGTTATAGGTACACAAATAACTATTGTGTCAAATTGATAGCATATAATATTATATAACGCAACGACGCTATAAACGTACATTTTTCACTACATTAAAACTATCCCTGTGCCTCTCCCTTCACTAATAGCTTTGGGGGCCGTGATTTGACGGCTGGTAACTTCACTTCACGCGTATAAATATATCACTTACCGAGATCTGCTACTGCAGAGTGCCACATCCAGTAATGGGTAAAAGACGTGATGATATATGTACTATTTTATTAAACAATCGTAGGCAGTGGCGTACCTAGGGAGGGGCGGTCCGCACCGGGCGGCACATATTTTGGAGCGGCATTTTTTATATTTAGTTTTAGTTGTAAAAAACAACTTGTTCACTTCATAAGTTTACTATTCGATTTCTACGAATTATGAATGACTATATGATTTCGAATATTTTTCTTCATCGTCAAGTCAATGTAGGGTTGAAAATATTATCTCGAACAATTCCTTTATTACTGCCTAATTTAAATATTCCATCCAATGGTAAAAAAAGTTCCCCACAATTAATTATTTATGTTTATTAATTTAACGGGGTAATGGATCAGTGGTTTCGAGTTGGCGTGTGGATTCTGAGGACCCCGGTTCGATTCCCTCAGCCGACAAACAATTTTCACCAAATTAAAATTACCCCTGTGGCTCCCCCGCCACTAATATCTTTGGAGGCAGTGATTTGACGGCTGGTAATCGCACTTCACGTACATAAATATATCACTTACCGAGATCTAGTTCGAGTGCCACACCCAGTAATGGATAAATATCGTGATAATATATTTATTTTATATTTATTTTTTAAATTTATGGGGTGGCTAACTGAGTGGTATGAAGTCGGCCTGTGTATCCTGAGAACCCTGGTTCGATTCCCACAGGCGACAAACAATTTTCATAATTTCAATAAACTACCCCTGTGGCTCCTCCACCACCAACGTCTTTGGTGGCCGTGATTTGACGACTGGTAACTGCACTTCACGCGCAAAGTATATTACTTACCGAGATCTGTTTCGGCAGAGTGCCACACCCAGTAATGGGTAGAAGGTATGATGATATATATATTGTTTTTAATTTATTAAAACCACAATTTGATTGACTTAAAAAGGGCGGCAAATCGGAGACCGCCCTGGGCGGTAGAAGTTCTAGGTATGCCACTGATTCTAGATCAAATTAAAACTTCTTGTTATATTATTATCCCAGCAATCAGCCTAGTTATTTTCGTTCTAAAACACTTAGAATTGCACGATGTGTCATTGTACATATTTTGCTGAAATCGTCATCTGCTCTGCGCGACACTTGAAACAATGAAATATGAAATTCTCTCGGTGGAATGCGGTCCAGTGGCGGACGTATCGCATTTCTCCCAGCGGGGTCGCGATGTGTATGCTAATAAACAATTTACCATTTATTATTCCAATTATTATCTTCGTTGGGTTGAGTATACTTATATGGATTCTGATGTTATCAGAAGCTATGCTTTATGTTATCGTTAAGGTTTTTGTAAATTATGAACGGTGTTAAAACGAAGGAAATGTCATATTTTATATGATTTTATGGTGAATAATTCATGTGAAATTATATGTATCCTAGAAATTGATTAACTGATTTTCAAATAGTAATTTGATAGATTCTAAAGATTGGAAGAAGCTTTCTGTGCTTATGTTTTAAATAATTAAACATAATCTTAGTAAGTTATTAAAATGGAGATATACAGGCCGTCCCAGAAAAATTGGGCCTAGGCGATTAACATGGGAAATAAGTTTTACTTTGTATGAAGATAAATAAAATAAAATAAATATATCATCACGCCTTTTACCCATTACTGGATGTGGCACTCTGCCGAAGCAGATCTCGGTAAGTGATATATTTATGTGCGTGAAATGCGGTTACCAGCAGTCAAATCACGGCCCACAAAGATGTTAGTGGTAGAGGAGTCACAGGGGTAATTTTAAATTGGTGAAAATGTTTCGTCGGCTGTAGGGATTAGGGTTGTTGATTTTCACCGAAGTTCGAATTTCTGAACGTTCCAACATTCAAATGTTTTGAACTTTGTCAGAAAAACTTCGAAGCTTCGAATTTACGAATTTTTTGTCTCTGAATTAACGCCATCTGTCATCTCCAAACATGCTCACGCATAATTCGCGAAAAGTCGGTCACGAATTAAATAATAAACTCGGCGAAGTATCCTGCAAAAACTCTGCAAGTTTATGCATCTTAATTAAGCCATCTATTCTTTTACCGCCCATCTAAATGCTACGGACTTTTAGTAAGACGTTTTAAAATGACAATAAAAGATACAAAAACGTCTTAATTAAAACGTTTTAGACAGTGTAGCGAAATTTGAAGTCTAAATTGAATTAATTTGGCAAATAATAATAATTAATAATAATTACTTATGAATTAATACAAAACTCTGCAAATGAGTTTATTTATCCAGATTCACAATTCGAAAATTCGGAATATTCAAAAATTCGAAAGTTCGAATCTAAATTCGAAGGTTCAATAAATCCGAAAATTCGAAGTGTCGAATATTCGAAAAATCAACAACCCTAGTAGGGATCGCACCAGGGTTCTTAGGATCTACAGGCCGACTCGGATAACACTGAGCCATTACATTATGATGTGGCAGGGAAATTCGGTCTCGTGTTTAAACTTTTCTTGCGCGTTTTATATACCTAATAAAACACAAGTGTAATAAATAACTATTACTTGACTGACTTATTATGTAATATACTAGTTGCTGAAACCGGCAAGAAAGTACCTACTTACCTGACCAATTTTAGTATGGAAAGTAGATTTTTATTACCAGAAAAACCAGGTAAACTACGTATCCTTGGTTACAACAATAGAAAAAGAAACAGTCAGATGAAGAACAAAATCGTCTGGTAAAGACTTGACTGTTTTGTACTTTACTTAATTGTTTAATATGGTCATTTACTTATTATTATTATGCGGTAATGGCACAGTGGTAGCAAGTCGTCCTATGGATCCAAAGAACCCTGGTTCGATCCTCAAAGCCGACAAAACATTTTCACCAATTTCAAAAATTACTCCTGTGGCTCCTCCACCACTAACATCTTTAGGGGCCGTGATTTGACGGCTAGTAACCGCACTTCACGCGCATAAATATATCAGTTACCGAGATCTGCTTCGGCAGAGTGCCACACCCAGTAATAGGTAGAAGGCGTGACGATATATTAATTTTTATTTATTTATATATTTATTTATTAAATATATGTTATACGTACTTTAATAATACTCATTACGACATAGATTTTTATTATGATACAGATTTTCATTGTAACATGACCAATACCGCACAGTATATTCTGTTCCCATGGTTTGTTCAATAAAATACGTAGTTTATATTCTTTTTTTAATACTAATTTGGATATTATATGTTGTGGTAGAAAAAATAGCGTATTATAATAATAGCTATAAATTGTCAGAAAATACTATTAATGAAATATGACAAAGTTTTTTGTTTTTAGAAAAAAATCAAACTGTCAGAAGATAAAAGTGCGATGACATATATATCTGTTTATCGTGCATAACTACAGCAATTTTATATTTAAAAAAACTTATCGTAGGCGTGGCACATGTTGTAAACACACCTTTACAGTACCACCCTTTAATTAATATTAATACCGCGAAGTAGGCTCGGTCGCGTAGACATTTGTTTAAATTTATTTTCCGCAGAGCGGGAATAGCATGTAACATAACATAACAAAACACTTAAATTATACAACAAGCCTACTTGTTCATTTCATGATGAATTGCAACTATTTTAAAATGGAGCTAGCAATTAGCGTAATTGGATGATTTTACAATTTTCAAAAGAATGATTTTATATGTGAGGTCTGCGGTCTCCAAAAGGTTTCGCCCACAACCCAGTACAATATATACAGAGGAAATATAATACATACAAAACATGGGATGGCTAGCTCAGTGGTATGAAGTGGGCCTGTGGATCCTGAGAACCCTGGTACCCCAGATTCGATTCCCACAGGCGACAAACAATTTTCATAATTTCAAAAACCTATTTCTGTGGCTCCTCCATCACTAACATCTTTGGGGGCCGTGATTTGACGACTGGTAATCACACTTCACGCGCAAAATATATCACTGAGATCTGCTTCGGCAGAGTGCCATACTCAGTAATGGGTAGAAGGCGAGATGATATATATTTTTTTTTCGACTTGTCCAAAAAATATTTTATTCAAATTGAAATATGAACAAACTGTAACAATCATTTAAAACAAAGTAGGCTTGCTGCCATTAAACAAGTAAATTAAACAAGAAAAACAAGAAACAAACAAATAAACAAGAAACATAAAACAGAAAATAATTGTAAATACAAATGATTTAGAGGTTAGTGAACCGAAAGCATATGTTGAAAATTTTTGTATTGTTTAAATAAATATACCTTAAAATAAGAGAGTAATAACGATTTTTAGAAAAACAAAAAAACGTCAATAACTATGAGTGAGGATTTTTAAAGGACTCAACTTTGGCGCCATCTATAAATTGGATAAAAAAAATTGTACTCGAAGAACTCGCTTACATTATAGAAAAGTTGTATGTCATGCCAAATAAAAAAGCGAAAAAATTTCTTGAAAATTTGCTTTTTTACTTTCTTATACACAGTATAAGGATGATGATATATTTATTTATTTTTTATTTAAAAAAAAAATCGTATTTTGAAAATTTAGGGAATTCAGTGTTAGTTGATGTTTGAAAATTCAATTGTTTGAATTTGAAATTGTCAACTTAAAATAAAAATGAATGTAGACGATTTTTCTTGTACCTCATTTAATATTCATGAAATTGCTGAAAATATCGTCAAAAGTTTACTTCCAGACAAGTCCCATCTTTTTTGACATGATATTTCAGTGGTGAAAATGTTTGTCGGCTGTGGGAATCGAACCAGAGTTCTTAGGATTCACAGACTCGATACCATTGAGCAACTTACCCCATAATGGGATATTATATTAGGGTTTGTTTAAACTTTAATTTGACAGTTAAGCTGGTACGCTAATCCTGCCTTCAGAGTTTGAGAACCACTGAGATTGATATTATTTGTGTAATTATGTTTTGTTTAAATATTACATTGTATGCTGAACGCTCTTTTCAAGCTTACCGTTAAATTTTATAATTATTATCCTCATTAATTTTCAAAAATTAATTACGGTTTAATATTAAAATACCCATTAATTATTTTTATTACAGTATATAATTAATTGAAATAATATATTGTATTTATGCATAATTAGTCAAATTTTAATTTTCTGACTTATTTTTTATTTATTTGCTAGTCAGCACAACGAGAACAGATGCTTATGGTGGAATCCGAACCAAACAAGTAGCCACCAATAAGCGTATTCCATTTGTCATTTGAATCAGATCTACTCGTAACTTCCAAGTACTGAAACAAATCACTTATTTATTTCACTGAATTACTGCGCTGACTTTATTTCCGGTACTAGAATAACTTACGTAGAGTGTTTAACTGCAATTGTGTGGAATTCACTTCCAAAAACAAGCGCAGGGCGACACTCCCTTCCTTTCTTCTCTTTTTGTTTCATTTTCAGTTACTGCATTGTGTAGACTTTTCCTTCATATACAAGTGCAGGCTATCGCTTTCATCTTTTCTAATCTTTGTAGATTCGTTGTTAGATTCGTTGTTAGGAGTAAGCGTGAGTAATTTGAGATGTTTTATGCATATGTTATGTATGTCAAAAAAAGAAGATGAATGATGGGTGAATAGGAATGATGTGATTGAAGGTTTGTTGTTTGATAAATGATTTCGAGTGTAATAAATGAATGAGTTTATATGGAGTGATCTATGAATGTGGTTGAAGTGAGGGTGGTGTGTTTGGATGAGAATGTTTGACGGGGGTTGATTGTTTGAATGAATGTTTTATGAGTGTTTTTAGGGTTCGTGCTACCCCATTTGATGGGATATAGCGTGAAGATATGTATGTATGTATGTATGTACTAGAATAACTGATTCTAATTTACTTTGAAGTAATTCATCCCAATAAATGCATCAGTTTGCTTAATTCAGTATATTTGGTCTTGAATCGAATTTATCTGAACCATTTAAGTGAACCAAGTTGCAAATAGAACGCGTATTCCATTTGCCATATGGATCAGATCTAACTTACATCTACTGAACCGGATCATTTATTAATTTCACTGGATTACTTTGCTGACGTTATTTCTAGTCTTAGAATTACTGATTCTAATTTACTTTGAAGTAATTCAATAATGGTGTGACTAGCTCAGTGGTATGAAGTCGGCGTGTGGATCCTGAGAACCAGAGCTGAGCAAGCTACTTAAAAAAAGTAGCTAAGCTACAGCTACAGCTATTCTTTAAAAAAGTAGCTAAGCTACAGCTATAAGCTATATTTTGTAAAATATAGCTAAGCTACAGCTAAAAGCTTTCGTTAAAGTAGCTGTTAAATTTTAAAGCTACTTTTTCAAATTATTGTGAAATAATTAAATTTGCCATTGTCATATGATCAGTCTTTTGTTATAATGACTGTGAATTTACTATTATGTACATAAATATCAAAAATAGCAAATAACATCTGGCACCTACTGTGTATTTTTGCGTATTAGAGCCAGTTAGAACCGGCAAGAAATAATTATTTTGTGTGGGTTTAGCTTGTACGCATGCGTACTTTGTTGACCTTCTGCTTAAAAAGTAGCTTTAAGCTACAAAACGTAGCTTTAAAAGTACCTTCAGTTGTTATTTTTAAGCTAATAGAAAAAAAAGTAGCTCGCTACAAGCTACAGCTATATTTTTTCACAGTTAGCTAAGCTACAACTACAGCTAAGGTAAATGTAGCTAAGCTAGTAGCTGAGCTACAAAAGTAGCTAGCTACTGCCCAGCTCTGCTGAGAACCCTGGTTCGATTCCTTCACCACTAACATCTTTGGGAGCAGTGATTTGACGACTGGTAACCGGAATTCACGCGCTAAATATATCACTTACCGAGATCTGCTTCGGCAGAGTGCCACACCCAGTAATGGGTAGAAGGCGTGATGGTATATTTATTTAATTCAATTTAATATATGCATCAGTTTGCTTAGTTCAGTTCATTTAGTCATGTTGTCTAATTTATCTGAACTGATTTAAGTGAACCAAGTGGCAAATGGAATACAGCTAAAATATAGCTTATTACGTTAGTTTTATTTACTTGGTTACGATTGCCAATCAACTTATAACCAAAATTTACGTCCAAATGGTCCAAATCTCACTTCTCGTGTAAACGATAGGTCGCCCTGTACTGTAATTGCAATTAATGAATAATTAAATAAGTTTTTTACTTTTCTATCTTGTGGCGCAGATGGGCACTCAAGATAATAAAATTTCATGTAATTAATAATTCATTATACATCGGAGAACAAACGAGGCATATATCACTGAAGGAGTGCGATGTTTGTATACATAATGATAATTTATGCTATCTGCAGTGACAAGGCAGAAGTACGGTAACAACACGCGAATGGGATATAAAAAGTCCTCGTCTAGACAGACACCACGGCACGAGGTCCTTGGAAAGGATACGCTAAGGTGAGAACACAGTTCTAGTAACACGAATGTCTACATAGTTTTAATGTGACTTTAAAAATCATTTTTTATACTTTACATTCATAATCGGTTCATTATTATACTGAAAAAAGTTGAATACTAGAAAAAATAAAATAAATAAATATATCATCACGCCTTTAACCATTACTGGGTGTGGCACTCTGCAGAAACAGATCTCAATACAATAAAAATCATTTATTTTTCTAAATTACTTCATTAAATTTGTTTCGTAGTAACTATTTTATAAAGTGCTATGCAAATAAAAATAATTTTTTGCATTGAAAATAGGTCCATAATGATTCACTTTTTGCACGATCGTAGAAAAAAGTACTTTGCAGCAATTAATTTTACTATTGAATGTTTTATTATTGCTACAGAAGCGTGCCAAATTATAAAACATTTATTTTTCAATTTGCACTAACTTCAGACGAATGTGTTTTTTTCACCATTAGCCTTTTTAGGCATTCCTGAAACATTTTGGTTAGCACAGTATTTTTTTTTACATATCTATTTTGGTATCGTAATTCAAAATTTACAAGGTTTTTCAACAACCATTGAATTTAAAATTAGCAATTGTAATTCAGGTACACCTACTTTGACTCGTGTCTGTCTGTAATTAACTTAATTGCTTTCCATTCTATAATTAAAATCGATTGATGACAATCCGCTACAGTTATTTCCAAACTGTTGACGACTCAATTGCAAATTAATTTCCATTCATTGTATAACGCTGCAATCTTTCTACAATAAAGTTATTAATAGTTATAAACAACATTTTTCCTACAACTGTGCGATTTAGTAAATCACTAAAATATTATTAAAATTTATAAAATTTATAAAATTTTAATGATATTACATGACAACGATGTTTTACGGCGTTGCTGTGGTTTGTTTGTTGATTGCTTGCACATTGTTTTACATTATTTAAAAATATTTTACTAATGTCAAAATAATTTCTTCAAAATCGTCTAGATTGGAATAGTACAGTGAGTGATTCTTCTTTATCATAAACACCTCCAAAGATAATTGAAGCTCCGGATCATGCTATGTTGCATCTATTTTCGACAATGACAATCAATCAGTTGCTGGTACTTCTAAAATCTCCGAAATTGTTAATAATATTACTGTTAATAATTTGAACAGGTACGGAAGAAATCAATGTTTCTTTAGACAATACAAAAGTTTCCACTTTACATTATGTCAATATAAGCAACTGTAACAACTATGTTAATAATATACTCAAACAATCAATATGATGTATTTCACTTACTCTTAAAATAAAACCATTTATCGATATATTTTACTTTGTTCGGTTCTTTTTATTAGTTGTGTACAGATTAGATATACTGCAATTTAAGGTTATGTTTATAAACGTCAAAATATACTACTGCATATTTACTAGCGTTGGCTCACCGCATCTTCTTCCATAAGCGTCTGTGTCCAAAATATGAATTCCGCGCTCGGCGCGAAATTTAAATCGCTCTCAACACAACTTTCTTTTAACAGTTACGTAACGAAGCATTTTCCACACTAGTATTCCTTTGCTTTCAGAAACACACTTGGTCTGCATTTATCTACTTTCCATACGTAACCAAGGCAATAATAGTTACGTAATAACAAAGAAATCGCACAGTTGGAGGAAAAATTATTTTTGCAAGTAATGTACCTATAACCAAACATTTGTATTTACCACAAACTGTTTCCATAATTTCCTAGAAGAGATATTTAATTTCAAACCTAGATTTAACCATCAAACTTTCATAAGCCACAAAGTCTAGTCATGTTCCAAGTAGAAATGATATGTTCATAATAACTATTAAAGCTAATTTTAGATAGACTATTTTCTTGTTAGATAACCACAAAAATATTTGCAAATTATAAATTATGTTGTTGTTTCAACAGTGGTTATTTTTAACCACTAATTTAATTTATTTATAGTGTATCACGCTATAATTAAATAAGGTTGCACGAACAGTTTACTACACGACAGCAGGGTGAAAAGTCCCTGAAAAATGAACCAAGAAATGATTTATTTGGTCAAAACATATTTTATTTCTCAACATAATGTCCTTGTAGCTCGATACACTTCGTCCAACGTTTTTCTAATTTGTCGATCCCTTCCAAATAATACGATTTTGGTAATCCTTCAAAATAGGCGTTTGTCTCAGCGATGACCTCATCGTTGGAGCTAAATTTCTTTCCGCCGAGCCATTTCTTCATCAATGTTTCGTCCACGGTTACGAAACGGCGCAAAAACTCCTTATTGCGCTTGAACATCTCGAAACACTCCTTTGAACTTGTCACACGGTCGCGCTTGTTGTCAACAGAGAGCAAATGCGGCACCCATCTGGCAGATAGCTTTCTCACATCCAAAAATTTATGCAAAATTTTCCGTACCCGTTCGGTTGAGATGCTCATAGCCTCAGCCATCTCGTGGACTTTAATTCACCGATCGACGATTTCTGGCGTTGTAACCTCAATTGGACGACCAGAACGTTCGGCGTCCTTTGTGGTCATACTACCACAACGAAAATCAGTAAACCACTTGTGAATCGTTCCAATCGATGGTGAGGAGTCCCCATAATGTTTAACAAGCGATGCTTTGGTTTGCGTAATGTTTTTTCCACGCAAGAAATAATATTTCATCAAGACGCAAAATTCACTTTTTTCCATGTTTTCAAAAATCTTCAAGGTTGCTTGCTTTCGATGGGTGTCAAAACAGAACTGAATGACATATCAGTCTGAAAATTTTAATGCGTTCTAGTTAAAGATGGTACATCACAAATGACACATGAGATTTGCGATTGTGGCATCATCTGTTTTATTTTTCAGGAACTTTTCACCCTGCCCTCGTATATTTTTAACAGGCTAATTTTTAGTTTAAATAATAGACTTTGGTATAATTAAGTAATAAAAATGGCAGACAGAAGTTTTGGCCGGTGACGCATGCGCGACAAATTTTTATGGCGTCGTGTGACATATTACTACTTGTTCACGATGAATACGTAACAAAAAAAAAAAATTACTGGTTACTCATTGGGGACAAAATCTCTGAAAGTTGACTGATGAAGGGATCAGCAACCATCTTTAAAATTGGCGCATTCACATCGGCGCCATCTATAGTGCCACCCGTTCCCAAATCTAATTTTCTTTTTTTCATGTTTATCATGACATAATCTATTAAAAACACCATTTCTGTCACTGGAAAAATGAGACATCATTTTGCACAAAAAAAGTATAAAAGTTTTATTTATTTATTGATTTATTCAATTCAATTTAGCGCTGAATAATCTCTTATATTTTTATCAATTAGAAATAAACCATAAATAAATATAAGTTACAGTTTCTATTCTAAATATCTTAGAATTAAAGTTACTTTCATCTAAATATCCTTCAAAATATCAATGACAACCAAGACTTCTTTGAATTTTAACCGCAATAAACGGATCTATTCTGAGAATTATTCTGAAAACTGTACGTGATATTCACATAAATATAATTATAGTATAGGTCACCAAAACCAAAAGGATCGGCACAAAACGATTTCACATCTTTATACTTATATGAGGAACAAACGTGCTTGTATGAAAGGAATTATGAATGTGGATGAAGCTAAAGTGGTGTGTTAGGAAAGGAACGTTTGGCGAAGATTAATTGCGGAATGAATCTCATGATTTCAGAAAAGTGTAGAATTTTTTATTTTTTAGTTTTGTTGTTTAGTAATTTCATTAGAGTGTTTACCTGTAATTGTGTGAAATTTACTTTCAAAAATAAGCGCAGGGGCGACACTCCCTCTCTTTCTTATCTTTTTAATTTGTTTTCTGATCTTACATTGAGTGTTTAACTGCAATTGTGTGAAATTCACTTTCAAAACAAGCGTAGAGCGACACTCCCTTCCTTTTTTATCTTTTTAATTTGTTTTCTGATCTTACATTGAGTGTTTAACTGCAATTGTGTGAAATTCACTTTCAAAAACAAGCGCAGGGCGACACTCCCTTCCTTTCTTATCTTTTTGTTTCATTTTCAGTGACTGCATTGTGTGGACATTTCTTTCATATACAAGTGCAGGCTATCGTTTTCATCTTTTCTAATCTTTGTAGATTCGTTGTTAGTTTCGTTATTAGATTCGTTGTTAGGAGTAAGCGTGAGTAATTTGAGATGTTTTATGCATGGGTTATGTACGTTGAAGAAAGAATATGAATGATAAGTGAATAGGAATGATGTGATTGAAGGTTTGTTGTGTGATAAATGATTTCGAGTGTAATAAATAAATGAGTTTATATGGAGTGATCTATGAATGTGGTTGAAGTGAGGGTGGTGTGTTTGGATGATAATGTTTGACGCGGGCTGATTGTTTGATGAGTGAATGTTTTATGAGTGAATGTTTTATGAGTGATTTTACTGTTCGTGCTACTCCATTTGTTGGAATATAGCGTGAAGATATGTATGCATGTATGTATGTATACTTATAAGTATAAAATTTAAATTAATTATTTAAAACTACCCTTGTGGCTCCCCGACCACTAACATCTTTGGTGGCCGTGATTTTTCTTGTCTGCTGAAACAATTCGGAACGCAATATAGGTAGTTTAGCAGGATAAATATTGATATAGCGCTGAAAACATTCTTTTTATCTGCCTTGTGAAATGAAGCAAAAAAACCCCACCTATTTTTCAATTCGTCTCATGTTCTTGTCATGGAAAATACATCTCCGTCTGGCGAATTTTCCAGTTCCTTTTTTTGTTCTTTGCTTCAGCTGTTTACCTACTAGGAAAATATTGAATTAAGGGATGAAATTTTGCCTTGAATTTATTGTTCTGTATTTACATACTGATTTACATACATTTTACTATCTGTATCTCATGCGATATAATTTTTATATTTATAGTGTTGACAAAATAAAGATGAAATACTGGGTGTTGGGAAAAATGAGCATACAGTGTGTTTAGATTTAGAAGCACACTGAAGAATGCATTGGTTTCTATATGTTTTGTATCCTGTTACGACATTTAAAGAAGAATAATTGCGAAAATTGGAACTACGACAAACGTACAATTTGCTACTAACCTAACTAGTGGTATTAAAAATGTGTACTAAATAATTATATAATATTTTATTCATTATTGAAACGTTACATAATATATATTTTTTATAGAAATGTTATATTTATTGATACGTTAAATTAAAACCAGTAGTACTAAAAATGTATAAGTCATGGGAAGTGCAATTTAGCCTTTAAAAAATTCTTTTTGTACACTCATCATTCAAAATAAAATTTACATAAACTTGGAAACCGATGGAAAGTTTGATTGAAAATTGAAAAAAAACACCAATTTTTTATTATTCTAAATTTTGACTATTAAAACGCTAATTGTACTTATATACATATATTTTAAGGAATTTATAAAAGAAGTAGAGACGTTAGCGTATAACGCCATCAAACAGACATATTTTAACAAACTTTACGAGAACGAATGAACAATTTGTTTTCAAATAACAAATGTCAATTCATGGCATACTTAACTGTCATTATAAATTCACGCTTCAAATTTAATAAATTTCCTCATTGTCGATTATATAATTTTTGCTCGTTACAAAAAGCATTGTACAAAACTCGTGCACGAAGACGTCATTTGCACCATTCGTGCAAATTAAAGCATCCGCTTCGCTCGTTCTTTAAAATTGCTCTCATGTGCAAAGTATGTCTTCGCGCACTTGTTATGTAAATAGCTATTTTGATTCAAGATCAGTACGAGGTATGGCTATTAAATAACGAGACTGACGCTGCTACAGACGAAGTACGCATGCACCAAACACCAACAACCGTCAGGTTTTTAGCGTGAAGCTTTCTCTTTCGAATGCAGTACCTCTCGCTTCTGTAAACAAATCCGTATAGTCGTAGCATTCGTTCTAATTAAAGTTGTTTTTTTGTTTCGCCGAAAAAATGTCAAGTGCAACATTAGAGCAACGAATTGTTGTGAAATTTCACATGAAACTTGGCAAAACTGCTACTGAAACTTATAATTTATTGAAAAAAGTACCCGAATTGTGGAAGGACAAGTCATGGTTTGTGCTGGCAATTCCGCAATGTCTGTCAAGAGATTTCTAGCCAAGTACAGCATGCCAGTGTTGGAGCATCCGCCTTATTCGCCAGATCTTGCACCGTGCGACTTCTATCTGTTTCCTAAGGTGAAATAGCAACAAGATTTGAGCTTTGAAAGAGAAATCGGCACGCGTTCTGAAGGAGCTGACAGAAGAAGACTTCCAGCACTGTTTCGAACAATGGAAGATTCGCATGGAGCATTGTAGGGATAGAGGAGGGATGTATATTGAAGGTGACAATAAGTAAATAGGTATGGAATCAAAATAAAATGTTAAAACAGCACCAGTCTCGTTATTTAATAGCCACACCTTGTATATTCTGCAGTATCTTCCATTCAATTTTTTTCATGTAGTATTGAAACATCCTGTATACAAAATTAATTATCGCCAATATTCCTATTTTCGAAAGTAACAAAGTTTGGAACTAATAGAATCAACAGAAACTTCTAGCTTCCATACAAGTAAGCTACGGTCGTAGCTCCATTGTTTCAAGTTACCAGCGCCGAACTACCGCTCAACTGTTTTGTAGTGTAGTTTGTTGACCGCCTTTTGTTTCCTGTACCGTGCACTCAAGTTGCTAGTAATGAGTTTTAAATCGCTTCGTCGTTGTCTTGGCTTGCCATGAATTGGAGAACTTTAGGCAGTGGCAACTAAGATTTTTGTTTGTTTTTAACTGTTTAGGTAATGACGAGGAAACTGTTGAACGTGACAGGAATTTGGTGGAACTAATTTTGTAGTATTTTATTTAGTTTTAAATCACTGTTAAATAAATAAATATATCATCACGCCTTCTACTCATTACTTGGTGTGGCATTCTGCCGAAGCAGATCTCGGTAAGTGATATATTATGTGCGTGAAGTGCGAATACCAACCGTCAAATCACGGCCTCCAAAGAGGAGCCACAGGGGTAGATTTTTAAAATAGTGAAAATTGTTTGTCATCTATGGGAATCGAACCAGGGTTCTCAGGATCCATAGGCCGACTTGATACCACTGTGCTAGCTGTTTTAAATCACTGTAAAATAAATATAAATATATCATCACGCCTTCTACCCATTACTGGGTGTGGCACTCTGTCGAAGCAGATCTCGGTAAGTGATATATTTAGCGCGTAAAGTCAGTTGTGGGAATCGAACTCGGATTTTCAAATCTACAGGCCGACTCGATACCACTGAGCCACCTACCCTTATTATCGTATATTCTAAATAAATAAATATAATTTTTTTTCTCTCATTGCAATAGTCTTGCAAAATGGTGGTTCTTTGCTGATTTAACTAATCTAGTAACTCTTATAGTTCTCGAGATAACAATAGCTGACATACTTAAATGGAATACCATGTATATATATTTTCTCATTTAAAATAAAAAAATTGCATCACGTCTTTTATCCACCCGGTATATTTTTGATTGTCTTCATAAATAATTTACTCTTAAACAGATAGATTAAATCCCGGACTATCTTCTTACAATGCAATATTACTAAATTTAATTTCGCCACAAGCATTAATCTTCCCATTAAGATACGACGTTATAACACTGTGTTAATTAATATGGCACTCGACAATGAGTTATGATATTTTCCACTCCCAGATGAGGGGTAAAATCGCGATATACCGTGTGGGCGTGATGTACTACAGTCCTGAGGATTATGGCACTTGCAAATTTCATGGTGATGACGTCATAATGGTATTACAGATGTTATAGGGTTCTGTTAGAGATGTAATAATTTCTTGAAGTGGTTGTACATAAGTGTGATGGGAATACATGTCATATAAACTGTAATAAATAAAATAGAGATTTGTCATACATACATACATACATATCATCACGCTATATCCCTTCAAATGGGGTAGCACGAACCCTAAAATCATTTATAAAACATTCACTCATCACGCTCATCAAACAACCAGCCCTCGTCAAACACACCACCCTCACTTTAACCACATTCATAGATCACTCCATATAAACTCATTCATGTATAACACTCGAAATCATTTATCACACAACAAACCTTCAATCACATCATTCCTATTCACTTATCATTCATCTTCTTTCTTCGACGTACATAACATATGCATAAAACATCTCAAATTACTCACGCTTACTCCTAACAACGAATCTAATAACGAAACTAACAACGAATCTACAAAGATTAGAAAAGATGCACTTTTTTATGTCATACATACATACATAATATCACGCTATATCCCATCAAATGGGGTAGCACGAACCCTAAAATCATTCGTAAAACATTCACTCATTAAATTCATAAAATAATCCGTCCTCGTCAAACATTCTCATCCAAACACACCACCCTCACTTCAACCACATTAATAGATCACTCCATATAAACTCATTCATTTATTACACTCGAAATCATTTATCACACAACAAACCTTCAATCACATCTATCATCAAGATAGATATTTAGTTTTGAGAATTATTGATTTGAAATTAAATGTTTTACTGTCGTAGCCATTTAATAAATAAATAAATAAATATATCATCAAGTCTTTTACCCATTACTGAGTGTGGCACTCTGCCGAAACAGATTTTGGTAAGTGATATATTTATGCACGTGAAGTGCGGTTACCAGTCGTCAAATCGCCGTCTCCAAAGATGTTAGTGGTGGAGGAGCCACAGGGGTAATTTTAAATTGGTGAAAATGCTTTGTCGGTTGTGGGGATCGAACCAGGGTTCTTAGAATCCACAGGCCTACTTGATACCACTGAGCCATTTTTTTTTATCTAAATTTAATTGTTATTTATATAAGGTAGGCAGCTCACTGGTATCGAGTCGGCCTGTGGATCCTGAGAACCCTGGTTCGATTCCCACAACCGACAAACATTTTCACCACATTAAAATTACCCCTGAGAATTCCCTACTATTAACATCTTTGGGGCTGTGATTTGACGGCTGATAACCGCACTTGACGTACATAAATATATCACTTACCGAGATCTGCTATGTAGAGTACCACACCCAGTAATGGATAAAAGGCGTGATGATATATTTATTTATTTTCTTATGAAGCCTCAGGGATGCACAAACCAAAATGGGAACCGCTGATCTAGACAACATTTTTAAAATACAAAATAAATTTTAATAAATCTTTTTATTAACAATACTAGCGTCAACAATTATTGATCTACGATTTAATCTACAACAGGTTCGTAATAGTTATTAACGAACGTAGTTCAGACTTACTCTTAAAACAAAAGCACGAAACTTGTCTGTCAGTATCAATGCAGTAGTGCAGTAGTGATGAACTGTGAACAATTTTATGTTTTTCTGTAAATTTTGTTTATGATAATGCCACAGATCAATAGATTTTTCGATAAAGTAGAGGCAAAGTATAAAGGTATTTACATATTTTAATGTACCTGTTTCATACGATTACTGGTATCGAGTCGGCCTGTGGATCCTGAGAATCCTGGTTCCATTCACACAGGTGACAAATAATTTTCACCACATTAAAATTACCTCTGTGGCTTCCCCACTATTAACATCTTTGGGGGCAGTGATTTGGCGGCTGGTAACCGCACTTCACTCGCATAAATATATCACTTACCGAGATCTGCTTCGGCAGAGTGCCACACCCAATAATGGGTAGAAGGCGTAATGATTTACTTTAAAACATTAAATTTCGTAACATATTGGGATATTATATGAAAGTGTAGTTACCAGCCGTGAAACTACGGCCCTCAAACATGTTAATAGACAGGAAGCCACAACTGTTTTCAAATCTACAGTCCGACTCGATGCCACTGAGCCATTTACCCCATAATAAATATATCATTACATGTTTTATCCGTTACTGGGTGTGACACTTTTCCGCAGCAGATCTCGGTAAGTGATATAGTTATGTGCATGAAGTGCGGTTATATAACGGCCTCCAAAGATGTTAGTGGCGGAAAAGACACAGGGGTAATTTTAATGTTATGATAATTGTTTGTCGGTTGCGGGAATCGAACCCGAGTTCTCAAATTCACAGTACGACTTGATACCATTGAGCCATCTACCTCATAATAAATATATCAATTATTAAGTGATATACTTATGCTCGTGAAATACGGTTACCGGCCGTCAAATCACATTCTTCAAAGATGTGAAATGAGAAACACAGGGAATTTTGATGAGATGAAAATTGTTGGTCGGGTGCAGGAATTGAACCCGGGTTCTCAAATCCACAGTCTAACTGAGCCACCTACGAAAGAAGATATATATATTTTTTATAAATAACTGCTGTTTATTAATTTTTTTTATAACGAATGCCATTAATATATAATTCCTTCAAGAATTAGGGTACTTCAAGTTCATTAGCCCGGGATTTTTAATTTCAGATAATTTCGTTGGAATTATATTTTGTTCCAATTTCACCGCACCCTAAAATAAAGGGCTGAATACTAACTAATTAACTTCTCGTGTTGATTTTCTCAATAAATAAAATTAATTGAATCTCCAGAAGCAGTGAAACTTTTCTTTTCATTGCCTGTTTCGCTTTTTGCTTTTTATGCTAATGAACTTTTAGATGGAGTTTATATTTTGAATGCGAAGTTTAACGTGAAGTTCTAATTGATATTCTTTGTATTTTTTTCAAGCTAATGTTTTTTTGAATATTTATGCGTTTCATTTAATTGGATTTACTTTCTTTTGTTACAAATGATGGTTTTTGTAAATTATAAGTATTCGATAATTGTATATTACGTACCATGAGCTGTAAGTGACACTTTTTAGGTCAAGAATGTAGTTTTCCTGAACATTCGCGACCTAAAAGAAATCACTTACAGTTCGAGGTTAGTAAGTTATTGTTTACAATACTTGCACAAATAGAAGGAAAAGAAAAATAGGTTTCAAAATTGACAGCTGTCAAATTGTAGTCAAGATAAACAGGACCTTGATATGTAATATTTACTTACTACCACGGTGGATGGTAAGTAAATATTAAAGTCCTGATGTAACCATGGAAACCATTGTGCAATAAAAGTTCACTTTACTGAGTTTAAACTTGGTCTTTAATGGGTAATGTACGGTGTAAGTATTGTAAAAAAAAATATTATCGAGTCGACCTGTGGATCCTGAGAACCCTGATTTCATTCTCACTAGCGACAAACATTTTCATTACAGTAAAATTACCCCTGTATCACTAACATTCTTGGAAACTGCGATTTGACGGCTGGTAACCGCACTTTAAGTGCATAAATATATTACTTACAGAGATTTGCTTCGGCAATGTACCACACCCAGTGTTGAGTAAAATGTATGATGATATATATATACACAGTGCGACAAATAAGTTTCAAGACACAAGCCGTATTTAAATAATTAGCAGCGCTATCTATGAATATACACCGGCGTTTAATATTTGTGACATTGCTCTTGCCGGTAATGTCATTTTCGCTTCAATCGGTTGATAAATATAGATGTTATGACAGTTCTAGCAAAACAAGTCTTCTGTCGATGTTGACATTCAAACTATAAAAAATATACTATGAAATTAAAATACATAAATACATCATCACGCTTTTCACCCATTACTGGGTATGGTACTTTGCTAAAGCAGATCTCAGTAAGTGATATATTTGTGCTCGTAAAGTATGGTTACCAACCGTCAAATTAGTAATTTCAATTTGATTCGTGACTTAAAATTTACTATTTTTACAGTACCTGCTCAAATATAAGAAAATAGGTTTCAAAATTGACACCTGTGAAATTGTTATCAGTAATAATATAACAAGAGAGTGAGAATGAATTGAAAATAATTTGACAGATCTTTCGAAAACTTGTTGGCAGGCAATAGTCACGAAAGCCCGTAGGGCTTGAGTGGCTATTGCCAAATGACAACAAGCTTGAGAAACATACTGGAGAATTAGTTTCTAATTTATCCAACTCTCGACTTATATTTAATTAGATTATTTTTTGGACTTAGCTGTTGAGGTTGAGTCATCCAACTTAAAAGATTTTGAACTGGGTTCATATCGGTTGATTACTTATTAATTATTCTTGGAAGTTGTTTCCAAAATTTGTTGGTGTATTTCTGTATCTGAAATACAACTAAATCGACTTTTTCACACATTCGGCTATAAGATTCTTTCCGTTTTTTTTCTTTTGCGTATTATTGCCATTTCCTGTAATATACATATGCATGTTGTACATATTTCACTTAATATACAGTTGCCATTTAAAAATGACCTTTACTTTTACCAAGTGTTTAAACAATGACAAGCACTTGGCATTTAGTTTTATTATTTTGCTTTCTTGTAAAAGAAAAGAAAAATGTCGCTGTGTTATGTTAAACTCGTTTCTTGTATTTATTTTTATTATATGTTTAGTAAAATGAGTACATTGAACTTATGTGGTGAAATTTTCGCCAAATTTTACTTACTTACTTTTGCTGGTTTCGAGTCGGACTGTGAATTGGAGAACTAGGGTTTAATTCCCACAGCCGATAAACAATTTTTACCATTTTAAAATTACCCTTGTGGCTCCCTCTACAATAACATCTTTGAGGGCCATAATTTGGCAGCTGGTAATCGCACTACACTCGGATAAATATATTACTTACTGAGATCTGCTACGGCAGAATGTTACACCCAGTAATGAGTAAAAGGCGTGATGATATATTTATTATTTTATGATTATTTTTTGACGTGGTGTGCCACTCTATCACGGCCTCCAAAGATGTTAGTAGTGGGGAAGCCACAGGGTAATTTTAGGATGATTATTTTTTGACGTTTCTCAAAACAAATGAAGTGTTTCATTGTATGTCACGTTTTAACCAATCTTGTCATTATTATACCGAGAATAAAACTCTTGTGATTATTTCCGGCAATAATCTCTGTAGGTACTTTTTTGTTTGTGACAAATGATAGCTAGTTGTCAAATAATTATTTAAAACTGTCAACGGGTCAAGTAAAATGTGTGAAAGAAATTTTGGAAACAATTTGCAAGAATACATTAATAAGTAATTAATCGATATGAACCCAGTTCAAAATTTTTTAAGTTGGATGAATCGACCTCAACAGTTAAGTCAAAAAATAATCTAATTAAATATAACTCGAGAGTTGGATAAATTAGAAAATTATTCTCTAGCAATACACCAACAAATTTTGAAAACAACTTCCAAGAATACAATAATAAGTAATCAATCGATATAGTTAGAGAGCGAGGGTGCAAAATGGTGTCTCAGTCATTCCAGTGACAGAAATGGTTTTTTTAATAGGTTATGTCATGATAAACATGAAAAAAGAAAATTAGATTTGGGAACGGGTGGCTACTATAAATGGCGCCGATGTGAATGCGCCGATTTTAAGGGTGGTTGTTGACATATTTTTCACAGGCTAATTTTCACTTTAAATTATAAACTTTGATATAACTAATAAAAATGGTAGACAGAAGTTTTGGCCGGTGACGCATGCGTGACAAAACCAGACAAAGTCGTTATATGGTGTCGTGTGACATATTACTACTTCTTCACGATGAATACATGACAAAATTGACAGAAATTACTGCTGGTTGCTCATTGGTGACAGAAGCACTGAAAGTGGACTGGTGTAGGGATCAACAACCACCCTTAAAATCGGCGCATTCACATCGGCGCCATCTATAGTGGCCACCCGTTCCCAAATCTAATTTTCTTTTTTTCATGTTTATCATGACATAATCTATTAAAAAAACCATTTTTGTCATTGGAATAAATGAGACATCACTTTGCACCCTAGCTCTCTAACTATTACTGCATTTTTTGTATTTATATAAAAAAAAATATATATCGTCACGCCTTCTACCCATTACTGGGTGTGGCACTCTGCCGAAGCAGATCTCGGTAAGTGATATATTTTGCGCCTGAAGTGCGGTTACCAGTCGTCAAATCATAGATGTTAGTGGTGGAGGAGTCACAGGGATAGTTTTTAAAATTATGAAAATTGTTTGTTGTCTGTGGGAATCGAACCAGGGATCTTAGGATCCACAGGCCAGCTTCATACCACTGAGCTAGCCACCCCATGTATTTATGAGTGTAGAAAATAATCACTTTCTGCACACAGAGTGGTACTTTCCGGATCGTCTTAAAAAAAAAAATGATTGTTTAAGGGATATCACTATATCGCCGTAGGTTTCATTAATTAGGGTAGATTAGTTTTACCCATTACTGGGTGTGGCACTCTTCTGTAACAGATCGCGATAAGTGACATATTTTTGCGCATGAAATACTATTTTTTGGGTGTGAAAATGACTATCCAAACTCGCTTAATTAACACGGCATAAAAGCACTTGACACAAATGAACTAATCACGTGAGCAAAACAAATTTCATTGGCCATCCAATCACCCTAATACAAATTCCCGTACGTATACTTGTAATCAAGCATTCGCTATTGCCATTCCTCCTCCTTTTCGCTACGTTTCGTTTTATTTTCACCTTTCACATTTTCACACATTCACCGAAACGCCATACATTCTCGTATATGATGAACGAAGGTTGATTAGCTGGACTGGTCGTTAAAGTCATTAAACTGTATTACCGGCCGCGTCGCTGCTCCGGGCTGTTCCGGTGCTGAATTGCGTCGATGTCGATAATGCAGATGTCTGTAGGACCGGCTGGGTTCAATCCGAGAGATGTGATAGATGTGGAATGGTTAGGAAAAGATTGGATTTTGTAGATTTGTAGTAAATTGGAATGAGATAATTAGGCCTTATTTGTTTGGGATATTTGGATTTAACCCTGAACTGACCTAGAACTAACTCGTGTTACTTCCAAACAGAGCTGGGCAAGCTACTTAAAAAAAGTAGCTAAGCTACAGCTACAGCTATTCTTTAAAAAAGTAGCTAAGCTACAGCTATAAGCTATATTTTGTAAAATATAGCTAAGCTACAGCTAAAAGGTTTCGTTAAAGTAGCTGTTAAATTTTAAAGCTACTTTTTCAAATTATTGTTAAATAATTAAATTTGCCATTGTCATATGATCAGTCTTTTGTTATAATGATTGTTAATTTACTATTATGTACATAAATATCAAAAATAGCAAATAGGTACCATCTGGCACCTACTGTGTATTTTTGCGTATTAGAGCCAGTTAGAACCGGCAACAAATAATTATTTTGTGTGGGTTTAACTTGTACGCATGCGTACTTTGTTGACCTTCTGCTTAAAAACTTGAAGCTACAAAAAGTAGCTTTAAAAGTAGCTTCAGTTAATAAAGCTAATAAAAAAAAAGTAGTTAGCTACAAGCTACAGCTATATTTTTTCACAGTTAGCTAAGCTACAGCTATAGCTAAGGAAATGTAGCTAAGCTAGTAGCTAAGCTACAAAAGTAGCTAGCTACTGCCCAGCTCTGCTACCAAATAAATGATGCATCTAGTATCAGTTGTAAACACTGGCGGTAAATTTAAAATCTGAATGCATATTCGAAGCGACATCTGCTTAGTTTTGTTTGTGTGTTAAATTGTGCTTTTAATTGGATGTTTTGAGTCATCTTTATATTTTTTATATGTAGTCAAAAAGCAAATAACGTCAGGGTCTGTTTTTTTTTTATAATTTTGTCATCAGCACTATCAAAATAATGAATTTCGGAGTCGCAATAATGTGTCGTAATATTATCCTCTGTGACTTATATTGCAAGAAGCACAGAATGCATATTGCTCTTCCATCATCTGCATAAATAATAGTTTAGTATATTTTTTCAAAATATTATAAAATTACTTAGGTTTTTCATAAAAATAACTCCTAACCTCTCTATACTATTACAAATCGCGATGCCGCCACGAATAACAAGGAACACAAGTTGATCAGAAAGAGATAGTAAACGGGTTGAATCTACCAACCTGCTAAAATAGCTGGGATAGTAGGGTCACTTTAAGGTTAGTTCCAGGTTACTTATAGCGTGCCAATTAAACAAAAGTAACCTACCAGGTTACTTAAAAAATCCAAAATAAATACGGCCTTACTATCTTATTCTGTATTATTCCAGTGGAAATCGTAAGTCAATGCATAAAATCGAGGTGAAAATTGCATTTATTAATTAAAGCCTTGTTTCCAGCTTTTAACATAGTCTTAGTTTGGGATGCCTAGCTCAGTGGTATGAAGTCGGCCTGTGAATCCTGAGGTCCCTGGTTAGATTCCCACAGGCGACAAATTTTCATAATTTGAAAAAGCTATCCCTGTGGCTCCTCCACCACTAACATGTTTGGGGGCCGTTATTTGATGAATGGTAACCGCACTTCACGCGCAAAATATATCACTTATCGAGATCTGCTTCAGCAAAGTGCCACACCCAGTAATGGGTAGAAGGCGTGATGATATATATATATATATATTTTTTATTTTAATTTTAGTTTTTCGACATAACCTTGAGAGTTTGTCATATGTGAATACAATTGAGCGTTTCCAGCTACTGTCTTAGTCTCAGTCTTTGTCTTTGTCTCTGCGTATAAACACAAAGTTTGCAGACTTCATACTTCCTACATAGTCTTTCGTCTAATTTATATATTTAATAATATATTCCAATAATCATAGTAGCAATAGAACCAAAAAACATAAACATGTTTAACATTTATATGTCAAATAATAATTGTCAAACGCAAGGAGCAAGTCATAAGTGTTCAATTCAACGTTTTTGATATTAAATATGCTGTGTATAAGAAAATCATGTGGTGTCCATACCAGATTTTTTTAATTATATTTCTATGGGGTAATGGCTCAGTGGTATCAAGTCGGCCTGTGGATTCAAAGAACCCTGGTTCGATCCCTACAACCGACAAACATTTTCACCATTTTAAAATTACCCCACAATTACCATCTTTGGGGGGCCGTGATTTGATGGCTGGTAACTGCACTTCACGCACATGAATATATCACTTACCGAGATCTGCTTCGGCAGACTGCCACACCCAGTAATAGGTAAAAGGCGTGATTACTTCTCTGATCTTACATAAAGTGTTTAACTGCAACTGAGTGGAATTCATTTTAAAAACAAGCGCAGGGAAACACTTCCTTCCTTTCTATTCAGTTTCATTTTCAATTTTTTACAATACTATCGGTCTGCAATTGTTCATTTTGTGTAATGAAATGAGATTTAAAGAGCCTACTTTTTCTGATCGTAGAAAAACTAATTATTTTTAAATATGCTGTTAAACAATAATTAAATTTTAACGTACATGTCATTGTTTAGGAAATATATAGTAATAATGTAATCAAATGTTTGTTATATCAGACCATAACTATTTATAAAACAAATAACACAAACCAAAAACATACTTATCTTATCAAAGTTATTTTAATTTGCAAATCGTAAACAATTAAACAAAAACAAACTATTTCTACTTATCGTATAATATACGAGCTATATAAAAAACATTTCACACACGAAACTCCACCGTCAAACTTCTAAAATATATATAAATACTGAGTGTGGCACTCTGCCGAAACAGATCTCGGTAAGTGATATATTTATGCGCGTGAAGTGCGTTTAGCAGCCATTAAATCACTATTTCAATATTACTTATTTATATTTACCTGCCGAAGCTTTCAAACAAATTATTCGTAATAAACCATTTAGCAAATTCCTGTAAAGTACTAAATTTCCTGCTTCGAATTTTCCAATAACGTGTTATAAATAACTTTATCTTGGACGGATGTAGAGCATGATGACGTCATGTGATTCAGCAAGTCCTGTAGGATTGCAAAGGATAGCAGGATGAGCAGGAAATAGAGGATATATGGGCGTGGCTACGAAGCTTGTAATTGGCTTGGATGAATTAATTGACAAATTGGCAAAATTACGAATGGAGGGTGAACAGGAATTGTAGGATTATTATTTAAACGTGTTAATAATGAATACTGCAATTTTTTCACGACCATTCAACAGGAATTTGCAGGTTTAGGTCATAATGTAGGAAAATAATACATTTTTGAGGTTATATGACAGACGACAAATTTTAGTAGTTACGTACTCTCACTAGATGGCAATATTATACTAGCTTTAATCTGATTAAATTTAAAAACTGCTAAATAATGGTATCGAGTCGGCCTGTAGATCCTGAGAACCCCGGTTCGATTCCCACAGTCGACAAACATTTTCACCACATTAATACTACCCCTGTGGCTCCCCCTCCACTAACGTCTTTGGGTGTGTGATTTGACTTCACGCGCGTAAATATATAATAATAATCTATATACTCGTATATAAAAAAATTAATGTTTATTTGTTGTTTGTCCCGTATGCGTTCCTATACCATTCATCCGATTGCGATGAAACTTTGCTAAGTTGCTGTGCGCATGCCCACGATGGTTTCTGACTAAGCACAAGTCCAATCCGCCATCTTTAAACAAAATGGCCGCTAGCTATCTTGAAAAGTACTGCACTGTTTCGATTCAAATTTGGTATAGACATAGACGAGAACCAATCTTAACATATAGGCATAATACAGCTTAAGTCCGCCATCTTGTAACAAAATGGCCGCTAGCTATCTTGAAAAGTACTGCACTGATTCGATTCAAATTTGGTGTAGACATAGACGGGAACCAATCTTTACATATAGGCATAATAAAGCTTCAGTCCGCCATCTTTAAACAAAATGGCCGCTAGCTATCTTGAAAAGTACTGCACTGTTTCGATTCAAATTTGGTATAGACATAGACGGGAATCAATCTTAACATACAGATATAATAAAGCTTCAATCCGCCATCTTGAAACAAAATGGCCGCTAGCTATCCTGAAAAGTATTACACTGATTCGATTCAAATTTGGTATAGACATATACGGGAACCAATCTTAACATATAGGTATAATAAAGCTTAAGTCTGCCGTCTTGAAACAAAATGGCCGCTAGCTATCCTGAAATGTACTGCACTGATTCGATTCAAATTTGGTATAGACATAGACGGGAACCAATCTTAACATATAGGTATAATAAAGCTTCAGTCCTATGCCATTCGAATTCAGACGTTTGCAGTTTCCGGTACGACTCGCATTTGCAATGACCATCAACAAAGCACAGGGACAATCGCTACAGGTGTTTGGACTAAATTTGGAAAATCCATGTTTCTCACATGGACAGCTGTACACAAACACTTTCTTTGAGTTGCAATGCAACGCATGCCGGGTACTCACATTAAATTGTAGACCACGCGAACGAAGTCGCGGGTAATAGCTAGTAATAATAATAAATGTCAACGGCCATGGCTGCACTCATTGGAACTGATCTAAGCGATAACGCGAGTTAAGTAACGTTGCGCGCGGGTAGTACTTGGATGGGTGACCGTCCAGAGAAACCCGCGTTGCTGTTGACTATAAGACCTAAAACGCAGATCAGGGCGTAATGGCGGCATATGACCTAAGTAGTTGGTTCGCCAAAGAAGCCACAAAAAAAATTATAATAATAATAATAATATATGGGGGGATGGCTCAATGGTATCTGGTCGATCTGTGGATCCTAAAAACCCTGGTTCGATCCCCACAGCCGACAAAATATTTTCACCAATTTAAAATTACCCCTGTGGCTCTCCCTCCACTAACAACTTTGGGGGCCGTGATTTGACGGCTGATAACTGTATTTCACGCGCATAAATATATCACTTACCGAGATCTACTTCGACAGAGTGCCACACCCAGTAATGGATAGAAGGCGTGGTGATATATTTATATATTTATTTATTTTATGTGCATTACTATAATCATAATTATTATATATTGGTGACAAAAAATAAAAATCTGGTGTGGCTACACAGCATATATAATATTTAGAATATATGAATGTTATATAATATTATTAAACATATAATTTAGTTTTCAGTAATTCAGCATTTATCTGTTTGAAACATATTAAATATCAAATTTGTTTACGTATAATTTTTTTAGTAATGTTGACTACTTTATGTCTAACTTTACTGATGAGGCATATACAGGATGTCCGTTTTTCTAGCCTTACTATTTGATCAATGAAATTGATATAGCCTCAAAAACGCTGAATTGAACACTTATGACTTGCTCCTCGCGTTTAACAATTATTATTTGACATATAAATGTTAAACATGTTTTTATTTTTTGTTTCTATTGCTACTACGATTATTGGAATATATTATTAAAATAAATAAATAAATATATCATCACGCCTACTAGCAATTACTGGGTGTGGCACTCTGACGAAGCAGATCTCAGTAAGTGATATATTTTGCGCGTGAAGGGCGGTTACCAGAGGTACTTTTAAATTGGTGAAAATTATTTGTCGTCTGTGGGAATCAAACCAGGGTTCTCAGGATCCACAGCCCAACTTGATACCATTGAGCCACCTATCGCATATTGTGAATTCAAAGTATACAAATTCTTATTATATCAGGGCGATATTATGTGGATCCTGAGAACCCTGGTTCGATTCCCACAGGCGACAAACAATTTTCATAATTTCAAAAAGCTACTCCTGTAGCTCTTCCAGCACTAACATCTTTGGGGGCCGTGACTGGTAACCGCACTTCACGCGCATAAAATATATCACTTACCGAGATCTGCTTCGGCAGTGTGCCACACTCAGTAATGGGTAGAAGGCGTGATGATATATTTTTATTTTTTTTATATATTATATGAGTAACTTTGACACCCCTGCTCCACGCAATATAAAATCATTTCCATGAAATGACATCCAAGACAGATTTACTAACGTTACAATTTTTTCTTCTCCATTCAGAACAAATATTCTCTCGTATAAAAAATCCAATGAATTTATCATTAACACCATCTGGTCCCAGCGAAACAAACATTACAATTTGCAATCGCGTGGTTCACTTCTTCAACACTGAACAGCTGTGGCGCGTCAGCTGCGATGCGTCCTCGGCATCGTTAGCACAAGAACTAGCACTAGCTTCGAATGGTCGAAAGCTCGAGTGACATGTGAGGAATGTGCCTCTATGGATTGTACTTTGTATAATCTTTATGCTTATGATATCATAAGGCTATGTAAGCATTATAATCAATATTATTTTATGTGGAAAATTTTTTTTGTGTTGAGTTAATTAAGTGGTTTGCGCTAATTGAGCGAATGAATTAATGCTGCTGGTACTATTATGTATTTTGTTGAATGTGCGTAATTATTTTACTGTGATTTATAGTTATGGATCGATAAGTATAATGTACGGTCTTATCAAAGATTTATGTAGAATATTACTGCACGATTTTAAACAACCAATAGTGCTTCTTCATTTGACCACATTGTCATGAAAATGAGTAAATTAATAAGTAATAATTTTCTGTATAAATAATTTACAGTTTTACTCTAAATTTTTTTAGTTACCTACGAAAATAATTATGTAACAAAAAATGATTAGGATGCATAAAGGAATACGTGATTTTTTTCAGATTTTTTTTATACATTTTTAAAATTTTTGTTTTTTTGGACTGGAGAATTTTACAATTTTAGAATATCATGATTTTTTTACTCGAAAAGGATAAAATTTTCAGAAAAACATCAAAGAACAGAAATTGCTTAGAATTTACCATAGAATACGTGTATATTTTTTTAGACATTTCAAAATTGGTCAAAAAATCCTACAAAATAAATTAAAAATGTATTTAAAAAATCGCACGTATTCTTTGCTGAAACTTAATAATTTTTTGATAAATAATTTTTTTTCGTAGGATGATGTAAGTAAAAAATTGATAGAGGTCAAATATTAATTATTTTTTCGATCCACTTTTGCTAAAGAAGGATGACAATTTTTCGACTGAGAATGAGATGCCGTCGTCTAAATAAAAAAGACAAATCCAAGTAGTTCTTTCAATAAGAAAAATAGGAAAAAAATTTCCATCACTTGTCTCATAATTCCACAGAGGTTTTACAGCACGTTTGCATCAACTTCTCAGGTCATCAACAAACGGCTGGTCAGTTCAGCTTTAACCATAGACGCGTTTCGTCCTTCCGGACTCATCAGTATGGTGCGATCATATATCCAAGTAAATCAACTAGGAAATAGTGCTGTAAAACCTATGTGGAATTATGAGACAAGTGATGGAAAAATGTTTTCCTATTTTTCTTATTTATTAAGACTCAATTCCACTTCGCAATAGACATTTTGTCTTTTGTTTTAGTTCTTTCAACTTTAAAATTAAGTTTTTTAAATCTTTGTCCAAATATATTACCAAAACACCCTAAAATCATAAAAACTGATATAATTTCTGATTTTTTCATGCCAAAAAAAATTTTGACGCTTCAAATTTTGGAGAAGGTGGGTATCCGTTTCCCAGAGAATGGCGCAAATATATTATTGTCGATTCCAGAAATCGACAAACAATTTTCATCATATTAAAATTACCCCTGTGACTTTCCTTTCACAAACATCTTTGAGGGCCTAGTGCCACACCCAGTATTGGTGAAAGGCGTGGTGTTATTTTGTTTCTCCATATTACAATATTTTCTAAAAAAAAGCATATCTGAAATAATACTTATCAAAGATTATGGGATGGCTAGCACAGTGGTATGAAGTCGGCCTGTGGATTCTGAGGTCCCTGGTTCGATTCCCACAGGCGACAAATTTTCATAATTTGAAAACGCTATCCCTGTGGCTCCTCCATCACTAACATGTTTGGGGGCCGTGATTTGACGACTGGTAACCGCACTTCACGCGCAAAATATATCACTTACCGAGATCTGCTTCAGCAGAGTGTCACACCCAGTAATGGGTAGAAGGCGTGATGATATATTTATTTGATTTTTTTATTTATTTTTTCATAAAAATAAATTGTCAGATAATGACGTGTTTAATATAGGTTTATATTACTTTTATCGATTTTGTATGTTTTGTGATAAGGATATAAACCCGTGAATTAGATAAAAATTTGCGGTGTTTTTTTTTTTGAGATAACTCAGATAACATTGTGAATCATTTTTATATATAGCCTGATATATCGCTTTTTATTTCCTGTTTTATACAGCTACGTTATCAGGGATTAACAAGATTTAATTAAAAGTTCATTTCATATAGGTTTCACAATTTTTATTACCTTTTACCTAATTCTGTAATGGGGTAGGTGACTCAGTGGTATCGAGTCGGCCTGTGGATCCTGAGAGCTCTGGTTCGATTCCGACAGCCACAAACATTTTCACCACATTAAAATTACACCTATGGCTCTCCCATCACTAACATCTTTGGGGGCCGTGATTTGACGACTGGTAATCACACATCACGCGTATAAATATATCACTTACCAAGATCTGCTACGGCAGAGTGCTGCACCCAGTAATGGGTAAAAGGTGTGATGATATATTTATTTTATTCATTGCTAAAATATTCTTTCGCTTCGCTACGACCGAATATCGACCTCGTCAAATTAAAATAAAGTTACTATAACCCTAAACTAAAAAAAATCTATGAAACATTTTCGAATCGTGCGACCAGCTGATCCGTAAAAGATCGCTCAGGATCTCACATTGCAAACACATTATTCACTCGCCTTTAAATTGAAACGTCAAGGCGATTCGCAAGCAAATTCTTCACTCGATATTTTCGATAAGAATCTCTTTTCAATTGAATACACCGTCTGCAACGTGGCCTCGGATGTTGTCGGAAGTGGTCGGGACACTTCGGAATTCTCGTATCCGTTCGGAAAGATGGTATCACATGGTCAATATTTTCACCATATGAAAATTTGTTATTATGTCTGCACAATAATTATTTTTAACAAACTAAAAAGGATGCGAAATATTTATTTATGTATCAAGGGTGAAAACAGGTGAAATTAATGTGTTTTAGCCATGAAAAGCGGGTTTAAACACTTCTTTTTGGCCCTAGGGCCATAATAAAATAATGTCCTATAGATAGATATATAAACAAAATCAGAAATTTTGTTTATTGTGAATACTTTATTTAGCAAAATGTCACTTTGACATAAATGTACCTGTTTTAATTTTTGAACATATAATTAAATGTTATTTTGTTGTGCATAAAATATTGTATGTACCACGGGTGAAATTAGCGTTTCTGGTCCTTGACATGATTGTATTAACCCTGGGTGATTTGCGCCTCGTGCAAATAATCATGCAATCATACAATATTTTATGCACAACAAAATAATATTGAATTATATGTTCAAAAGATTCAAATATGACATTTTGCAGAATCAAGTATTCACAATAAACAAAAATTGTCATTTTATTTATGTAACCATAGGAAATATTTTATTAAGGCCCTAGGGCCAAAACAAGTGTTTAAGCCCGGTTTTTTGGGTTAAAACACATTAATTTCCACCTGGTTGTGCATAAAAATATTTTTCAGACGACACTTATGAAAGTAACCATAACAACATCATAAACTACTGCGGAAAGTTGAACATAGCACACACTGATATGTTAGCATAACGTACACTTCTAACATATCAGATGAAGTTCCACTGCTTGACAACAGATGGCGTTACGATGAAAGAAAATAATAAACTAAATGAAATTGTATTATTATTTGGATTGAAGTTTTGGCAGATTATTCAACACATTTACACGGATAAATTTTATTTTTAAAAATTAATAATTACGTATTTATTAATATTTTAGCATTATTTAATATTTTGATAATACGGTTAGTACAGTTGGTATCACCACACCTAACCTCAAACGTCAAACATCAACGCTTACCAACAAAAACGCATCAGCTGTCAAAGTGTAACTACATTGCTCTTGTAAACTTTTTTTAGAAATATTTCGTGGTCGTCTGAAAAATAGTGTACATAACTCGCTCGAAAATGTGATAACTGTGCTCGTGTATTTAATTCACTCGGCGCTGCGCGCCTCATTTTTCAATTTGTACACTCGCACGTTATCTTCCACTTTCGATGCTTGTTATGTAATATACTATTTTCTTACTTGTATACGTAGGTGTTATTATATAAATGAATGGGATGGCTAGCTCAGTGGTATGAAGTCGGCCTGTGGATCCTGAGGTCCCTGGTTCGATTCCCACAGGCGACAAATTTTCATAATTTGAAAAAGCTATCCCTGTGGCTCCTCCACCACTAACATGTTTGGGGGTCGTGATTTGACGACTGGTAACCGCACTTCAAGCGCAAAATATATCATTTACCGAGATCTGCTGTAGCAGAGTGCCACATCCAGTAATGGGTAGAAGGCGTGATGATTTATTTATTTATTTTTATTTTTATGTAATGACGAAAAAGTAGGAATTATTTTTTTTTTGTGTCTTCTTTGGCGGATCAACTACCAAGGTCATATGCCGCCATTACGCCCTGATCTGCGTTTTAGGTATTATGGTCACCCATCCAAGTACTACCCGCGCGCAACGTTACTTAACTCGCGTTATCGCTTAGATCAGTACCAACGAGCGCAGCCATGGCCGTTGACAAGGAATTATTATTAATTTCGTTAACTTACTTTATCAAAATGAAAAAATCTGTATTAAATAAAACTAGAAAATATTGGCACTATTGTGATATGAAATTTAATTTATATGATAGTAATTTTTTTTTTTTTCGTTATCTGATCTTACATTGAGTGTTTAATTGCAATTGTGTGGAATTCACTTTCAAAAACAAGCGTAGAGCGACACTCCCTTCCTTTCTTATCTTTTAATTCGTTTTCAGTTCTTACGTAGAGTGTTTAACTGCAATTGTGTGAAATTCACTTTCAAAAACAAGCGCAGGGCGACGCTCCCTCTCTTTCTTATCTTTTTGTTTCATTTTCTGTGACTGCATTGTGTGGTCTTTTCTTTCATATATAAGTGCAGACTATCGCTTTCATCTTTTCTAATCTTTGTAGATTCGTTGTTAGTTTCGTGATTAGATTTGTTGTTAGGAGTAAACGTGAGTAATTTGAGATTTTTTTATGCATATGTTATGTACGTTGAGGAAGGAAAATGAATGGTAAGAGAATAGGAATGATGTGATTGAAGGTTTGTTGTGTGATAATGTTTTCGAGTGTAATAAATGAATGAGTTTATATGGAGTGATCTATAAATGTGGTTGAAGTGAGGGTGGTGTGTTTGGATGAAAATGTTTGGTGATGGCTGGTTGTTTGATGGGTGTGATGAGTGAATGTTTTATGAGTGATTTTAGGGTTCGTGCTACCCCATTTGTTGGGATATAGCGTGAAGATATGTATGTATGTATGTATGTAATTGTCTCTGTGCAAACTCAAATTCATCCATTATTTCTTTGGAATCATTATTGATATCATCCATTTTTATTTGACAATAAATTTTTAGAAAATTGTACGTAAGCAAATATGACTGATGCTTATTTTCGTAAGTTTGATCCGCAAATATAGACACACCCTGTAAATCTATTTAAAACATACGATAGGTATGCTAACACGCTGAACCCAAAATAGTAGATACACGCAAAGACACAATAAAACATATTCTATCTCTTCTAAGAACTGTTGAAATTTCAGTCGAAGAGTGATTGGATACAAAATGGACGCCGTACAAGTCATTGCGACGTAGTGTATATTTAACTTGTCATTTGATACTATTCTCAGCTTCAGCTTCAACACTTCGAGACTATAAGGGAAGCATCGCTTCTAGTAAACCGTACATGCAAGATTTATAGTACAGTTCACCAAAACGCGAAGGATCGTCATGAAGTTTATTTATTTATTTATTACTCTGCACAGCAGGAACTTAATCACAATGACAGTGGCATGGAACTCAAACAAAATTACAAACAATTGTAAAATAAAATATATAAATATATCATCACGCCTTCTACCCATTACTGGGTGTGGCACTCTGCCGAAGCAGATCTCGGTAAGTGATATATTTTCCGCGTGAAGTGCGGTTACCAGTCGTCAAATCACGGCCCCAATAGATGTTAGTGGTGGGGAAGCCACAGGGGTAGCTTTTGAAATTATGAAAATTGTTTGTCGCCTGTGGGAATCGAATCTAGGGTATCTAGGGTACCAGGGTTCTCAGGATCCACAGGCCGACTTCATACCACTGAGCTAGGTACCACACATTTTAATTGTCAAAAAGTTCCATGGCTTTCGCTATAATTAAGTAAATTTCAAAAAACTTTAAAATTGATTTACTCGGTTATGAAATGTCAAAAATAAAATCTGATTACTAAGTTGGATGTAGAATTTAATTATCTACAACGTTTATTTCAAGTATTTTTGCCGAAAATAATTTGGGAACTTTTGCGCAAGGAAAAACTGATTTCCCATGTTAAATTAATTAACACTTTCTATGTCGTTCTCTCAATCAACGATCATTCGCTATCCTATTGATCCTTCAATTTCTCCAGCAATTTTGCTATCGATTTCAACTAATATTACATGTCAAGTTCGATATGTAGCATTAACAACTAGTAAGTTTGACAAAATCGCTATTGATACTGTTGCTAGATAAACAATTCTTTAATTAAAGAGTTCTTTATTTTATGGGATGGCTAGCTCAGTGGTATGAAGTCGGCCTGTGGATCCTGAGGTCCCTGGTTCGATTCCCACAGGCGACAAATTTTCATAATTTGAAAAAGCTATCCCTGTGGCTCCTCCACCAGTAACATGTTTGGGGGCCGTGATTTGACGACTGGTAACCGCACTTTACGCGCAAAATATATCACTTACCGAGATCTGCTTCAGCAGAGTGCCACACCCAGTAATGGGTAGAAGGCGTGATGATATATTTATTTATTTTTTTCTTGCAACCCAGCATCAACCTAATCCTCATGCTTTGCCCCTCGTGCTAATAATCATGCCGCCCGTTTTAACCCTTGATACATAAATAACTATTTTCAATCATGCAGTTTTATTGTGTGCGTATTATTAATAACAATTGTCTTAAACAATCGAATCTTAATCATTGCGCTTCCGTTTTAATTACGTTTTAATAACCGCCATCTAGAATCGATACGCGATGTACAGACCCCCATCGTTTTACATTTCACACGCATAAATATATCACTTTTAGAGATCTGCTTCGGCAGATTGCCACAGTCAGGGGTAGGTAAAATGCGTGATGATATATTTATTTATATTTTATATTTTGTGAAGAACCTTTGGGTTTTGGTGAACTGTACTTGACAGTGTCGTAGTTTTTGTCCTCTGCAGGAGAACTTAAAGTAAAAATAGATAGTGTACTTCACGCAATGGAGGAGTGATGAGCCTGAATGGCTTTAAATGCCCAGGAATTTAAATATACTTTTTTCTATACAGTTTCTTAATTCTAAGCAGAAAAGGAATTTTAATATAATTTTCTCCTACACTTCGAGCAACATTTTTTTTTTATCTTACACTGTTTGACATCCTTTATATGCAGTAGATAGCCACACATTGGACTGTAGATTTGAGTACGCAGGTTTGATTCCCACAGCCGATAAACTGATTTTCACCATATTAAAATTATCTACATTAACATTTTTGGAAGCCGTGATGTCACAACTGGAAACCGCACTTCGCACCTCGGCAGAGTGCTACATTCAGTAATAAGTAAAAGGCGTGATGATATATTTATTTTTTTAAACCAACGTATTCTGGACAAGATTTCCTACACAATAGTATTTATTTTTAACTTATTTATTAGTCTGCACAACATGAACTAAATCCCAATGACAGTAGCTTGTAATAAAATCTGCATCATTCAAGACACAATCGAATTTTTACTTTCTTATACGCAGTATAAGGAAGTATTGGAATCATGAAAAAAATCGTTGACGAGATTTTCGCGGAAATACGTGTTTTGAGGTCCACTGAATCCGTTTTCATCATTTTTTCAATTATGTCTGTGTGTGTGTGTGTGTGTGTGGATGGATGGATGGATGAATGGATGGATGGATGTGTGTCCGAGTGTGCAATATATCATGCACGAGATAAGATTTGTTAACGAAACTTGGTAATTATAAGTTTCATGAAAATACGAAGAGCTGAGTTGATTTTGAATGAAATTGAAAAACCGGAACAGGAAGTTTACTGGACACACAACACAGTTACGAAAAAAAGTTTCAAATACAAGATGTTAGCAAAAATATTTGGAACATAAAATGTTACTTGCAATTTTCCTGTATATGCGTATAATTTTGAGAAAAACTAATTTTTATATTTAATAATATATTTCAATAATCATAGTAGCAATAGAAACAAAAAACAAAACCATGTTTAACATTTATATGTCAAATAATAATTGTCAAACGCAAGGAGCAAGTCATAAGTGTTCAATTCAGCGTTTTTGATATTAAATATGCTGTGTATAAGAAAGTCGTGTGGTGCCCACACCAGATTTTTTTTTAATGTAATCTTGTTAGATGACATATTTATACCGTGATGCAAAATGCAGTTTGGAAGTTATGTGTTTTAAATTCAATCCATGATCAAATGTAGCTACAACATGTATCAACACTTTTCTGATAGCTTCGAAATAAGGATGAAATTGGATCAAAATATCAATTTCACATAAATATATCATGGCGTTACTCGCAAACACGCTACCAAAACAAATAAAACGTCTTCGCTTCGAGAAATTTAAACGAAACTTTGGAAACGTGACGTATTTCGATACTTAATCATTTAAAAATATCTGAACGACCTATAGGTAAATAAAATTAAGATCGCTGCGCCATCTAGAACACTTCGCGAACTACTGTATCCAGGATAGTTTTTAAAACTACAAAACTAAATCGCACTTTAATCTTATAAAACACAAAATAACTAAAACAAAAGACAAAATGTCTATTGAGATGTGGAATTGAGTCTTAATAAATAAGAAAAATAGGAAAAAAATTTCCATCACTTGTCTCGTAATTCCACAGAGGTTTTTTCAGCACGTTTGCATCAACTTCTCAGGTCATCAACAAACGGCTGGTCAGTTCAGCTTTAACCATAGACGCGTTTCGTCCTTTCGGACTCATCAGTATGGTGCGATCATTTATCTAACTAGACCAACTAGGAAATAATGGATTGTGATACCGACTTAGCTGAACTGACTGATGTTAACCTATCTACAACGGTAACATGACATGAGAGCTATGGAGCCACTCGTGGTGCCATCTACCGACAAAATCGCAAACTGCTTGACAGCTATTGAAATAAAACAAAAGACAAAATGTCTATTGCGATGTGGAATTGAGTCTTAATAAATAAGAAAAAATAGGAAAAAAAGTTGATGCAAACATGCTGTAAAACCTCTGGAATTACGAGACAAGTGATGGAAATTTTTTTCCTATTTTTTCTTATTTACAAAATAACTTTCTCTTTTATAATTAATTTATTTACACGATCGTCACTATACGAGGGTAGAGTGAAACAGCCCTGAAAAATTAAACACGAAATGATTTATTTGGTCAAAACATATTTTATTTCTCAACATAATCTCTTTGTAGCTCGATACACTTCGTCCAACGTTTTTCTAATATTTCGATCCCTTCCAAATAATAAGATTTTGGCAATCCTTCAAAATAGGCGTTTGTCTCAGCGATGACCTCATCGTTGGAGCCAAATCTCTTTCCGCCGAGCCATTTCTTCAAGTTTGGAAATAGATAAAAATCGCAGGGGCCCAAATCTGTAGAATATAGTGGATGACGAACCAATTCGTAGCGCAATTCATGCCAAAATCGTATTATTTGGAAGGGATAGAAAAATTAGAAAAATGTTGGACGAAGTGTATCGAGCTACAAGGAGATTATGTTGAAATAAAATATATTTTGACCAAATAAATCATTTCTTGTTTCATTTTTCAGAGACTTTTCACCCTGCCCTCGTAATACAGTTCAAAATGAGTCCTGGTTATAGTAGTTCTAAAAATTACCGCTAGGTTGTGTAACGCTTAGCTGCATTTGCCTATAGCAATAGTGGTACAACTAATTTGAACACCCTGTAGATTTAAGGAGTTGTGTTCGATTCCCACAGCCCCGATAAGCAATTTTTACCATATTAAAATTACCCTTGTGGTTCCCCTTCCACTAACATACTTAGGTAGCGTAATTTGACTTCACTTCATACGCATAAATATATCAGTTATTTAGATATAAATAAATAAATAAATATATCATCACGCCTTCTACCCATTACTGGATGTGGCACTCTGCCGAAGCAGATCTCGATAAGTGATATATTTTTGCGCTTGAAGTGCGATTACCAGTCGTCAAATCACGACCCCCAAACATGTTAGTGGTGGAGGAGCCACAGGGGTAGCTTTTGAAATTATGAAAATTGTTTGTCGCTTGTGGAAATCGAACCAGGGTTCTTAGGATCCACAGGCCGACTTCATACCACTGAGCTAGCTACCCCATCAATCATTTATCGTTATATTTATTAAGGCTTAGGGGTTAAATTTATTTTTAGTTATCTAAATTAACTAAATTTCTTTTCTTCTATTCCAGATAACATTGACACAATCGCAGAATCCCTTTCCGACCTCGCAAAACAAGAAGGCTCTCGCGACAACATCTCCATAATAATAATCTTTCTAAAAGACCCCGCCAAAATCGCTAAGAAGTTCTCCACAGACTGGGGTTGGCCTTCTGTCCAAACAACCGACGTCACCATGGAAACAGGCGTCGACAACACAAACATCAACAACACCGCGTCCAACAATGCGTTCGATCTCTTCGGCGTGTTCCAGAAACGAGGCTTAGATCACTTCGCTTCTGAACAACCTGAGTTTAACAAGTCTAACGGCACAGATCAGAACAAATCTGAGTTGTATCATTTCGACAGACCTTCTAACGGCAAACGACGTGTTGATGATGAGTTTGATGAAGATGAAGAAGATGATTTTGGTCCGGAGACGGATGTGGATGGAGTGGATGATGTGCTGTTGAGTCCGATGATCGCGTCTGCGAAAGCTATGGAGAAGGTTTTGGAAGGGAATGAGAATAATAATGATGATCAGGAGAAGATGGATACAATGGACGTGGATATAGAATTGCAGAAACAACAGAGTAGCGAGTTTGAACCGTCGAGAGAGGCGAGAGAGGAGACGCCAACACCTCCTGCTGATTCTGGTAAGTCGTTTTATATTATTTTTTCTATTTCGATGTTCTTGTCTATAAACGCACTGTAAATAATACATCATCAAGGAGATCTATAAGCGCACTGATTTGGCGGTTTTTACTTTCTTATACACAGTATAAGGAAGTATTGTAATCGTGAAAAAATCGTCGACGAGATTTTCGCGGAAATACGTGTTTTGAGGTCCACTGAATCCGTTTTGATGGATGGATGTGTGTCCGAGTGTGCAATATCTCATGAACGAGATAAGATTTGTTAACGAAACTTGGTAATTACAAGTTTCATGAAAATAAGAAGAGCTGAGTTGATTTTGAATGAAATTGAAAAACGGGAAGAGGAAGTTTACTGGACACACAAAACAATAAATTTCATTTACTTGAAAAATGGAATCAGTTACGAAAAAAGTTTCAAATAAAAGATGTTAGCAAAAATATATGGAATGTTATTTGCAATTTTCCTGTATCTGCGTCTAATTTCGAGAAAAACTAATTTATATATTTAATAATGTGTTTTAGCCCTAATAAGCGGGCTTAAACACTTCTTTTTAACCCATGGGCCAAAAAGAAATAATTCTAATGGATACATAAATAAATGATATTTTTCGTTTATTGTGAATACTTGATTCTGAAAGATGTCATTTTGACATAATGAGTTGGCTAGCTCAGTGGTATGACGTCGGCCTGTGGATCCTGAGAACCCTGATTCGATTCCCACAAGTGATAAACAATTTCCATAATTTCAAAAGCTACCCCTGTGGCTCCTCCACCACTAACATCTTTGGGAGCAGTGATTTGACGACTGATAACCGCACTTCACGCGCAAAATATATCATCTGCCACGCCCAGTAATGGATAGAAGGCGTGATGATATATTTTATTTTATCTATGTACATATTTTAATCTTTTGAACATTAAATGTTATTTTGTTGTGCATAAAATATTGTATGTACCACGAGTGAAATTAGCGTTTCTAACCCTGAGCATGTTACTAATCCTCGGTGCTTTGCGCCTCGTGCTAATAATCATGCCACGGGCCAGAAACGCCCGTTTTCACCCTTGGTACATAAATAACTATTTTATTACAAAAGTCTTAAGTTTGGATTTAATTTTAATAGGAAACCCAAACTCAACCTCTTTAATATAACAAACTTAAATTAAAACCACAAGCCATGGCGTTTACTTGCTGAACTACCTCACCATATCCCAACTTCCTACACTACAGTTGATCACTTGTAGATTGAATCACAGTCTCTTTCAATAGACACCATACCTTCTTTTCATTTTTTCATTCGCTACAAAAAGAATAAAAATCTCTGACTTATCGAACCGCGAAGTTCCTCATCCCGTCTGATAACTCGACGTCTAGGAACGAAGAATGGTGATTTGCATCGCAATGACGATACTTTATGAAGCGTGACTAATTGTCTCGTCGACGTGGATTCATCGTGTTGGAAATGATTATCGAACGAGTGCTGTAATTAAAGTTTCTGAGAGCTTTGAAATATGTATCAGACCGTGTAGAAAAATGAATATTCATGTTATTGTAAATGTTACGCTTATGCTCGGATGCTTTACAGTGAGTTCAATGAAAGATGAATTTGGTTTTGTGATTATTTGGAATTTTGATGATGTAAAATTATGTAAATAAATAAATATATCATCACGCCTTCTACTCATTACTGGGTGTGGCACTCTCCTGAAGCAGATCTCGGTAAGTGATATATTTATGCGCGTGAAGTGCGGTTACCAGTCGCCAAATTACTGCTCCCATGTTAGTGGAGGGGGCGCCACAAAGGTAATTTTAATATGATGAAAATTGTTTTTTGGCAGTAAGGTTCGAACCAGGGTTCTCAAATACACAGGCTGTCTCAGTACCAATGAGCCATGTATTTGATAATAAAAAAAATGAAAATGTTTGTCGGCTGTGGGAATCGAACTAGGGGTCTTTGTATCCATATTTGAAGCATTTCTATCGAAATTATTTGGGGGCAATGCACACAGAAAATCCACGACATTTTACCATATCGAACGTCTATGGCCCGCTTTTCGTAGAACACCCAGTATGTAATTTTCAACTATTTGTTTTATTTAAAAAAAGTAATTCTGTCATACCATAAAAATGATCGTTTCTAAAATATATATTTATTATTAAGTGTAAAGGGCGCAAAAAGGGATCATTCTAATATTGCGTACAGGTCCTGAAAGTAGAGACAAAACAGTTTCTTTTTCAGAAAGAATCGTCCAATTTTGTTGATTATTTTTTGCCGTTTCTCAAAACCAATGAAATGCTTCATTGTATGTCACGTGTCTGCGTTTTAACCAATCCTGTCATTATTATACTAAAAATAAAGCTCTTGTGATTATTCCCGGGAATTATCTCTGTAGATGCTTTTTTGTTTGTGACAAATGATAGGTAGTTGTCAAATAATTATTTAAAACTGTCAACGCGTCAAGTAAAATGCGCAAAACAAATCGATTTAGTTGCATTTCAGATACAGAAATACACCAACAAATTTTGGAAACAACTTCCAAGAATACATTAATAAGTAATCAATCGATATGAATCCAGTTCAAAATTTTTTAAGTTGGAAGAATCGACCTCAACAGCTGAGTCAACAAATAATCTAATTAAATATATATGGCAACAAGTTTTCGAAAGATCTGTCAAATTATTTTCAATTTATTCTCACTCTCTTGTTATATTATTACTGATAATTTTCTCTTTATTTAGTAATATTTTTGAATTAAAATTAATTGGAAAAGTTCGCTATTTTCTTATTTTTCTCGTATCTAGTGACCTATCCATTTTTTATTTTAACACAAAAACGTCGTTAATTTGTTCTACTAATGTGACAATTTTTATCTAATTTAATGGAAGTCATATCTCTTATAGTTTTAGAGACCTGAATACTAGCCCTCGTATAGGAAACACCCTGTAATATAAATCTACAAATAAAAGACTCTTTTGAATGATAGTTTATGATAATATCTTCTTCAGCAAATTCTTTTTATGTGTTCAGAAAATACAAATAAAACTCCTTTTCAGTTTAACAAATATTGTAGGAAAGCTCATTCTATATTTCCTAAAAGAAATGTTTCCGAATCTCCTAAAACATTTTGCCTCTTAAATTTAACGATTATCCAGTTTCTAAGAACCAAAAAACATAAACGAAATCCTTGGACCAGTAAAAAATTTAGCAATCCTGTCCTTGGAAGTCCCAAAGTTTCTGCTTCCGTAGTTTTTTTATTGCCGAAAAAGGTAAAGGAAATGACACATTTTCTTTCAATTGTCTCCTTTTTATCGAGGATGAATACGCAGTTTCTTTTTCACTATTATTACAAGATTTGAACTGATTTCTTGTAAATAAATACTTCAGTTACTGTAATGGGATAATGGGACAGTGGTATCAAATCGGCCTGTGCGTCCTAAGAACCCTGGTTCGATCTCCACAGCCGACAAAACATTTTCACCAATTTAAAATTACCCCTGTGGCTCCCCCACTACTAACATCTTTGGGGGCCGTGATTTGACGGCTGGTAACCGCACTTCACGCGCATAAATATATCACTTACCGAGATCTTCTTCGATAGAATGTCACACCCAGCTAGGGTTGTTGATTTTCGATTGTTCGGATTTATTGAACCTTTAGATTCGAATTTTGGAACTATGGAATATTTCGAATTTTCGAATTATTCGAACTCATGGGGTAGCTAGCTCAGTGGTATCAAGTCGGCCTGTGGATCCTGAGAACCCTGGTTCGATTCCCACAGACGACAAACAATTTTCACCATTTTAAAACTATCCCTGTGACTCCCTCACCACTAACATCTTTAGGGGCCTTGATTTGACGGTTGGTAACCGCATTTCACGCGCAAAATATATCACTTACCGAGATCTGCTTCGGCAGAGTGCCACACCCAGTAATGGGAAGAAGGCGTGATGATATATTTATTTATTTATTTCAAAGGAAAATTAAATTTTCAAAAAAGCAAACCGGTTACATGTATTCTATGTAAACGTAGCAGCACCCTCTGTCATTCATCTAGTTATATTTTTTATGACGTCAGCCCATGTTTTTTAACGTTTTCAGTATACCTAACAATTTTCTGAACATCCGTTATAATACATTCCAATAAAAATTATCTTGTTAAGTAATTCTAGCAAAACGAGACAATTCTTCACTTTCATCCCCTAAAATTAACCCTTAATAAACATCATAATCACCTAATAAGTCCACTCATCTCAAAAATAATTCATAGCTAATCTACCCTAATATATTCCACTAAATTACCCCACTGTCCAATCGCATCCGGGGTTGGCAATTCCACCGACCCTCAATCGTCATTTGTCTCCTCGTTGTGGCAGCACTGAGCACCAGGGGGTGTCAGGAAGTCACGTGTTCATAATACCGGAAAATAACGTGATAATCTAACCCTCCCGCTGTCTGAGTTTAAGGGTTGTGAGAAGCGAGAATTCAGAAAAGAAATGGAATGGATAATAGACAATGTTGTAGAGTTGTTTGATTATTATGGATGGTGGAGAAAAATGGAGAAAGTACAGGAGTGTGTTTAGGGGGGATTTTAATTTGGAAGATAGTGGGCTAGTTGAGTTTGGAAGTTAAGTAATTAGGGTAGGTGGCTCAGTGGTATCGAGCCGGCCTGTAGATCCTGAGAACCCTGGTTCGATTCTCACATCTGACAAACATTTTCACCCCATTAAAATTATCCCTGTGGCTCTCCCACCATTAACATCTTTTAGGGCCGTGATTTGACGGCTGGTAATCGCAATTTACGCGCTAAATATACCACTTACTGAGATCTGCTACGGCAGAGTGCCACACCCAGTAATGGATCAAAGGCGTGATGAAATACGAGGTGTGGCTATTAAATAACGAGACTGACGCAGCTACAGACGAAGTACGCATGCGCCAAACACCAGCGACCATCAGCTTTTTAGCGTGAAGCTTTCTCTTTCGTATGCAGGACCTCTCGCTTCTGTAAACAAATCCGTATAACCGTAGCATTCGTTCTAATTATAATTGTTTTTTGTTTCGCCGAAAAAATGAAAAGTGCAACATTAGAGCAACGAATTGTTGTGAAATTTCACATGAAACTTGGCAAAACTGCTACTGAAACTTATAATTTATTGCAAAAAGTAGCCGAATTGTGGAAGGACAAGTCATGGTTTGCGCTGGCTCATTCCGCGCAATGTCTGTCAAGAGATTTCTAGCCAAGTACAGCATCCCAGTGTTGGAGCATCCGCCTTATTCGCCAGGTCTTGCACCGTGCGACTTCTATCTGTTTCCTAAGGTAAAATTTGCCTTAATAGCAACAAGATTTGAGGTTTGAAAGAGAAATCGGCACGCGTTCTGAAGGAGCTGACAGAAGAAGACTTCCAGCACTGTTTCGAACAATGGAAGATTCGCATGGAGCATTGTAGGGATAGAGGAGGGGTGTATATTGAAAGTGATAATAAGTAAATAGGTATGGAATCAAAATGAAATGTTAAAACAGCGTCAGTCTCGTTATTTAATAGTCACACCTCGTATATTTAGCATTAAATTGGTATACCATTTGAGAACCACTCATTGAATATACGGTTTGTTATTAATGATAAATTTGCTCCTTATTCCTGATCATTTTATGTCTATAATATACTTAAATATTCAATTTTTTTGAGTAGTTTTGAAACAGTTTATGCATATTGGCGAAATGAGGGCATATTTTTATTATAATTACATATTTCAAATATGTGTATTCAAAAAGTAAATTTCTGACAGTCCACTATGGAGTTGGTTTTAAAACAAAACGTCAAATTGACAAGTTTTATAAAGTATACAGGTAAACCCAACCAAATTCGACACTTGAAACTTTTACGCTCTCGAATATTCGTCGTGTTATAACGGTTTGAAAATAAGGACAATGTCACGAATTCAAAGTTTTTTTTTTTGCTTTAGTTTATATTATTTTTTTGTAATTACTATTTCAATTGTAATCTATTAAACTCCATTCCCTGTATGAAAACGATTACGTCATATGTGGACAAAGTTATCATAGATACGATGAAATATAGCTATCTTTTTTTAATAATATTTGGCATTAACGTATGTATATTAAGACACACGTTTCATGTTTTTCCACGTTCTATCACATTTATTATTTTAATAAAAACGTATGACAGTTCTTACTAATATGAAAATTTATATTTACTTTGTTCACATTAGTTTATAAAATAAAAATAGAGACCTATGGTCATAATATTGTTATTTTCTCGCCTGTTTTTTCTAAGTTTGTGACATTTTTGATACATAAATACAGACTGAGAAATAAGAAATGGCTAAAAAAATTTTGGGTAATCAAATGCAGAAATGCGTTTTTCATCTTCATGATTATTTTGCGCTGGAGTTAGAGAGAATCGAGGATCTTTAATTAATTTAACTGTAGTACAAGAGGTAATGTGCAATATATTTTGTATTTTCATATATTATTTATTTATATATAATAATAATACATATAAAAATGTCAATAAGGTAGGTAATATTTTTCGTGCGTTAAGATAAATTTATATTTGGTTTTTATTTAATATATGCAGAATTTGGTTTCATTTATAAACTAATTAAATTTTATAAAGTAATAAATATTTAAATCTGACATTTAAATTTTAGGTTATGTTTAAAAAAAATTAATCCACTACCAATGTAAACGTTTTAAGTACAAAATCTTGAATCACATGGATACCGAATGTGACGTAATCGTTTTCATGGAGTATACCAGGAATAAATATTAAAGTCTTCGACGTAGGTACTACATAACTGCACACGAAGCTAATTGCATTTTATAGTAATTAGCTCGATAATTGATGACAGGAGAACCTGAAAACAACGGAGACACAAGCATAGAGAGAGAGATCAGGAAAGGTCGAGTCTAGTGATTTAATCTAACGTTAGAGGAGTTCTAAATGACTCATTGTTTGTATTTAACAAAGTAATTAATATGAGTAATGAAAGTGCTGCATTGTTCATCTATACTCAATAGCAGTGATAATTATATGTATACGAAGAGTTACTAGAAAAATTGTTATATATGTCTTTTCCTCATGTCAACTATTTCCTTATAGATATAAGATATAGGGTGTTTCAAATAAACGTCCCATGTATTATGGGGTAATGGCTTAGTGGTATTAAGTCGGTCTGAAGATCCTAAGAACCCTGGTTCGATTCCCACAGCCGATAAAACATTATCACCAATTTAAAATTATCCCTGTGGCTCTCTCATCTCTAATATCTTTAGGAGGCATGATTTGACGGCTGGTAACCGCACTTCACGCGCATAAATATATCACATACCGAGATCTGCTTCGTCAGAGTGCCACATCCAGTAATGGGTAGAAAGCGTGATGATATATTTATTTATTTAATTTATTTTATATGGGATGGCTAGATCAATGCTATGAAGTCGGCCTGTGGATCCTGGGAACCCTGGTTCGATTCCCACAGGCGACAAACAATTTTCATAATTTTAAACGCTACCCTTGTGGCTCATCCACCACTAACATCTTTGGTGACCGTGATTTGACGGCTGGTAACCGCACTTCACGCGCAAAAATATATCACCTACCGAGATCTGCTTCTGCAGAGTGCCACACCCAGTAATGGGTAGAAGACGTGATGATATATTTATTTATTTTATATGGAGTGGCTAGCTTAGTGGTATATAACGGCTTTTTTAAATAGTGCTAAAGAGAAATAAAATAAGTCGACATGCTCAAATTTGGAGTTATATGTGAGCATGTCGACTTATTTTATTTCTCTTTAGCACTATTTAAAAAAGCCGTTATTAATACTATTAATTCATTTTAACATCACACTTATACTGTAACTGTATTGTTCACCTAATATTCTAATTTAATCACTAATATCTTATGTACTTATGTTAACTCAATACTGAAACCTGTACTGCATCTGTAGAATTGTATTTTGTATTATTAATTCGTGAAAACCTGTTATTGGTCCTTGTTGACTGTTGGTTTTCTTATAAATAAATAAATAAATAAATAAATAAATTTATCACATTAAAATTACTCCTGTGCCTCTACCTCTACTAACATTTATTGACAGACAATAAATAATGAAGCATTAAAATCAAATATATAATACATGAAGAATAAATAAATAAAGCTACAAAGATTGACATATGTCATATCCAGTTATTCAAATATTTAATATTAGAAATTCCACAACCGACATTCAACTGTCAATCTCCATCTGCCTCAACATTCTACAACAACATGTACACCATAACCCGGAACCAAAACCGGAGTCTTCACCGGAGCAACAATACCGGAGTTAGTCTTACTTGTGATTCAATCTGACAGATTCTAGATACCTCCGTCTACGTGCTTCTGCTGTTTGTTGTTCACTTGTGCTCGATGTTCAACTGTTCGTGTCTTGCTGTTTGTCCGGGACGCGAATGTTTCACTGTTATTAAAAATAAATAAATAAATACGTATATTACGCCTTTTATCCATTACTGGGTGTGTCATTCTGCCGTACCAGATCTTAGTATATTTATAGTTTATTTACGCGCGTGAAGTGCGATTACCAGTAGTCGAATTACAGCTCTCAAAGATGTTAGTGGAAGGAGAACCACAGGGATAGTTTTTAATGCAGTGGAAATTGTGTCTCGGCTGTGGGAATCGAACCAGAATTCTCATATCCACAGTCCGGCTCAATACCAATGAACCACATTCCCCATTATAGTTATTTCTAATATATTAATAATTATAACATTACAATAGTCAATTTATTTATTACATCTAAAAAAAACAAGTGCAGGCCATCATTTTCTCCCTTCGCATGTTTTATTTTCTTATACACAGTATAAGGAAGTATTGGAATCGTGAAAACAATCGTTGACGAGATTTTCGCGAAAATACGTGTTTTGAGGTCCACTGAATCTGTTTTGATCATTTTCTCAATGATGTCTGTGAGTGTGTGTGTGTGTGTGTGTGTGGATGTGTGTTCGAGTATGCAATATCTCATGAACGAGTTAAGATTTGTTAACGAAACTTGGTAATTATAAGTTTCATGAAAATACGAAGAGCTGAGTTGATTTTGAATGAAATTGAAAAACCGGAAGAGGAAGTTTACTGGACACACAAAACAATAAATTCCATTTATTTCAAAAATGGAATCAGCTACGAAAAAAAGTTTCAAATAAAAGATGTTAGCAAAAATATTTGGAACATAAAATGTTATTTGCAATTTTCCTGTATATGCGTCTAATTTTGAGAAAAACAAATTCAAAGTCGTGTTGTGACAACACCAATTTTTTTTCTTGAAGTATTAAACATCCTGTATACAATAATTATCAATACAAAACTCACAGTATTAATTTTTCTAATTTATTTGCAGAGCTGGGCAGTAGCTAGCTACGTTCTCTTAGCTGTAGCTGTAGCTTAGCTAAATATGAAAAAATATAGCTGTAGCTTGTAGCGAACTATGTTTTTCTCTATTAGCTTAAGAATATTGTTATAACAACTGAAGCTACTTTTTGTACCTTAAAGCTACCATTGTTCATTAAGAAATACCTATTAATTTTTGTTAAGTGTACCTTCTTGATTGTTTTCTATAACTGTAGGATAACAAGTTATTATATAGTGTAAAATCTATTAACATATTTGATTTTTCACTTGTTCTTAACCTATCCTACTTTTGTATTAAATATTAGATGAACCAAACATTGACTGTTTAGGAGTCTTCTGTTAATGTGACTGTTCATTTATTCCGATATAAATAAGAATTATAGCATAACAAATTAACAGTACATTTGTCCATTTGCAATTTTTTATATTTATTAACAGTCATTATAACAAAAGACTGATCAACTGATCATATGACAATGGCAAATTTAATAATTCACAATAATTGAAAAAGTAGCTTTAAAATTCAACAGCTACTTTAATGAAAGCTTTTAGCTGTAGCTAAACTATATTTTACAAAATGTAACTTATAGCTGTAGCTCGGCTACTTTTTTAAAGAATAGCTGTAGCTGTAGCTTAGCTACTTTTTTTTAAGCCCAGCTCTGTGACTCCACCAATTTTTTTTTCTTGAAGTATAAAAACACCCTGTATACAATAACTATCAATACAAAACTCACACTATTCTTTTTTTCTAATTTATTTGTAATACAGTAATGATTAAATAGTATTGTTTTAAAGTAAATAATTAATAATTTCTTAAATAGAATTAGATTTAGACAGAAACATTAGGATAGTATCAGAAGTTCAAAGGTCCTAGGTTCAAATCCTGGCGTATCGCAATTAATCTTTTAATAATTCACTATTGATTAGTTTGTTGCTCTCCGAAATGTCATTTTGTCATTTATATTAATTCGGAAACAAAACAAAAAATACATAATTGTATCGAAATTTAATTGAAAACGCATGTCAAATAATCAGTTTAATTTATCATTATTATTCAGGCGGAATAACATAGCAACCCTTGTTATAAATATTGTATGAATTCATATATTTGTTGTAACAGATAGAATACACATTAATTTTCAATCATGATGTCAATATTATAATTTAATTTGAGTAAGCTTTATGCTGCGATCACGGTAAGTGATATATTTTGCGATTACCAGTCGTCAAATCACGGCCCCAACGATGTTAGTGGTGGGGGAGCCACGGGAGTAGATTCTTAATGTGATGAAAATAGTTTGTCGGCTGTGGGAATCAAATCTGGGTTAACATTCTAATTTGGATAAACGCTATTTGAAATGTATTATTGCATATATACAGAGCTGGGCAGTAGCTAGCTACTTTTGTAGCTTAGCTACTAGCTTAGTTACGTTTACCTTAGCTGTAGCTGTAGCTTAGCTAAATGTGAAAAAATATAGCTGTAGCTTGTAGCGAACTATGTTTTTTCTCTCTTAAAATATTGTTATAACAACTGAAGCTACTTTTAAAGCTACTTTTTGTAACTTAAAGCTACCACTGTTCATTAAGAAATGCCTATTAATTTTTGTTTTGTATTTGAATTGTACCTTCTTTATTGTTTTCTATAACTGTAGGATAACAAGTTATTATATAGTTTAAAATCTATTAACATATTTTATTTTTCACTTGTTCTTAACCTATCCTACTTTTGTATTAAATATTAGATGAACTAAACATTGACTGTTTAGGAGTCTTCTGTTAATGTGACTATTAATTTATTCCGATATAAATAAGAATTATAGCATAACAAATTAACAGTACATTTGTCCATTTGCGATTTTTTAATATTTATTAACAGTCATTATTACAAAAGACTGATCAACTGATCATATGACAATGATAAATTTAATAATTCACAATAATTGAAAAAAGTAGCTTTAAAATTTAACAGCTACTTTAACAAAAGCTTTTAGCTGTAGCTTAGCTATATTTTACAAAATGTAGCTTATTGCAATAGCTCAGCTATTTTTTTAAAGAATAGCTGTAGCTGTAGCTGTAGCTTAGCTACTTTTTTTTAAGTAGCTTGCCCAGCTCTGCATATATATATACGTAAGTTATCAATTGATTTTTTTTAAGGGATAATAACTCAATGGTATTGTGTCAGCCTGTCAATCTTGAGAACCTCGGTTCGATCCCCACAGCCGACAATTTTCATCAAATTAAAATTACCCCTGTGGCTTCCCCTTCACCTAACATCTTTGGAGGCCGTGATTTGACGGCTGGTACCCGCATTTCACACGCATGTATATATCACTTACCGAGATCTGCTTCGTTAAAATACCACACCCAGTAATGGGTAAAAGGCGTGATGATATTTTTATGTATTTATTTATTTATTTTAAATTGGTAAGTAATAAGATATCGTCACTACTACCTTTCTGCTAAATTCAAACGTGGAACAAAGTACAAGAAATTTGAAGACTCTTCCACTAATTGATAATTATAATTGCTAATCCTAATTACTAAATGAATAGCTGTGAACGTAGCGTTACAATCTTGGGTGGATCTTCGAACAAATTAAGAAAACAAAACTATTATTTTTTACGATGTTTTCGAAGCACTTTTAAAAACACATCTGTAAGAACATAAATTAAATGACTCCCTCTAAACTACACAAGAAACTTGATGTACTATTTTCGAACCCCTTAGTCCGTTCCAACTGTAAAAACACTAACTTGTTTCTAGTTTATTTCCTCTTAAAGTTATTAGCACATAAATAATTTTAAAGGTTCACATCCTTCGTTGCTCGTAGAATATTTTAGGAACGTTTTTTCTACTCTTCTGGTATAGTATAGTACACCGATGCCTACTAGACCCATATACAAGCTGTCCCAGAAAAACTGTGCCGTCGGCGAATAACATGGGAAATTAAGTATTTTTTTCACTATTGGTTCCCTGATTAATTTAAAGGACAAATGAGTGTTTAGAGCAGTAGTTTTTAAACTTTTTGGAATCATGGCCCCCTTGGAGGCAAAAATCACAAATATATTCTTTCGCGATCCCCTTATTACTTTCTTATACGGCAGTATAAGGAAGTATTGGTATCGTGAAAAAAATCGTTGACGAGATTTTCGCGGAAATACATGTTTTGAGGTCCACTGAATCCGTTTTGATCATTTTCTCAATGATGCCTGTGTGTGTGGATGGATGGATGGATGGATGGATGTGTGTCCGGTCGTGCAATATCTCATGAACGAGATAAGATTTGTTAACGAAACTTGGTAATTATAAGTTTCATGAAAATACGAAGAGCTAAGTTGATTTTGAATGAAATTGAAAAACCGGAAGAGGAAGTTTACTGGACACACAAAACAATAAATTCCATTTATTTCAAAAATGGAATCAGTTACGAAAAAAAGTTTCAAATAAAAGATGTTGGTAAAAATATTTGGAACATAAAATGTTATTTGCAATTTTCCTGTATATGTGTCTAATTTTGAGAAAAACTAATTTTTATATTTAATAATATATTTCAATAATCATAGTAGCAATAGAAACAAAAAACATAAATTTTAATTTTTGCTTTATCTAGTTATCTATGTCTTCTTACGGAAAGAAACTAAATTACATGTTTAATAACATATATTCTAAATATTATATATGTTGTGTATAAGAAAGTTTTGTGGTGCCCACACCAGATTTTTTTTTGTGTGATCAAAATTACAGTTTGTGAAAGATTTAATAATGTACATTATAAACGTAGAATGATTTCAGAAATTAGTAAAGGAAAAATTTCTCATGAAGGTGGTTCTATCATGACTGTCTCATGAAAGTATAAGTGACCGAAAAAGTTTCTAAAAACAAGTATTGAATTTTATGGATGGTAAATAAAACAACAAATTTACATGTTAATGTAGAAACTCATGAAAAATAACATATTTAAATTTTATAAAAATCTGTTGTAAATGCTTTTATGATATGATAGAACCTTAAGGATTAATTTAAAATAATATAACACTAGATATGAAATTGAGGATTTCATCTTTCGATTCCACATATATTTCTGCGTAGATATGCATATTTTGATCTTCAAAATATATTTTTTTAATCGTCGGAGTAATAATCGCAAAAATTTCGGTTAATGAAGAAAATGCGATTTTTTTAGTTAAACCAATATAAAAATTTAAAAATTTTTAAATATATTTCTATTTAACTCAGACTACGAGAACTCGAATGCCGTTGAGCGCATCTTCATATCTTTTTAGTACTATAGTAACAGCGATTTTTAACTTTTAAAAATCTCAACTTTGAAGGACCATATCTCGAAAACAAAAAGAAATATTGAAGTGCGGTTTGGACGAGTGTATTTCTCGTGTTCCAATTAACTTATACTGAAATTTCGGAAATTTTTCAAATGTTCATATTTTTTCAAAATTTTCTTTTGCTCTTATTTCCAAAATTTGACGAGAAAATGAAAATCTGTAAAAACCAGTGGATTCCTGGCATAAAAATACATAGGTATGTAAAATTTCAGAATTTTTGCTTCACGGATAAATTTTTTAGAGCAATAAAACTAAAAATGGCCAAAATTCTTGAGAAATATTTAAAAAACAGTGATTTTTAGTTTTTTTGGAATAATAGCTTAATCTGTCCGAATTTTTGGCTGAAAATTTACATACCTATGTACTTTTGCATGAGGAATCCAATGGTGCTCACAGATTTTAATTATATCATCAAGTTTTTGAAATATGGGCAAAAAAAATTGAAAAAATGGTAAAATTTACAAAATTTTCAAAGTTTCAGTATAAGTAAATTAATGCACGAGAAATACACTCGTTCAATCCGTATTTCAATATCTCTTTTAGTTTTCAAGATATGAGCCCTCAAAGTTGAGATTTTTTAAAAGTCAAAAATCGCTTTAACTCGAAAACTAAAAAAGATATGAAGATGCGCCCTACGGCGTTGGATTTCTCGTAGTCTGATTTATATAGAACCATATTTAAAACATTTAGATTTTTAAACTGGTTCAACAAAAAAAGATATTTTTGTGATCACGAATCTGGCGATTAAAAAATATATATATTGAGAATCAAAATATGAATAATTAGGTAGAAATATATGAGGAATTAAATGGTAGAATACCCAATTTCATATCTGGTTTCATATTATTTTAAATTAAACGTAAACAGAAACAAAATAAATATAAATATATCATCATGCCTTCTACTCATTACTGGATGTGGTACTCTGCCGAAGCAGATCTCGGTAAGTGATATATTTTGCGAGTGAATCACGGTCCTCATAGTTGTTAGTTGTGAGGGAGCCACAGGGATAATTTTAAAATGGTGAAAATTGTTTGTCGCCTGTGGGAATCGAACCAGGGTTCTCAGGAGCCACAGGCCGATTTGATACCACTGAGCTATCTACCCCATTATAATTAATTATATTTGCGAATTTCGGAAATGATTTTTTTGCCTTTTTATAAATACACCTAATTTTTATTTCCTTGCAATAATTTTGAAACATCCCATATCATTTTTAATCATTTCAGATAGAATGTAAGTTTAATTATTTTGTGGCGATCCTTTATATTTTGATGAACTGTACCTTGCTCTATGTTAAGAACACATATATTCTGTTGTGATAGGATGTACCGTTCTCCGAATATGGTGATCCGGTCGTAGGCTCATATAGTCCCTCGCACCATATTCGCACAACGGTGAATCATACTGGTGCAGTAATTTGCATATTAGCGACAACATGTGGTGTGCACTAGTCACATGCATTTTGCATTAACTGGATTATACTGTCCGCCAATACGTTTCGCACTTGTTTATGTGGTTCTATATTGTTATAACTGATGCTGTTTTGTTATTGTTATGTGTTTGGTACCATTTGTTTATTGCTGTGCAAATTGAGTTGCATTTACATCTGATATGCGCTTGCCAGACGTGCATGTGACATTATTATTTGTTGAAATTTTGCTTGAAAGAGAAACAGAAAACTACTAGATACATGGGCGTCCACAGGGGCGGTAAGGAGGGGCGGGTACGAGGGCAGGGTGAAAAGTCCCTGAAAAATCAAACAAGAAATGATTTATTTGGTCAAAACATATTTTATTACTCAACATAATCTCCTTGTAGCTCGATACACTTCGTCCAACGTTTTTCTAATTTTTCAATCCCTTCCAAATAATACGATTTTGGCAATCCTTCAAAATAGGCGTTTGTCTCAGCGATGACCTCATCATTGGAGCCAAATTTCTTTCTGCCGAACCATTTCTTCATGTTTGGAAATAGATAAAAATCGCAGCGGGCCAAATCTGGAGAATATGGTGGATGACGAACCAATTCGTAGCGCAATTCATGCAATTTTTGAACTTGTCACACGGTCGCGCTTGTTGTCAACAGAGAGCAAATGCGGCACCCATCTGGCAGATAGCTTTATGCAAAATGTTCCGTACCCGTTCGGTTGAGATGCTCATAGCCTCAGCCAGCTCGTGCACTTTAACTCGCCGATCGTTCAATATCATACCATGGATTTTATCGACGATATCTGGCATTGTAACCTCAATTGGACAACCAGAACGTTCTGCGTCCTTTGTGGTCATACTACCACAACGAAAATCAGTAAACCACTTGTGAATCGTACCAGTCGATGGTGAAGAGTCCCCATAATGTTTAACAAGCGATGCTTTGGTTTGCGTAATGTTTTTTCCACGCAAGAAATAATGTTTAATCAGGAGGCGAAATTCACTTTTTTCCATGTTTTCATGCAATCTTCAAGGTTGCTTGCTTTCGATGGGTGTCAAAACAGAAATGAATGACATATCAGTCTGAAAATTTTAATGCGTTCTAGTTAAAGATGGTACATCACAAATGTCACATGAGATTTGCGATTGTGGCGCCATATGTTTTATTTTTTAGGGACTTTTCACCCTGTCCTCGTATTTGTAATGAAAAAAATATTTTTTTTAAACTTCAATATATGCCTAATAATATACTTTAATAGTATTTGCTTACAACCGTTCCTTGTATCAAAAAAAAAATGTCAAAAAAAAACGCTTTTTTCCGACTGTTACAGTGATGTATCCCCTTAAGTGATGGAGGAGCCACAGGGGTAATTTTTATGTGGTGAAAATGTTGTCTGCTGTGTGAATCGAACCAGGGTTCTCAGGATCCACAGGCCGACTTCATACCACTGAATCACCTACCCCATATTAAGTACACATTGGATTATTACATAACTTTAAAAAAGAACAATTTTAAATGAAATAAGACAAAGATCAATTATGTGTCACTCTCTCTCATGTTTTAAAAAAATCCTTCTTTTCCAAATAAACAAAAATTCTAAACATAGCACTTGAAACTTTAACAAGAGCGTTCTTCATTTATCTTTAAAAAAAAGTTGAAAAACTAGGGCTAAAGTTTTGAAATTCCGTGTCAGACGACATACGTACCCCACCTGAAAGCAATCCGTCACCATAGTAACCAAATAACACAAACATGCTCGCGCTCGTGGAGTCTCATTGAAAAAATACGCCTGGGTGATAAATAACTCCGCGAAAGTGAAGCGAACATCTGTGCGCAAGACGTCTTGGTTGCCGATGTAAAATAGAAGAATTTTGCGGACTGAAGATATATTTGTGTGGTTGGGTTTTGTGCTGATCAGGGGAGTATTAAGAAATAATGTATTGAGATGGTTGAAGATACCATTTCATGAGTTTTAAGACTGAAATCTTGGTTTATTATTAATGGGGTAATGGCTCAGTGGTATCAAGTCGGCCTGTGGATCCTAAGAACCTTGGTTCAATTCTCACAGGCGACAAACAACTTTTACCATTTTAAAAACCATCCCTGTGGCTCCCCCTCCACTAATAACAATGAGGGCCGTAATTTGACGGCTGGTAACCGCACTTCACGTGCAAAATATATCACTTACCAAAATCTGCTTTGACAGAGTACCACTCCCAAGAATGGGTAGTAGGCGTGATGATATATTTATTTTATTTTTTTTAAATTACCTCTGTGGCTCCTCCATCACTAACATTGTTGGGGGCCGTGATTTGACAGTTGGTAACCGCACTTCATGCTCAAAAATATATCACTTACTGATACCTGCTTTGGCAGAAAGCCACACCCAGTATTGGGTAGAAGGCGTGATGATATATTTATTTTATTTTAATTTAAGTCGCACAGAAATCAGCGTGCTATGAAAGAAACAAACGAATATGAAAATTAATTTATTTACAAAATTGTAATATTGACATTTAATAATAAATTTAACAAACAAAAATATTATGATTCGTTCATTTGTTTTCTTTTTTATTGCATGCCATTTGTATTAAATTAATGTCAATATAATATGCATTTTTGTCAAAAATTTCTTTCTGCACAATAAAAAATATGGAGTAGGTAGATCAGTGGCATATCGAGTCGGCCTGTGAATCCTGAGAACCCTTGTTCGATTCCCACAGCCGATAAACATTTTCACCACATTAAAATTACCCTTGTGGCTCCCCCACCACTAACATCTTTGGAGGATGGCGTGGTTTGACGGCTGGTAACTGCACTTCATGCGCAAAAATATATCACTTACTGATATCTGCTTTGGCAGAGTGCCACACCCAGTAATGGACAAAAGGCGTAATGGTATATTTATTTACTTATTTATTTATACATATGTTCCCATTTAAAATAAGAAAGTTGTGTAACAATTTGGAGAACCCCTGGTCAAAAATAAATTTTAGTCATAATTTTTGAAAAAGCAATGAGCGTTCGCCGAGATTTGAACCCAGAACCTTTCACTCGCATGGTGACTGCTCTAACCAATTGAGCTACAAACACTCGGCGAATACTCATGCTTTTTCGTGCAATCTTTAATAGAATAGTCACCATGCGAGTGCAAGGTTCAGGGTTCAAATCCCGGCGAACGCTCATTGCTTTTTCAAAAATTATTACTAATATATATCAACAGACAATTGTGTCAATAAACAAATTCTTATAAAAATAATTGTTGTTAATAGTTTTGTAATAAACTCGTAAAACAGTATTTCTTTATTAATATTATCAACTTTGTAGTTGTTATAGTTCCCGAGGTGACAATGGTGGCACATTAAATTGGGCACACTTAAATTGAACACCCTGTATACTTATTTTTTTAAAGAATTTAGAATTTTGTGAGAAATGACACATTTAAGTTTGTTGTTTGATTAGTTCATATAGTGAACAAGTATAAATTGCAAAACCTTGCTTTTTATAATAATGTGCTCAATTTTGCAAAATAATAAACGAAGATTGGACTCATAATAATACGTAGATATTTCAAAATAACTACAATCACACAATTTATAATATGTTATAGGCAGGGCTCGAAATGGACCGGAGCTGACCGGAACGCTGTTCCGGTTCGTGAAATGGTTAGTTATATCGTTCCGTCTCGTAAAATGATGGACAATACCGCTCCGGTTCGTCACTTTTCAAAAAACACAAATGAAATATTATAAAGTTATATTTATTTTTAATTCCTAATAAAATTAATTTTGAAAGACATTCTGAATCACTAAGGCTATGTATGTTTCGTGCACTCTACACCCTTGCATATTCTGTGATGTGCTGCTGTATGATATGTGAGTAATATTAAGTAAAAAATCATAATAAATACAAAAATTATATTTCATTCTTAATTACAATAATTTTAGGCTATAATGAAAGACTCAGCTTGAATTTTATAAATAATTGGTTAAAAAATTCATCGACCGAGAAAGATGAACAAGATATTGATTTATCATCAAATAAACGTTCATTATCACCACCGAAGAAAAAAATTAAGTCATCCTGTGACCAAACAACAAGTAAAATAACTGTTACTAATTCTAGCGAGAAATTTGATAAATCTATTATAATTATAGAAACTGATTCTTATTTTCCATCTTGTTGAACTGTGGAACAAGCCAAGTTATACCAAAGTAATAATAATTAGCTTATTATTAAAAAAAAGCTTTAGATTTTGGTATAACCAGCGATAAAAATCTACGATTGTCTAAACCTTGGCAAGATTGCTTAATCAAGTCTTGTGGAAAAAGTAGGGAGAGTGAACAATCTAGTTAAAAAAGTGATGCACATACAAAAGCAGCCCTAATGTTTATAAATATCGCAGGACCACAGTTTCAACCAGAGAAATATGTTTGTTCATGGTTACAAAAAGGTCATCATTCGGCAGATGATACAACTAGTCGAAAAAGGGAAACTCAAGTTGACAATACGCTTGAATATCTATGGAAATTATTGTAATAAACATTACATTGCTTAATTTTTTTCTTTGTATGCATATGTTTTTGTTTCATATAATAAAATTATAATGTTTGTTGATATTGTATGTAATTTTTATTGTTTATATAATATAATAAATATTATAAATCGAGCGTTCCGTTTCGTAAAAATTTCCATTTCGAGCCCTGGTTATAGGACTGAATAGAGGTCGCAGAATGATTTATAGAAACTTGGAAACAGATTCTGGAACCTGTAATGAAAACAATTTTTTAAATTTATTTATTTATGTATTTATGCTACTCTGTACATCAAGAACTAAATCTCAATTACAATACAGGGTCCGGACTCATCGAGCAGTAATTTGTTAGTTAGGGTGGGATTCGAACTCGGAACTTTCGGTTTTGAATTCCGTTGCGCTACACATACTTGCGTACTGTTTTCTATGTATTGATACACAACTAATACTTTGTTTTTTTTTTCAGGTAAGTCAACATCAATATTAAAACTGTTCATCACATCAATTTATGTGACTGCTATTGGTAAGTCAAATACATATTTTTCTTTCTCGCTTGAAAGTTCCTGATATTTTATATATCGGTTCTACACTATTTATTTATTTTTTTCTACAATCGTTAACGTTGACTTCTAAAAATTTATTTTCTGTTGTCGTCTTTTGTTACCAAGAAAAAATTGTATAAAACTCAACTAGTGCAATGATTAGGGTTGTTGATTTTATGAATATTCGAGGCTTCGATTGTTCGGATTTATTGTACCTTCGAATTTTGATTCGAATTTTGGAATTTAGATTCTAATTTTGGAATATTCCGAATTTACGAATTTTCGAATGATTCGAATTGTGAATCTGGATCCTAACGTGAACACGGCATGTTGATATGAATTATTTTCAGAGTAAACTCATGTGCAGAGTTTTGTATTAATTCGTAAGTCATTAGTATTAATTATTATTATTTGCCAATTCAATTTAGACTTAAAATTTCGCTACACTGTCAAAAACGTTTTAATTAAGACGTTTTTGTACCTTTTTTCGCCAATTATGCGTGAGCATGTTTGGAGATGACCGATGGCGTTTATTCAGTGACAAAAAATTCGAAATTTCGAAAATTAGAAAATTCTAAAAGTTCAAAAAATTTGAAAGTTCGCAGCATCGAAGTTTTTCTGACGAAGTTCGAAACATTCGAATATTCGAAAGTTCAGAAATTCAAACTTCGGTGACCGTTAACGACCCTACACCCAGCAATGGGTAAAAAGTCGTGATGCTATATCCATATTTATTTATTTATTTATTTATTTCAAAGAAAAATTAAATCTTCAAAAAAGCTAACCGGTTACATATATTCTATGTAAACGTATCAGCACCCTATGCCATTTATCTAGTTATATTTTTTATGACGTCAGCCCATGCTTTTAACGTTTTCAGTATACCTAAAATTTTCTGAACATCCGTTATAATACATTCCAATAAA